>JADLZK010012641.1:0-118820 GCA_015847255.1 Hyparrhenia diplandra | reverse complement strand
GATCTCCAAACAAAATCTCGGCTCTTCCCATGGCACAGTGCAGGATTTGACAGCAGGGAACCATCCACGCCATGAGCTGCGACATGATCAAGGGTGCGCTGTTGGCGCGAGGAACGCAGAATTCTTCAATTAAGTTCAGAGCCAATTGCGTTTAGCATTGTGCAATCCGTAGTCTGCACTCACTAGCTCTGTCCGTTCAAACGAATAGTGGCACGGCGCAACCCGTGCAACGGCCATTTGATCGATATCCCTGATCAGGCAAAGGCGAGGTGCGAGGACAAATGATTGAGATCTGGAGTAGGGGCCGGCGAACACACGATCGGTTCAGATTTAGCCAAAAAGGTGATCGAGGCCATGCAGGAAATCTGGGATACATGTAGGAGTAGATCCGAGCGCGTCGCGCGCTGTCTTATAATCTGTATCGATAAAATCAAGGGTTATACAACATACTGACTGCTGGTTGCTGGCACCGTGGCACGCACACAATACTGAAGTACTTAAGGTTACTCTTTTGTACCTTTGTATACCTAGAGAGCGCGCACACGGACTCGCGCTAGGTATTTCTCTTCTTCGCTTTATTCAACGTTTGCCTCGTCAGTTTGTTCTTCACTTAGGGTTTGCAACCGTTGTTCATGACTGATGTGCGGTGTTGTGAGCGTCAACGTTTTTCTCAAAAAAAAAAAAAAAAAACCTTTTGTTTGACCGGTCTTGGAACAACGTTTCTCTAAAAGAACAACATCAACCAACCGTTGTAAATCCATCACCTGAACAACTCTATATCTACTCCCGCGAGCAGCAAACTTCCACATTTATATCAGAAAGAACGCTAGTTAGTGGATCATGGCTGGCTCTAAGCAACACAAACATTTGGTGGAGGGAATGAGGAGATCTCAATCATGGCAAATAGGATCTTATATTGGCAAAAAACGTTGACGTGGAAAGAAATAAAACTGTTTGTTTCAAAGAGTATAGAACATGCTGCAGCGAACATTGAGAGTTAGTTTCATTTCATCGGATTGTATCAATCCCGTGCACGTAAGGAAATGCTAGAGGTTAGCTTGTCAAATTTTAAAATGAAACGATATAACATTGCAGGCCTTATTTTATTCACTATATCAAACATCCCTTTATGGCATGTTTTTTTTTTAAGTAAAATGAAGTAAAACTTTCTCATTGAGGGACATATAACGATTTATAGACCAAGCCAACATGCTCCCCTACCAAAGGTTTTGGAACATACGGAAGCATATGCCTTAGATATTGCAATACAAGTGTAGATCTAATACTCGCCAAGTCCATACATAATATAACGCATTGAAAAGTATACTATGCCTTAAAGGAATATACCTAAAAAATCGTCTTTAAAAATGTACTACCATAAACTCAATTTCTCTTTGAAGGGATACCTTAAAACCAACACGAGGTGATTTATATATAACTCCACCGTTTAAGAATACAGTGCACTGGTTAGTCTCGTGGTTTTAAAGTGGATGACGAACTGTATCTTCACAATAGTAAATATTTTAACCTCACCAAGTGTTTCTAATATTATTCATAAATTTTGAAAACAAAATCTTCAACTCTAAATCTTTTGTGCTGGATGTATGGTCCACACGGGTTTTGAGCATAAAGGACCGGTACAGAAAATTGCTATCCTCCACGCTCTATAAAAGACAAGCACAGAAATTGGTCCGCACCACTTCCCAATGAATAGGCCACAGACGTAGGCCCGCGCACGCTATTTTCCTCTAAATTTTCCTTTGCTCATTTTATGGCCAATCATCAGTCTCAACCAAACTTTTTGCACGTGAAACCGACGCTACCCCCGACGCCTGGTTGGCTGGTTCCCTGTACGTGGGCCACGCACGTCAGCTGCGTGGGACGGAGGTATCAAGGGCGGGTAAAGGCAAGGTTGGCGGTGAGAAAAAGGATTATGGCTGTTTATACTACGTCACCGTGGTGGACGCACCGCTGACGCAGGCCCTGGCTGCTGGCTCGCCGTCAAACGCAATCGTAGTGGACCCAGGGCAGGGGGCGCACCGTATGCTTGTCTCTGTTGCCTCCTGCTTTTGCATTAACCCTCCTCCTTTCCCTCTATCACCTGCCAAAATGCTAGCTCCACACCCCATTTTTTATTCTTTAAAAGCTGAGCGTTTTTTCACTAACTAATCTGTGAGGCTGTGAGAGGCTTTTTTTGTCACGTACTCCGTACAGAAGCAAGAAACAAAATCGGAACTCACTTTGCAAGTGTCAACAAAATCAGCACTTTGCAAGAAACATAATCGGCAAAAATTGCTTGCTGCAGCAGCAGTGTGATTGTTGCTGCAATAAGCCCGCGCTTGCATCTACTGTTCACAATAGAAAATTAGCTTTTATATTCTTTATTTGTAATAGCAAAAAAAAGCCCGCGCTTGCATCTTCTTAGTATTTTGTAATAGATTCAAACAAACACATATTGATAGCTTATATTCTTATTTGTAGATAAACCACCTTTAGGGCTTGTTTGGCACAAATTTAGATTGGCTCAATCTTCTCATGTCCTACACTAGAAACTTAACAACACTATTAAAAAAAAAGCATGTTTTGTTATTCTCCCCGGCTCATGCTCTAGCTCATCCGTAAGCGTCTGGACAAACAAGACTTTATCGTCGTCTTTATAAAAGTATAAACTCACAAGGTAGATATCAAAAAAATGACTGATCAAAACAAAGCCAACGGACTTTTTTTGTTTTACTTGGAAGCTTAGAGTAATTGTGTTGGTGGACATAGCCAATGGCTCTCCTCAGACGACCAGAGATCACATGCCCGCTCCATCTCTCTCCCCAAATCGGGGAAGGCTCTCCTCGTCGGCCCCTCAAGCTCGGGCCCTGAGTCCGATCCATTTACTCAATCCACGGCGCCCCAGTGCCCACCTCCACCGGCCCCAAATTCCCCGTTCCTCGACGCCTTGTTTGTCTTTACATGGCCGGAGCCAGACGTCGCAGCAGCATCCCTCGCCTCCACCCTCGCATTCCGGACACCCGCTTGCAACTCCTTCCCGCCGGATCGCTGCTTCTCCACTAGAGCTGAGCTGAGCTGATCGATGGACCACGAGCAGCGGCGCCAGTGGCAGCGGCAGCACAGTCCCAGAGGCAATGCTCCTGGGAGCGGCGCCCCTCGTCGGGGAAGCACAAGGGCGGCGGCGGCAAGGGCGGGGCAAGAAGCCCATCAAGGTGGTGTACATCTCCCAACCCCATGCGCGTCAAGACTAGCGCCGCTGGCTTCCGCGCCCTCGTCCAGGAGCTCACCGGCCGCGACGCCGACCCCTCCAAGTACAGCCCCGAGGACTTCGCCGGCGCCGCCGTGGCGGCGGGCCGACCTTGACTGCGTGGCGCCGCCCAGGGGCACAGCCCGGGGGCGCGGCCGCGTCGTCCTCCGAAACCATCGTCGCCATCCCAAGCCCTGCCGCGGCGGACCACCTGCCCGACGCCGCGGCCGAAAGCGGCGCCGCACGGCGGGGACTACTGGGAAGAGGACGATGACGATGAGGATGGCTTCGGGTCGCAGCTGCTGGAGAACAACTACACGGTGTTCTCGCCGCCGACGCTGCTCTACGATCACCACCCCGCACAGCAAGGTATGTGAAGTTGTGAAACTGATACCCGATCGATCGCCGCCGCTCAGCGTGACGCGTGCCCCTCTCTGCATGGCATGAGCATACCTTTGTATTGTATGTCCTGTATGTGCGTCTAATTTACGTGTACGCGTATGAGCGAATTGCTGGCTCCAATTCGGCTCATAATCTGCTGCTTCCTGCATACCATATGCCGGAGAGAGATAGAACAAGAACACACTTTAACAAAATAAAACTAAAAAAAAAAGATAGAACGAGAACAAGACGAGTGTGTATGGTACTGTGCGGTAATAGTAGATTTGTGCTTTTGTGTTCTTTTCTTCCGGTGTCCCAAACCATCTGTGCTTTTTCTTATTGAATCAGTTCGGGGAGCTGCAATTTGCAAGCGAGGATTGTGATGTGTGTTCAGTACTGATCACTGTCGATCGACCGCCGGCAAGTGCGATTCTCCTCATTTTTCTTCTCTGGGTTTCTTTGCTTTAAAAATGTTCTCTGATTTTATGGCGGGGGAGGGGGACTTGAGAGGACGCCCTTTTCTTTGTATATATATAGTGCTCATTTTGGCCTTAACTGGCCTCCTGGATCATCCACACTAGAGTATAACGACCAAAGGAGACTATAGCTAGACACTAGCTAGAGAGTAAGAATTGGCCTATGCGGTGCACACCGGCACAAGCTTTTGCAATCTCAAATATGCATGATGAAATCATACTGGTGTATAAAAAGAACCAGAATTCTCAATAGCTTGATCAGGCCAAGAGGGATGAGAGCCAGCAAGCTGAGATTGTAAAGATCAGACCGTTTTCCCCCACTTGCACTGATTTATCTAGAATCTGAATCCCACTTCAAAAAAGGATATTATTACAACATGATTCTATCTTTGTCTTCCACTATGGGGGCCGAAGTTGCAACTTGCAAGCAAACAATACAAGGCCATGCACTCATCCTTGATGATGGCTAGCTAATCAAACCACGTCAATAGCTGATGTAAAATAATCCTATAGTCTAAGATAATATGTGTATGTTATGAAGGACTTAGTAATTTCAGTAGGAAAAACAGTGAGTGCATTCTGCTATTGAAAGCAAGTATAACTGTATAAGTGCTGTTAAACTATAGTTTTGTCTTTTTTTAACATCCTATAATTTTCGTGATCTTGGTACATCCATATCCAATTCTTGAGTTACATTCATGTTAATTAGTTTTATGCACCCTTCCATATTTAACTAATTAATTTGGATTTGTTCTTCCATTACTATTTGCTCATAATTAACCTAGGATGAAATGACACAGCTCTCTTATTCATGAGTGTAACAAAACAAATTTTCATTTATTAATTATGAATGTCATCCATATCATTTCTGTTCTCATAATTACAAGATGATTGGAAACGCAGAACCAGTACATATGAAATGACATCCATATCAATTATGTGCTTCATATGGGTGTGAGGTTTGTTACACTTATTCTTCTATGATGATTGCTCTACTTTCATGTCTTTGACTTTGCTTCATGGAATTACCTTTTTGTTCATTTGATGATTCCCATTTGTTTGCTTTTATACTTAATTTTGTTTTGTTGATTTGATTTGATTGATATCGGGATCAGTTTATCATTCCTTCTGTTTTATGGTTCTCAGTTTCATTATTCTTTTTAACATTATTGCCTGATGAACCTAGTCCAGTATATTCCCTTGATTTGGAGTATTTTTATATAGGCTAGCATACACTGTTACTGATACATGGTGATGGCACATCGACTGATACCTAGTGATTATAGTGAATAATTGTCCAGATGGCTTTATTAATCATTCTGCCAACTATTGCTATGTGGTCCACGGTTCTACTGCTCCTTTTCAATTTGAATAATGCATACGATTTGTACTGCTCTCTGAAATGCATAATGGCACTGGTTTCTTTTTGAAATCAGTATATTTGCGCAACAAAACAAATATAGAAATAATTGTACACCTTGATAATGCTTGTACTACGTACGTATGTGGTTTTGACTATACAATATATTTGAATTGACTGATACACAACTGCAGTTACTAAATACGTATTTTAAATCAGCATTAAAAAGTATTTTGGCGCCTTAAGCCTTAAGTAGCTTGGTAGCTTCTTTGTGTTGCTTTCCAAATCAACCCCACTTTTGTCATATAAATCTAGTACTCAATATGTAGTTGCACATTTTTTTTTAAAAAAAGCCTCTTCATGTTGATTTGGTGCTCAGTCTGAAATTCAAATGTGTGAAAGCTATAGAAAATCCATATGTACCACCGGATTCTATATGTACCTTTAAGATTGAATCACTTCATTTGTTTTATGTAAATTAAACGACATACTCCTCCGCCCCTTTAAAAGTGTCACTTTGGTTTCCGTGCCATTTTATTTGAACACTGCCTTATTCAAATTTTTGTATAAATACTATTTATTTTGTTATGACTTATTTTGTCATTAGAGATACTTTTAGTGATTATTGATTTAATTTATTATTTGCAGAATTTTTTTTGAATAAAATGAATGGTTAAACTTCGATAGCCAAAATTCAAAAACGACACTTTCATAGGGACGGAGGGAGTAGATTCTAAGGAAGTATGTAGTTAATTATAGTTAGGTTACCTCTAGGTGTAAACTACTAGATAATTTGAGTTGGTAATGAGAAACTCTCCTTTTGAGTTGAACTTTTAACCATCTGCTACATGCTAATTTGTTTCCTAATATGTTCATTCTCATAAGATTTGAGCTATGAGAAATGAGATAAGGTGCGTTTCAAGTAATGGGCTAAAGCTACTTCCTTGTACTCGTTAGTTAAGGTAATCCAATGGTGCTGTGGAGAAATGAGATATGGTTGTGTTTTGTTTGGGGAGCTGACAGAATAAAAGTATAATATCCCACTTTGTTCCTAATTTGGGCCAAGGATACGAGCATTTTCTTCCGCATAGGGAATATTCTCTCAAATTTGGGGACAACCCCATCCTTAGAAATCGGAGGGATGACATCGTCAACTACAGATGGCATTGTCTTCCGCTTCTATGAGCATGGACAAGCGCCGCTAGCATGGAGTTAGCGCCTAGCGCATTGCATAGTTGCAACGAGCGTGAAGTGGAGGCACATAGCTTAGCAAGTGGCTACAGATGAGCAACCTTGACCACGGCTCTAGGTAGACTCTAGGACGGGGGTAACTCATGGAGAAGTTCTAGTGCAAGCTATGAGCGGGGCGGGGTGAGATCCATTGTGAGCTTTCGGGTGGGGGGGGGGGTGGGATCTAGGCAAAGGGTAGACAAAGGCCGGCCAAAGTCGTGGAGGTGGTGGAGGGAGTCTCACAGGTGGTTGACAACCATGTTGTGTGGAGGAGAGAAGAACAATATGAAAGTCTTGATTGTCTAATAACGAAGGATCTCATACAATGTGTATCCTTTGTCTCTATGTCCCTCGCACCAAATGGAAAAAAAGGGATGTTCCCTATTCTTTTGACCAAACACAAAGATGGGATGATTTTATCCTTGAAACTTGCATGAATTCTTCTCATCCCTTCTTGTGTCTCCAAACCAAACATAACATAAGAATATTCTCTCATATAGGCTCGTTCCTAGTGTTCAATGAAGAAACTTCTCCTTGTTCGCCGCAAGATAAGGATGATCAACATTGATCCTTCTTGCACAACAAGAGGACCATGGTGGATATGCTCTCCTTTGTCTTCATGGAACTTTATTGACATTACCTTTAACCAATGTGGGAATAGCTAGTTTTGCAACCACCAAATGTATAGATCTTTAGGGGTGCCTCACTATTGCAAGACTCGAACCCATACCTTCGGAGTCAGGGCATTGAGAATTTGTTCCTCTCTTGCACCATCTTGCGGTGTTGAGGCAACGAGTCGCGGCGGTTGGTAGCATCACCATGGTTTTTCATTAGTATTGATGCATTATGCACTACCATCCAACCGCTTGTTGCTTAGGAACACTTGTTCTTCTTTTGCACACATCACGTGATGCCCTAGGGGCATGCGGTTCTTAAGCGAACCATGCAAGGCTGATTTGGTACACTATGCGACATCTTCTCATGGCAATGCATGTGGGTAGGAGGGGATGTGGGAGAATATGTGCATCTCTTAGTCTCGACCAAAAGCATGACCTTTGAAAGGTCCTAAATGGCTAGAAGGGGGGAGGGGAGTGAATATCCTAATAAAATTTTTCTACAACAACATTTAAGCAAGGTGGTTAGTAAATAAGACGATGTAGCAAATTAATGCAAAGCTTCAACTAGTTATGCAAGCCTCCTAGCAATTCTACTAATTCTAATATCTCTAAACACACAAGAGAACTATGTCACTAGCTTACCCCCTCATTGATCCCACAAATATAATTACTTCTTACCACTAGGAGCTAAACAAGTCAAGAAAGATGAAGACTAGATAATGCGGGAGTGAGCTAGAGTACAATACCACCGGAGTAGAGTAGAGGATGATGCCAATCAACAATGTCAATAGAAATCTCCAACGAGCTCAAACACAAATGACACGATGATTTATCCTCGAGGTTCACGTGCTTGCCGACACATTAGTCCCCGTTGTGGCGATACACCCACTTGATGATTCATAAGCTTAATGGCCGGTGCCAAATGCCTCGCAGGGAGCTCAATGAATCACTCACAAGAGGGGATCCACAAGCCACGAAGCAATCCACTAGTGATACCTTTCGCAAATCTCCCACGCAGGAAGGCTCAACCCCTCACAAGTCCACCGGTGTGGCCTCGAACAATCTCCGGTCGAGCTCAACACCACCACGAACTCCAAGCCGCTAGGGAACCAAGCAAATTCCCAAGAGAAACAAGAATCCCGCACTCGTCCAGAAGAACAAGTGCCTCTAGATGCAATCAACAAGCAAATGCACTCGAATCTCACTCAATCTCACCAAGGATCGGGTTAGGCAAGAAAGATGAGTGGAGGGGAGTTTTCTCGCTCACAAGAGAGTTAGGATGTTCAAATGTGCGAGAGAGAGCTAGCAATCAGACACTCTTCTATTTATATGCCCCCCATGAAAAAGAGTCGTTGGGGGGGGCAAACCACACCTTCGTGAGGTGACCGGACGCGCCCGGCCGGGGGTGACCGGACGCCCGGCCGAATCGCATAAAGCCCCCGAGCCCACAAGCTGAAGAGCCCTGCATGAGTGACCGGACGCTCCCGTCCAGCAAAAGTCCCGAATTGGGAGCTCTCTCGGAAGTGACGGGACCCTCCTTGACCGGACACTCCTTGACCTCCTTGACCCTCCTTGACGGCACCTTTGCCTTGATCTCCGGGTCCCTTCCTTTCCAACACGAGAGATCGATGATTCACCATGTCCATCAACAACGTCCATGTCCATGATCATGTTGCTCCACATCAACCATGCCATCCTATCTCTTAAGCACACTTAGAGTAGAGGATTAGTAGGGTGTTATCAATTATCAAAACCAAACATGAGATTTCAACCTTCTAGCCAACACTAAGAGAGCGAAGTGATCAAATCTAGAGAGGAGAGAACTTCATTAGAGCTTGGCTCACCACAAACAAGTGACCACTGGGAAGTAAATCTAGGGCATAGTCCCAATTGTGAATCTAACACACACATGCTAGCCCTCACGACCAAACTAGGACGCACATCAAACCGATTTGAGGCTTCACCTATAGCGACCTTTGAGAATTTGATAGCAGGTCCATCGTTGGAAGAACTTCCATAACAACACCTAGAATTGAAGGGTTGGCACAACGAGCAATGACATGGGCATGGCGTGGACCTAGCATCCCAGACGGTTCTTCCACGACTAGAAATGGAACTACTACACCAGCAACCCATTAACAACCTCAAGAAACAGTGGTGGGGGTATCGAAGAAGCGTATGCAACAGGCCATGAAGGTTGTAGGGGCTTGGTGAGACTTGAGCTAGTAGGTAGCCGGTAGGTGTCCCTATATCCTGATATTTTGGAACACATGGTGTAGCTAGCTTGGATATTGTTCCTCTATATTGTTCTAGCATACCAGCTTAACCAAAACATCGAGTTGTTCATGATAAGACTAAATAAAATAGTACCGCACAACGTCCACGAATGTTTTAATGCTTCTTTGGTGAGTGGCGAGCCGATTTTCACCTTTGTTAAAAAAACTAGATCAAAAGTATTCCACGTATGAAAATTTTCTAATGCATATATGCAATAGCAATAAGGGGCAAAACTAGTATAAAATTGATCCTGGCGCAAGCACAGCTCAAGTAGTATATATATATTTTAAAATATATTTTACCCATATATTTTTACTCTGGTGACAAGGCACCAGGGAAGTAAACCTAGTGTCGCCCCTAGTAATAATCAAAGTTACAAGAACACAATGTAACATTTCTTTCAGGGAAAAGAAACACAAGGCAATTAAAAAAATAGAAACACAACCTTCAATTTCTTACTCTGGAGAATCAATAATTGATCTGGGGTATTTTGTGGTATTTTGTGTTTGCTTCATGGTGTGGACTTGGTTTGGTCAAGTGCTGATGAGAAAAAGGAGGATCAGCGCGCATGCTATTGTGGCGACGCATGGTCCATGGAGTTTGAATGTGTTCACGTAAGGCTCTGTTGGTTTGTGTGGAGTTCGGTCAAGGTGAAGACCATGTGAATGGTTGTACATGATTTTGAGACTGGGATCTTCATGCGTTGGGATATATATTTGAAACAATCAACAAACTAACATGCTATATCATTCATTACACATGTATACATATAATTATGTTTGTCACCAAAATCATGGGTATTCCATGGAATACAGGTGCATATACCCCTAGCTCTGCCATCACTGGTGAAAAACAATAGGGACCTTGACAAAACAGCGTTGCCTTAATTACCAACTTCTAAAGCGAGTACTCTATTCGGTTGGTAGTTAATGCGGGCTGATAAGCTGGGTGATGCTGATTTTTATGAGAGAAAAAACACTATATCATGGCTGATAAGTTCATGCGAACACAACAAATAATTGGCTTATAGATTTAAGTTCTTTTTCCTGGATAGCGTAATATACATGCAGAGTATTTTGTTGAATCATCTTCTCATTCGCGATGTTTTTTTATTGAGGGAATCATTCGCTATGTTATTGACACATGTTGTATAGCTACTGCAACTCAGACATGTCTGAATGATTACAATGTGCTTTTTTTTGTGTTTCTACAGTTCCCATTTGATTAATGGCACTTGTGAGGCTTGGAGTGTTACCCCTGCACTACACAATACTGGTAAACGAAACATCAGGTGAATAGTCTGTATGCAGCTGCTCCTGCCCTTCAGAAACTTCATTATTGGCAAAGGATATGAATATATGATGGTTCTGGTCTGCAATTGGCTGTGTTATTCGTCCGTGGACGCAGCGGGAGTAGTAGGCATGCATGTTATTAGCATGTAATAATGTAGTAAAGTCTGGTGTACTGTTATTCCCGTGATGTCGTTTTAATTTGTTGATAAGCTGATGATGGTTCAGTCCTGAGTCCTCTGATAGAGCAGTAATGAACCAGAATTGTCTATGTGAATTCTCTGACGGAAAAGATATACTCCGCATGACAACCCTACAATGAAATGAAGGGGTTTGGCATCACGGTTGTTTGTCTTCCATTCTGCTGGTGCTGTTCTTCTTGCCGAGCAAAGTTGGACACAGGATTCAACATTCCCCGATTCCACATGTGGTTTTGCCTTCTGTCAAGCGCCCACAGACACCTGGAGCGTGCTGCGTCGCCATGATTCTGCTTGGGTGACGGGGCCGTGCCCGCGCCATCGGCGTGCAAATTTCCATTTCCCAAGCGGGTGGTCATGTGGACATGTGGTATTGTGGCGGCAGTGCAATGAACAGTGTTCCCCTGCGTGTTGTATGGGCCACTGCAGCATTGTGCTGCTAATTATCCATGTTTGCTTGTTGTAAAAAACTCATTATCGTGAGGAAGAGAAATACATGTTCCCTCGAAGAAGCAGAAGACGACGCCGACATGGGCCTGCAAATAGGCCCATGCTCTAGACTGTTTTGGAGGCCTGTAGCCCATTGCGTCTTTCGCGGGCCTAATATGTTTAGCTCTGGGCTCTCACCCAGATTTTCCCAAAGGGAAAAGATATGATATCTCCCTTCTCCCCTGCCTCTTGTAAAGAAAAAGAAAAAAAAAAACCTAGACCCTTGTAGTGGTGAATCAGTGATGTGCTGCAATTTTAAATTGATGTCTTTTCAAGGTTCCCGTGTTAGGTCGAATAATTATCTTTTCCCCAAGTGCGCGACTCCTGTTCGACGACAGAACCGGGTCTTGTTTGACAAAGGCGTTATGCGAAAACACCGATAGCATTAAGTAAATCCGGAAAGCAGAGGCTCTGACCTTTGTACGACCTTTGTGCGAAAACACCGATAGCATTAAGTAAAACCGGGACTTCAAGCCTCTCTTAAACATCACTTGAAGCGTGAGATGAACATGAACCTCTGACCTTTGTACGACTGAAAAAGAAGCCATAAACCTGGCCGGCCCGCCAGTACGTGCAATGCCGTCGAAGTGGGCGCAAAAGCGAAGAGACAAGACCCGCAAAAGCAGCAGCAAGCTGAGCTGCCTGTCGAAGTGGACATTGACGTCGACGCATCAGTTGCCGCGGAATCGTCTTCTTTGTTTATGTCCCTTGTCCCCCATGCGCTGCACCTCCGCGGCTCAGCTCCTCCTCCTCCTCCTCGTCCAACCTCCATGGACCATGGCTGCTGCTGCACATTGCAAGCCTGATTCCCCATGCCATGCCAATATGCCCATGCCCTTTCGGAAACGAAACGACTGTCGACATTGTCCCCTCTCGCTCGCTTTCCACTCGATTCCAGCAGGCGTGCGTGGCCCAAGTACCCAACCCACCACCAGGTGGGGCCTCCGCTCCACCCCACTCCACTACTGGCACAGCGACCCTCACCGCCCGCCACAGCCCCACCACCCCAGTACCCCCACGCCACACGACACCACGCGAACGCGACGCGAGACGCGGAGCAATACAAAGGTGGACTGGCTGGCTGGTTCAACTCCTTCCACCACCACTACCAGCACCAGCAGCCAGCGACCGACCGAGCAAGGGAAGCAGGAAGGCAGAGAAAAGCAAAGCAAACCAAACCACCAGACGATCTCGCGTCCCGTCCTCCCGTCTTCCCTGCCGTTCCCCTTCTTCAGTTCTCCCGCTGCTGCCCTCCGTCCACGTCCAGATCCCGCCCACCAACCGATCTGGCGCTCTCCAGCATGGCGGCGGCGGGGATGGCGAAGGCGGCGGGAGCCCTGCTGGCGCTGGCGCTCGTGGTCGCGCTGGCGGGGGCCAACTCGGAGGGCGACGCGCTCTCGGCGCTGCGCCGCAGCCTCAGGGACCCCGGCGGCGTGCTGCAGAGCTGGGACCCCACGCTTGTTAACCCCTGCACCTGGTTCCACGTCACCTGCGACCGCGACAACCGCGTCACCCGCCTGTAAGCCGCCGCCGCCTCCCAACTCTCCTTCCTTCTCGGCCCCTATTCTCCCCTGCCCTGCGGTGGCTTGTGGATGGATGGGGAAGCGTATGCGTATGCATCGATTCGCAACTTCAATAGACCGTTGACGGGGTACCTGATGTTAGATGCGACCTGCTGTAACCTGTTTGTTAATCCGTGGACTACTAGTTACTGTGCCCTTAGACTCTCTGGAGCTACTTACTAGCTTGTTTCCATGACATATATTGGCTGTTAAATTGATGGCTTTCTAAAGTTAGTGAGTGATTGCAAAATGAATGCTTAATTAGTGATAGTGAGGTAGACTGCATAAGGACTTAGGCCATCAAGTAGGTGTTGGACTTCAAGCTTAGCTTGCAAACTGATTTGTCAAGTTAGTGGAGCTGAGTTTAGAATCGTGTGATCTAGATTATCCTAAACTGATCAGGAAATGTTAGCTTGCCCAATTTCTGTGGCTTCTGCAGCTAGCAACTTAGTGGATTTGTTAGGGGATTGTGGTCTTCGCACAAAAAAAGGAATTGTGGTAGAGGATTGTTATGTAGCAGCAATAACAAAGGTTGTGTAACCTTCCTCATAGAATAGGCTGATAAGTCCCAAAAAGTACATATGTGTTAGCTGCTGTGCTGGAAGTATGGACATCAAACACCAGTCAAACAGTGTTGGAATGATTATGCTACCGCTTAAAATCACCAATTCACCATAAAATTTCCATAGGTTTCATTCTCTCTTTTGGTAATTCAGTTTTATTGTGGCTCAACTCATCTTTTGATGTATCTTTTCTGTCCACCATTTATATGATAATAACTTTACTCAAATGAAAGCTCTCTAGATAGACTGGTCAGGATTTCATATTTCACTGGTATGTATGAAACTATAAGGCACACACATGGTCTGTAGAAAACCTCTGGATTACAAGCTTGTACTGTACATCTTTCAAATTTCATAGTAGTGCTGTTTTCTGATTGTTGCTTCGATACCTCTTCTAACAGAGATCTTGGTAATTTGAACTTATCTGGTCATCTGGTGCCTGAGCTTGGGAAACTGGAGCATCTGCAGTATCTGTAAGTTCTTACCCAAATGTTTTATATCTTGATAGTCGTTCACAATTGGAAGTAGGACACTCGGACCTTACATTCACTTTTCTTTTTTCAAATGCTTTCTGCATCAGGACATTTTATTCTTATCGTTTACTGATGCCATTATGCCCCTTGAAAAGGCTCATGATCAATTCACAGTGCAATTTTCAAACACCAATAACTAGACTAGGATCAAACTACCTTTGTCCCACCCTTGATCAGTTTGTAATTTTGATGGTGGCTGATGTACACATGTGATCATCAAATCATGTGTGATTCTCTGCACATGGGCAGAACGGCAGTGCCTACTATATAATAAATGAGTGCATGAATGCAGCTTATAAAAACTTCGCTAGAATCATTGAGGCCTTTGTACCCATACAGGCCCAGCATCATTTTATGTTCTAAGCTCCGTCAGTCAGTTTTGAATTTGGCAGTCTGGATCTGGACATATTTGTGTCTGAGTATTATTGCACCACAGCCCACACTATTGAAACTAACGTATTTTCTGAACCATATTCGTTTTCCAGTATTTTTATCTAGCTGGTAGATGATAACTTTTTAAAGACCTAAAGGAAATTAGTTATAATGGCATGGCTTTACTCCTGCTGATGATCAACATACCTTGATATGTTTGTAGTAAAATAAGATATGTCATGTCTTCAGTTACACTATATAACATTATCCTTGTCATCCTTGGTTAATCAGGTAGATAGGGTCCTCCTGAAACCTGTTCATGATCTTAGACATTCAATGCCTAATTTTCTGATTTTAAAAGGTAGGTAGGAACAATTTTCTATGACCTGCAAATCTGTCCATGTTCTGTTTGTTTGCAGTTATGACTTATGATACAAGGGCTTGATATAGTTAGACATTTTTCACTTAGTTTGATATGTGCCTGTCAATTATTCATCCAATAATTATACTATCATTGATCATTAGCACTGAAACAGGGAACTTTACAAGAATAACATTCAAGGAACAATCCCTTCTGAGCTTGGAAATTTGAAGAATCTAATAAGCTTGGACCTGTACAAGAACAACATCTCGGGGACAATACCTCCTGCCCTTGGAAAGTTGAAATCGCTTGTATTTTTGTAAGTTTATTTCTTTAAATTCTGTTTACATATTGTAAAATAGCTGTCAGCTTGTTACATCTTAGCAACTAAACATGGATTTGATGCTAGTTTTGCTGAAGATGATCATTCCCTCTTTTAAATTGTATTAGGCTGTGGTAGGTCAAGCACTGTTCTGTTCATAATTAGTGATAGTTCCACATATGTCGAGCTTTAACTGTGGTTTGACCTTTATTTATGATCATTATTCTTGAATTAAGCTATGCTTTCACATCATTATCCCTTGCTAACACGTGGTTGTGCTTCATAGGCGGCTCAATGGCAATGGTTTGACTGGGCCGATCCCAAGGAACTTGCTGGAATATCTAGTCTCAAAGTTGTGTGAGTAAAAATCAACTTCAAATGTTTGTCCTATCCTCTGCTTGTTAATACTCAATTTGACAATCTACCCACCTTGTCCTTTCAGTGATGTTTCAAGCAATGATCTATGTGGGACGATTCCCACATCTGGACCATTTGAACACATTCCTCTGAGCAAGTAAGTTTAATTGTCATTTTGTATCTTCTTGCGTGCTTGGTAAAGATAAATTACACCTCAAAACTTTTAGGCTCCCTCTGCCGGACAAGTGCAGTAAGTTCATCTGTTAGATATGTTTCATGTCCGCTGCTGTCAGTTCAGCATCGTTATATGACACTTCATTTTGTATTTTGCACTCATTTGTATGTATATGTAATTGATCCCTTAATAACTAGTTTAAGGTTTACCCATGTTGTATTGTTGCTGACATGCTTGGATATTTTTTAATAGAAAAATAGAGGCCATTTACTTTTCTATTGCTTTTAGATCAATGATTTGAAATGATATGCCTAGAATCTTATCTTATCATCTGAGAGGGCATCCAGGTCCACAAAATGTTGCTCTATATCTCATTTAATTGTCCTGCACTCAACCTAGTGCCTTCCTGGAATTTGAGTATAATCGAGTGGGTCAATCCAAGTTCCAAGTGTCCATTGTGTGTGCAGTGTTATGAGGGCAACTTTTTATAAACTACATTTTCTTTGGGTCAAAATATTGGAGCTGTTGACAAGCTGCTGCCCATTTTCTTTTCTGGTCATAAGAACAGTAGAACAGAAATGCTCTCTATCCTGGACCATGTTAGTCAGAACGTTGTATTCTCCAGCATGCATGGCCATGTGCATGTGCTTACCTAAAGAAGTACCTTGTTCATGTTATGTGCTTATGTTTTCCCCTGCAGCTTTGAGAAGAACCCACGCCTGGAAGGTCCAGAGCTACAAGGCCTGGCCATATATGACACCAACTGCTAGAGGGCAGCACGAAGAAAAGAATCGCTATAAAGTAATGAGCGTACAAGGTTACGAAAAATTGGGTCATATAGATTTTATTAGGTCTGGTGCTGCTGCCACTGTGTAATCCCTCCCTGCATAGCTCTTATTTGTAACGTCTGCACGAAAGTTGATGTATGTTTTAGCAGAATGCTTTCTGTCCGTGAAAGTAAACTTGAAACTGCTTATTATGACTGAAAATGATATTGTCATTTTCCCCTGCCATGAGTATTGGGTTCCTTGTGTTTTCTACACCGAACATACTGTGGTGGCAAATTTGATGGTCATGATATCGATCGACTGAGACTTGTGTCAGGTGATTGAAATCATGGCATAAAAGAACAGGCAATGCATTCCAGTTTACTGATAACTGAATAAGCGAAGTTTAATTGTGGCGGAAGATAACCTTTGCCTGGTGGCGTTAGCATTAAGTGGACATGCTGTTTACTGCAAGGCTACAAGCTAAACAACGTCTACTCTTGCTTTGCTGGCATGATTTTACAGTGCAAGCTTGGCTGCACTTGTACCGTGCAAAGCTTGTCTACAGTGCAAGCTTGGCTGCACTTGTGCCGTCCATGGTCGTTAATACATGAATTATTACCCTCAGGCCTCAGTTGGCCGGTAATAAAATATGATGCAAAACTAAAACTGAATTGGTCTGAGAGCTGCTTGAATCTTCATCTTTACTTGCTAAGCCGAAGTAGATGAAGTTGTTGGATCAAGTCAATACCAGTGTACCACGCCCAGAATACTACACTGATAAAACAAACCTAACCTGCCAACCGAGTTAATTTTAGAAAACAAAGGAAAAACACTAGCACGCACTCATGCTAACACGAGAATAGCTGTCACTGCTGCTAGCTGAACCATGTGTTGACGAGTGGCGACCGTGGTAACACTACCCCAATCTTGCTGAACCGAAGATCACTGGCTGGTTTGTAGTCCAACTGTCATTGTCAGCACTCAGCAATTGTCTGCAGAGCGTCATCAGGGCCAAACAACTCAGAAATGGTGTGTACTGTACCGATCCGTCATCCGTGCGATCGTGCTCGGCTTCCTGGCTGGTTTTGTGTCACGCGAGACCGGGCCGGCGCGGCGTCGATAACAGACTACCACTCCCAGTACGAGCTACGCGCGGTCGCGACGCTCTCCACTCGGTAACAAGTAGCCAGACAAACTCCGACGAGGCAGCGGCCAACGGGACATGCTGCTGCTGCGGCGCCTGGCCGGGGCCGCCCGGCCGCGGGGCGTCGCGGGTCGAGGCCTCGCGTCGGGGACCTCGGGGGCGCCGCGGAGGCGGCGGACGCCGTGGTGGTGGGCGCGGGCGTGGTCGGCCTCGCGGCGGCGCGCGCGCGCTGGCGATGGCCGGGCGCGAGGTGGTCGTGGTCGAGGCGGCACCCAGCTTCGGCACCGGCACCAGCTCCCGCAACAGCGAGGTCATCCACGCCGGCATCTACTACCCTCCGCGAAGCCTCAAGGTGAGGCGCGCGCGCCCTTTACTGAATTCACCATAAGTGCGCTGCGCAGGTGATCCGGATTCAGCGATTTCGAGCACTTGATAAGTTTGGATGTCCATTTGGGCGTCAATTGTGGCTGGATCGCTATGGTTTTAAGTTGTATGTGAATGTTGCCGCACATACTTCCAAACTTGGGTGCTATTTGTTTGTTCAAACTTCAGAGAGGCGGAAGAGCGTTGTGTAGTGATACGGGCTACACATAACCGTTTAACGACCCATGACAGGATCATGGGTATGAAATTTGTTCCAGATGGCACCTGACACATTCTATTCTTCAGGTTGATCCCTTGTTAGTGTTTGGTTCAAAATGAGGCTTCTCAATTGATGCACCAGAGCTCACAGAAATCTTACTCTTCTAGTAATAATTGCATTTCAGCTCTAACCTCCGTGGAAAGTGTTCAGCTAGATCTTATTCCTTCCAAAAACTAGCAGACCAGTTCTCAACATCTTAAATAGCTGACACTCTGACAGTGGTCAGGGCGTTGACGTACTTAGCAGTAGACATTCTTTAGGATTATAGACAGTTCAGTAAACATTATTATATAATAAGATGCATTTATATAAACCAGGCCCTACATGAAACATTTATATGGAGTGCTTAATTAATGTATCACAGATTCTACCTGCGGATTGCCTTTTGTAGGCTACCCTGTGTGTAAAGGGAAAGGAAATGCTGTACAAGTACTGCGAAGAACGAGGTGTTGCCCACAAACGAATCAGCAAACTCATCGTTGCCACTGGTGCTGCAGAGGTTCCAAAGCTGGACATGCTGCTCAGGAATGCCAAAGAAAAATGGGGTGGATGATCTTCAGTTGATGGAGGGTTCTGAAGCTATGGAGATGGAACCTGAGCTTCGATGTCTTAAAGCTTTACTATCACCTAGTACTGGGATAATTGACTCTCATTCTCTCATGCTTTCCCTTTTTGGTACGATGGCCATCATATAATCAGTCCAATTTAGAATTTTAGGCTGAATTTGCTTTCACTGTCATTTTATCTGGATTGTTTTGTGATGCAGGCTGATGCTGAAAACTTGGGAACAACTATATCATATAATACAGCAGTCATCAGTGCGCATGTTGGATCTGAAGGCATTGAACTCCATGTTTGTGAAAGCAAAGAGCTGCAGAACTATCATGTAGGGTCTCATGCGAATGCACAGCTTGTTTTGCTTCCAAAGCTTGTGATAAACTCAGCAGGTCTTAGTGCAGTTCCACTTGCCAAACAATTTCGTGGCCTTGACCAGGCATTTGTGCCCACTCCTCACTATGCGCGTGGATGTTACTTCACCCTCTCTCAATCCAAGAGTCCTTTCAGGCGCTTAATATATCCTCTGCCAGAGGATGGTGGCATAGGGGTCCATGTCACTATAGATATGAATGGCCTTGTCAGATTTGGTCCAGACGTTGAATGGATATCTGATGGCGGAAAGGACCATGTATCTTGTTTTCTGAACAAGTAAGCAATTGCAAACATGTTTACATTCAGTTATTAAAATATGCCACTGTTTTTATTAAACAAGAGACCCCACTCAATCGTATTATGTTTCCCTTCCTTTTTTATGGGGCTGAAATTTTGAGGCTCGGGCTGTTCGGGTTGATGGTTTATGCGGCTGATACTGTTTTGTACCATGGTGAAGCCAGGCTGTGTTTAGGAACACATTTGGCTTCTTGATTAAGGACCAAAGAAGGCTTTAATAAGTTAGTTTAGATGCCACCTTTTTAAACTTGCATCCTAATGCTAGTATTCTTAGTTGCTTATCAGCTTATGTAGCAACTTACGAGTGATGATGAGATAAGTTATAGATATACTCCTATGTCACATAACTGGACCTGTGTTTTCCCAAGAAAATGCAATTCAGTACCGTACCATGCTTCTCATCATTCTTACTATCAGCATGATTTATTGAATCTGGAGCGCAGTAAGAGTATTTTAGTAATTATCACAAGGTTTGTAACTTAGAGTCTTATCTTCATCAGGTTTGATTACTCAGTAAATCCCAACCGATGTTCTGTATTTTACCCTGTGGTAAGGAAGTATTTTCCAAATCTCAAGGATGGGTCTTTGGAACCTGGTTATTCTGGGATCCGACCAAAGCTTTCTGGTCCTGGACATCCTCCTTCAGATTTTGTTATTCAGGTGCTTTCTGCCTCTGGTATCATATGTCAAGATCTTTGATAGGCATCTAGCTCTATATCAAATCCAAAAGCTTAATTTTCTCATGCACATTCATTGCTGATTAGTTGAATGACTGCAGGGGTGGGATGTCCATGGTATTCCTGGACTGGTTAATTTGTTTGGAATAGAATCCCCTGGTTTGACATCAAGCTTGGCAATTGCTGAACACATAGTTTCAAAATATTTGTGATGGGCGTCTCCTAAACAAAGCTTCACTGTGGGATGCTCCGCGCATTGCAGAATGAGGAACCTGACATGTCAGGACTAGGGCTCACCAAAGAAAATCATCCAGTGAAGAACATTTTTGAGCCGTTTTTTCCCCTTGGTCTTTCGAATGCTTATTGCATGTAACTGTTAGAAGATCAAGTTCACTGAAAGTTTCAGCGAAACATGGATATGATGGGGACTGAACTTGTATATGACATGTTCAGAGGTGACATGTGTTCTTTTGGGTACTATCCATTAGTTCGCATGTGGTTCTAACATCACTTAGATTTCTGTGGCTTTAGCTAGTCCTGAGCCTTGTTAAATGCAATTATGCAAGGGTATGTATAGAAAAGCTTCCATAATCATACATGGCCAAATACTCAGTGCAGCAATCCTCTTTTGTTGTATGGATTCTTAGAAATCCTCGTGTTCTTTTATTATACTTCGACTTGAGAACTATGCCACAACTTGCTTCGACTTGAGAATTATGCCAACTTGCTTGATAGATGGTGGTACCCCCACTTCTAGTTGTGCAACAAAAATATGGCCAAGCCCAACGCTATAATGCTTGGATCAATCCCCTCATATGTGGCATTACTCGCTGATTTCAATATGGATCATAAAACAGCCCCCCTGATCACTATGCGAATTCAACAGAAAATAGAAAAATGATTTGAGATATGATGCATACGATTGAATCATACAGAATCTGATCTTGTATAAATTAAAGTTACTCTTACATCTTATCCTAATTCTTTTTTGCCCAACAGTTCGACAAAGACATAGTAGTTTTTGAGGAGGGGTACTTTTACAGGGAAATATTTTAGGATCCAAAAAGAGCTGTTCTATGACCAGTACTCCCTCTACTAACGCCTTGCCTTTTCCTCCCTCTGTTGCCCATTCATATCATCTGAAATTAGAAGAATGAGGGTAAGCACAAAGTAAGGAGGTCACATGTCAGCATGGAAGAAAAACTAAGTAAACTTACGACCACACCGCTTCCTCTGTGCTAAGTACAAATTAAGGAGGTCTGCATGACAGAAAACCTAGTAAACTTATGACCTCACCGCTTCCTCTGTGCTCGCCACTTATAAACAGGCTGTGATGTTTGATTATCTGTCTCCTCATCTTCATTGAGTTTCAGTTTCCTCTTGCGTCCAGGTTTCTGAACCAGTATTACAAATTGAATAGTTATAAATAGTACATAATTTTCTGTAAATTCTAAATATTAGCAAACAGACTTTCAATTACCACCACAAGCTGACAAGCTGACTGTAATTTCCCAGAAGCTAAATGGTTAACAGATTCCAGATTAGCCCAATTTTAGCAAGCTGCTGCAGGAACATGAACGAGTTTGACTGATCTGGCTGGGCTTCACATTTTACTTTTTAAGACAGAATAATGACAATATTTCAGGTCGTCCGATTAATCGCGATTAATCACGATTAGTCGTCCTGGTCGGGTCCCAGGTGCTCGACCAGAATGTCCCTGGTCGCCCGATTAATCGCGATTAGTCGTCCCGGTCGGTCCCAGGTCGACCAGGTTTGACCAGCCGACCAGAAATCATAATGGCACAAAAGCACATACTACAGCAGTTACCAAGTTAAACTGGAAAACTGCCAGCTTCCAACTTATGCCCATTGTGTCATTAACTTTCTATTGATATAGCAGAGTCTGATATATTTTTTTCTTGGCTGTCAATGACCTAAAAAACGAAGCTTCCATGCGATACTTATTTCCTTTCAGAAAAATGCTTTAAAGTAACTAGTAACCTAGTAGCCAGTCTCTACAGTACCATCCTTCTTTTTCCTATCAACTTGAGTAGGCAACACAGAACACAAAATATACCGATAACTTTTAAGGCACTGTTGTGGGCTTGTAGCTAACACCAACTAAAGGATGGATGCATTTGATTTCGATCTCATACTGAAGAAGTTAATTCCAGAAATTGGCTGGCAGCAGCACCAACCAGTCCACAATGCTTTATATGTTGTTTCAAATGAACACTTTGAAAGTAGCACCCAAGCAAATAAAAAATTCAAAATACAGAGATGCAATACCTTCAATTCTTTTTGCAAGGCCATGTCTGCATACAATTTCTCAAGCTTTTGAAGCCGCTGCTTCCTCTGTTCTAACTCCCTGTATGAAGAGGCTGTTTTCCTGAGGAAAAACAAAGGATTACATAACATGAGATAGCAGTCAATGAACTAAACTGCATAATATCATAACCCCATTTCAATCATACATATAATCCTACTAGTCCTAATTAAATGAACACAAATATAGATAATAATACTAAACAGTGAAAAATGGCTCCATAAGCATGATGGTATTAAGCGTTGCTATCGAAGTAACACAGATGTGCCATATCCTGAAGAGGACAGCATATTACTTCTTTATACGAGATGGGATGTTGTCAAAACCAGGCATGTTGCTGCTTTGTCCTATCCTTGATTGTATTTCTTTTGCTTCTTCTCTGAAATAAAACAGCAAGCCATCTAAATGTCAGCACGGCTTAACTAGCAGACAGTTCCCAAAATGGTAAGCAAACGAACTCATTGTCTGTACCTGTCTTCAGCAAAATAAACATGCTTGTTTTGAGGCTTGTTATCCAGTTCATGAAGTGTTGAGCTTAACTTTTCGATTTTCTGCAAAGTGACCCATCCAAATTAAAACATAATGAAACATTCAGCCACGGGACACAAAATTGCACTTATTTGCTCTGAATGCTTTAACATCATCACAAACCTTTTTTTCACTTTGAACGCTCTGAAGGATATATCCCATATCTTTATTTTTCAATAGAAGAAGTTCCTCTTCAGTATACTTATTGTCTTCAGGCCTGAAATGCACGGCACAGTCAAAACTATAACACAGGGTAGACCAAACCTTACAATACTAGAGTTAAGAGGAGCTGAGAGGCAACAATGTACATACTTAGGCCTATGAATTCCACCAACGGTCCTACTGTTGATCATTTTAAAGTAGAACTCATCAGGGTTCCTAAATGCTGCCTTCTCCTTCAGTTTCTGCAAACAATTAAAAACAGCAAGGACATTAGATTATGCAGTCACAATATCTGTAGACTAAGATAGCTAAATATAGTTAAACTGCTAATAACATTAATAACATACACAAAGTATATCTAAATCTGTTACAACAAGCACATCCTAAGTGCTAGAAGCAAGGAATTGTACAGAACAAAGTCATACCGCGATGGTCGCCTCCTTTGATGTGGTAAGCTCGCGCCCGGACGACATAGTCCTTGTGTTTCTCCAAAAGTCCAAACTTCTTCCTCGCCTCCCTGCAAAACTCCATTAAAACCCACAATCAGCACCCTTCGTTTTCGGAGACGGCCCGTCCACCGGCGGCGCCATCCTCTCGGATTCGAATGATAGATAACAGATAATATCTGCGGGCAGAGAACTTACGGCTGGGAGCGCTCCTTGTGAGCGCGCCGCGGGATCGCATTCCGCAGCGACGACATCTTCCCCTCCTGTCTGCTGCTTCCGCTACCGTGATTTTGTCTGACCACACTTCGCTGCCGCTGATATCGTCGGAGAAGAGCCGCGCCGGGAGGAAAGGGGCAAGGAAAAGAGCCGCCGAGGACGAAGCTAGGGTTCAGGGTCTGGGGAGTGTCCAACTGGTCGGATCGGGCCCAGTCGATCTCCGACCACCCTCGTGGGCCCAAGTTTTGCGGTTGTTGGGCTGAATTTGGTCCGAGCTTAGCCTTCTGGGCTGTAGGCTTGTAGCCTATTCGATGAGAGGTGTTAGCATACATGTTCATAGAAAACGTCAAATTTACAATGGAGATGAAATTATCTTGAGCATTCCATAACCTGAGCAGACATAGGCTCAGATCTCAGAAGTATCTTGAATAGGTGTAACAGAAAATCATTATCATATGCACGAACCATATCATTATATATATGCACGAATGATGCACTAATGTGGCGGACGAATGAATATCTTTTGTATTATTCATCTCACTGCTTCTGGATTACAGACTACAATTCTGATAGGAAATGAATATGACATGGTGCTGCTATTTGCGTTTCTGCCCAAACAGGAATTTACAACTAATTGTCAAAATTGTAAGTTCAAAGACCAGCAACTTCCGTTTTACAGCATCACTAGTCTACCATTTCCGATGGAATAAGGAGGTTGGAACGGTGACAGTTTCAGTTGAGACCGGACCCAGTGGCTACTCTGCTGCCTGAGATCAGGGTTCAGGCTTCAGGCTTCAGAATCGAATGATCTCCTGTCGGATGGATGACTTCCAGAAGCCGCAGCATTTTTTTTACCGCTGCCATTGGCGGTCTTGTTGGTCAGCAACAACACCTCGAACTGTTCAAGTCAAACATCTCATACTGCTTTAGGCTGAACCTGTTCAAATCAAACACCTCGAACATCAAGCGCCGCACGCCAGGTTTGCCATACACACAGTATGCAAGCCCATGTAGTGCTTGCTGGACAGCAGTCGTTGAAGGATTCCTTAAACGCCGATTGTGTTCGAATCTGTCTTGAACTGTCTCCCCGTAAATAATATAGTGCTGCAGGTGTTTGTCCCGCAGGTACCGTCCCACAATACTTGTTCATCAACATCCTCCGATGCTTCTCCGCCAACCACCTGCCTGGTGCATCTAGGTGCTTCATGAGTAGCCTCTCTGCCATTACTAGATCCTGGCCACATAGAAGTTCAGACCTTCAGCATTTCTCTTAGCCAATTGAACAGTGTCAGGGAGTGGAAAGAACTCCCTCTGTCAGGTTAAGAAGGTACAACATACCTGAATTTTCTGTCCGACATATTCAAGGCGCTCATAACAGAATCTTGATGCTCAAACTTATGTTTTGACGGGTGCAAAAAGCACAGCTGCAGGGAAACAAAAGCACCATGGTGGCTGTCTGAGTCTGACTTCTCTTATTGTAAATGTAATGGAAGCCAGGCAGGTTTCTCTTTTCTAAGTTATGAAGGAATACATAATACCGATAAACCTGAACTCATGCTATAACTGAAAGTTGGTATGTGATTAAACCTGGAAGCAGTTTTACGGTTAAGGTAAACACTACAGCAACATGTAATGATCAAAATAAACTATTTGTGCTCATTACATTCAAACCTAACCTAGCAATTTTTCAAATGTCCTAATTCAACACTTTTGACTATAACTTCACAGTATCCCATCACAAGTCATATAACACTTAGATAAGATATGGTAATGCCAATCATTCAGCCAGCACTTATGCCACGAATACACTCACTGCAGTTTAGTCTTCACAGTCCATCCTCCGAACTATGGGCTTGTTTGGATACACATCTGGCTAGGAGGACTTATTAATTGGGGCTAAAACCCAGTTACAAAAGGAGGTTCGAACCCCCTAAATTAGCTATGGTTGGCTAGCTGATTGGCTATAACTAGTTGAAGACTTGGCTAAAAAACTAGCCCACCCATTAATCTTATGTTTGGATGCACTAGAACTAATTTTAGCTAACCTAGCAATTAGCCCTTGTATCCAAACAAGCCCCTCATTACAGCTACATATATTATACTAGTAAAAAATGGCATTCTCATGATCAGTCAAAAGGGCCTGTATTCTCAACTGTGTTGTTTTCTACGTGTAAAGAGTCAAGTTGTGCATTTCATTTCCTTTTCTGATTTATGACTCTAGCTAACTGCTTCAAAAGGCTACTTTATGTACTATGTATTTTTTTTTTCTGATTTATGATTATGGCTAATTTCTACAGAAAATAGAATTTAAAATATGTAAAAATAAGGAAACATGCCTTGCAGATAGTTAAATAAAGTTTTTGAAAATAAATGACAAATGGGAGAAAAAATGGTCTGTGGACGTTGAGTTACCTGAAGACCAAGTCCAAGCTCTATATTCCTTGCTTCTGTGATTTCTGGAATTCTATCATTCATGGGCAAGGGATATCCTAGAGTATTCATGACCTTGGGTCTACTGTCAAAATCCCAAATATTTCCTCTGAACCGATGCATACCTGGTGGCACACAAGCTCGAAAGAGCCTAGGATGAGCAAAAAGAGCATCCGGTGGTGGCTGCATGAGATGTGACAAGATAAGATAGGAGCAAATAGTGAAGATTTAGGGAAAACAATAGTTAAAACCATTACCCTGTAGGCAGCAACATCCTGCCACGTGAGCTGTCTCTTTTCAAACTCCACTGAAACATAATCAACATCCTCTAGTTGACGACGCAACTTTGGCTGACAGCTCTCATCGTCTGGGTCCATCCCAAATGCCTCAAATAGGACACGATAGACTTCAGGCATTCCAAAGCACAAATATATAGCTCCAAATATTGCCCAGAATACAGCCCTGGAACACAAATAGGCATTTTACTGAAGTTCACCAAATAGGCATGCCAACCAGCAGCACACAATACTACACGACCCTGAATCAGCACACATTCTGGTGCTACTAAGTTTTGCACAGTGGATTAGCACATCCAAAGGAGTATAGACCAAAACAAAATAAAGGGGTGGGACATTGTAAATTTGTAAGAATGTATCGCTGTAGCATTTTATACATAAATGGAGACAACTTGTTTGATCATAAAGGCCACAAAAATCAACTTGCACAATTGAATCATATCATGAAATAAAGGGGAAAAATGTAATCCTTCAAACAACAGGCAAACACCTTCTTATCATGCTTAAAACTACAATTCTATTTAAATTCAATGACCACTGGGATGATAATACTAAAGCCATAAGATCCAGCAACAACCATGTTTTAACAGCCTAATATGCTTGTGTCTGGTTAATTACAATACAACTACTCAGGCAAATGTGGTTGCTTGAATTTGCACACGCCAACCACTAGCTACTCAAATTATCACCACACACAAGGTTCCATCTCTAAACTTCCAGTTGCACATTTTAAGCATAATGAAAAGGAAATCGCCACTTTCAGTAATAAACAAATGGATAAGAAGACAGAACACTCACTTGGACGGCGGCTCCCTGTCCTTTCGTATCATCTTATCCAAATCATCATAGGGGAAGACCAAATTATGCAGACTGGCTGCCTTGAGCCATCGGGGCAACACCTTCTTCCCAAT
This sequence comes from Hyparrhenia diplandra, assembly GCA_015847255.1. Lineage (NCBI taxonomy): Eukaryota > Viridiplantae > Streptophyta > Magnoliopsida > Poales > Poaceae > Hyparrhenia > Hyparrhenia diplandra. Next base: position 91,236 of record JADLZK010012641.1, on the reverse strand, counting down.
CAGAGCGTACACCCGCTCCCTCATCGGCCCAGGAGACTCCCTGGGATACCTCTGCAAGAAGAACTCGCAGAACGCAAGCTCCAGAACGTACTGACCCAGGAACCAAAGCCTGGAGTGGCCGTTCCGTACGTGCCGCGTCCGCGTCCGCGTGCGCTCGGAGGAGGGGTCCAGATGCTGGAACGCGAGGTAGAGCAGCACATCGAAATGACGCGCGGGGCAGTCATCACCTTCGCCGAGCGTCTCCGAGGGCGCGAGCGGGTACCCGAACGCCTGCTTGGCCTCGAGGAGGTACTCGTCCATCCAGGTCCTGTCGGCGGTGGAGAGCGGCGCGGAGGGGAGGCAGGAAGAGAGCAGCGGGAGCGCCTTGAGCGACAGCTGCGGGCTGCTTAGGAACCGCCGGGTGAGGCGCTCGTCGTCGAGAGGTGGCTTCAGGATGAAGCGACGCGGCGGGTGCTTCTTCTTAGGGGATACGGCCTTCTTCCGCTGCGCGAGCTCCCGAAGGAGGCGGCTAGGGCTGTTCGCCGGCTCCGAAGGGGGATCGGCGGCGGCGGAGGGGTCTGGTCGGCTGCGACGGCAAGCACGCGCACGCGGACGCGGGAGGCGGCGGCGCGAGCTGTGGGGTGAGATGGGGAGTGGTGTGAGGGTGAGGGCTTGGAACGCCATGGCTGGTGGCCCCATTGGTGGTGGCGACCGGCGACCGGCGACCGGCGACCGCGAGCTCCGGCTGTGGGGTTTTGCGGGGGAGTTGGGCAAGAGGAGGGAGAGGATAAGCGGACGAGAATTATGAGCCGGTCATTTCCTGATCGACGGCTGGGATGGAGTGGATCTGTTAGAGAGCCGGGGAAAAATATCTATCTATCCTTCCAAAAAATGACGTGGCAAAGCAGAGCACTGCTGTAGTGTCCAAATGACGGCCCAACAACGAAATAATATCCATCCAAATTTCGGCCCAAATTGACAAGTAAGCTGTAAGCCTCTGCCGTCTGGGCCCCAGCTGATTCGGAGATGAGCCCGGGACAAGAGCCAGGCTGTACAGGCCGTTGAACCCGTGGGCTCGGGGGCTCAGCCCATTGCGGCAGCGGCAAGGCAGCAACCTGTCCCCACGAACAGCTCACCAGCCACCGCCACCGCTGATCCGCCGTCCGGCGACCGTCGATGGCGAACCCGAGGCGAGCCATCGCGCTGCACATCCAGACGCAGCCGCCGCCTCTCCCCACCACCTCCGCCGCCCTTCCACCTCACTCCTCTCTGGCATCGTCGCTGCTCCACTTCCTCAAGCGGCCGGCGTCCTTCCCTTTCCTTCTCTCGCTCTTCGTCCTCCTCACCTGGCTCTCGCTCCGCTTCCACCACCCCTCGCCGCCACCGTCGCTCGGCGGCCGCCCTCCGTCGTGCACGACCCCAGGCAAATCTCGTCCGCTTCCCGCGGAGCTCCACCCCACTCCCCATCGCCCGCGACGGGCGCGGGTGGCTCCTCGACCCCGTCGCCGCCGCCCGCGACGCCGGCCTTCCAGGTGAGCGCTCCTGATCTCACGCCTCCTATGCTACTGTGTTATTAGTGGTCCGTGCGCGGTTAGGTGCGTGATGAGCCAATCGCTGCTTTAATTGTAGCAAGAGTCATGGTGTAAAGATTATTAGTGTTGGATAATGTAGTGAAATTCCGTAGCCTGGATCAAAATAGAAAGGTTTATTTTGAGTTGAAATTTATCTGGAGTCTGTAGCACACTTTGCTCGGTTGGGTTAGAGGTGAACGGGAGAACTGGTGTTCTGATGTTGAAGCTAGTGAGCTGCAAAAGCATTTTTCACATCCATATGTGGATGTAAATATGCTAGTGTCTCTTCTGTGCTGCTCATGCTTCATAGAACAATGATCCTTTAGCCCATTTGCGGTTTCAACTTCTGTGTATCATTGAGGTTTCAACTTCTGTTTGAGGGCATCAAGTTAAAGACCATATTCATCTGCTGCATCTTACGTCAAATGCTGCTGGTCTATTGATATAGTGCCATTTTAGCCCATTTGCACTGCTCTGATTATGTTAGCCCAATGGCAGGTGTAATTGTTGATTGCATGACAGAACACAACTGTTATATCAGATCTATTGTTGATTGAACTGGGAATACAGCCTCTTTATGTGACAGGCATTGTGTTTTTAACAGAAAAACCTCTGTATCATGTTCACGTCTAATGCGTGATACAGTCGATAATTTATTTTTTCCTTTGGCTACTACCAAACCAAACTCCAAAAGTACATTTACCTATGTTGTTTTGAAATACATGTTTTCCTTTATTCTCAAGTGCTCCAGCTGTCCTAATAAGATCTTCAAGCCATCCTTTCAAACCAAGGGAGAAAATTTGCACTATGAATGTAGTTATCGTTTTTTATAGTTAAAAAAAGTGGATATATATGTTCTGTGTATAATATTTCTTCTTCTATGCTTTCTTTGTGTTTGTTGGTTGTATCTCTAGCTCTGTTGCCATTCCGTTGGTGCTATCACTAGATATCTTTTTTTTTTACGTTTTTTTATCTGTGTAGGTGTGGTAGTGGGAATCTATTTCTTGTAATACCCTGCCACTTCATTTTCATCAATTCTTGGCTCTGCTTGACTTAGGTAACTTCTTTCAAATGCTCGATATTAGATAACTTTAGCTACCAAACTATTTGGTAGTGCCCTACAGATTCTATATTAGTTAAATATCTATCTTCTACAAATGTGAAAAATTACGAGCCTCGAATCTACAAATGTGAAAAAAATCTGTGCCATTTACAAGCAAGTCTTACTCTTGTCATCGGATGAAAAAAAACGAATTCAGTGTTCATCCGTTAGCTGCCTAGGGAGCATATTCCATTGGCTTGGTGATTATTACGAGCTAGTGTCTAGCCTACTACAACTTGTTTGGGACTAAAAGGCGGTGTTGCTGCTGCTGCTGTGTCTATAAGCCATAATTCAAAATGTTGCATTTCACAGAAAAAAAAAAGGTTTATGCACTTAGGTTGTGTTTATTTGCATGCATTAGTCCATATCCAGGCTTCTGCAGGGCAAGTTGCCCGCATTACAGTTAGCTAGTGCATGAGATTTGATTGTATTGTAAAGTGTGGCTTTGCACAAGCCAATAGCGCTCACAAAAATAGGATCTCCTCATGTTCCCCACTCTACTTTAACATGAAGCCATGAAGGTGACCACATGCAATACAATGCAAGCAACCAAAGGCAATCTTACTTACTGCAATTTGCATATGCAGGACAATCAAACATAAACACATCGCATACATTTATGCCGGCTTGGATTGTACTGCATAAAGTCTAATACATGTTAAGGCTAATGTAAGCAACCAATCACCACCCTTAATATTTATGCCACATGCAATTGTGTCGATTTTTTTTCTTATGGGAGAATAGATGTGGATGGGGATAGTAACGTTGTTGAAATAGTTATGATAGGCATTTTACTAATTATTACTCTGCCTCCCCTCATGAAAGAGTCGATTTGTGTTAGCGCTATATTTTTCCTTTTTTGTTAGTGGCTCATGTTGGGTTTAAGCTCTAGCCCACCCCAACATGCTTGGACTAAACAGCTTTCATTGTTGTTATTGTTGTTGTGTCAGGTGGGGCACTGGTCTGTTTACTACTTCATGTCGGACAGATCCAACCAGGTGGTTTACGCGGCAACCATCGTCACCATACTTGCAATGAAACATTCGTCATCTGGGGGGCAAAGACAAAATTCAGGGTAATAAACAATAACCGTCACACTTTTTTTTGTAAGGAATTGGATGCTTCTAGTGGTGACTGTTTGTTTCTCTTAATTGACAGTTGGAAAATGCTGACATAAAAGATAAAGGATATGGCGAAGCCATGATTGCTGCTGATGAGGTCGCTATTGTTGCTAGTGCAAGATCCACTGCACATGCCTTAATCAATATGGATGTGCGACCAACCTTTTTCATAGGATGTCAGGATACACCAATAAATCCCAACAGCTCAAATACTGACTACAAGGTCTGGAAAGACCTATGAGAATTGCTGCATCATTAGTGGATTTGAGGGTAGGCAATTGACAAGCCAAGAAGATAGTGGAAATGCATGACGTTGAGACCTATGAGAATTGTTGCATTATTCCAGTAAGTATCTAAGGGTGAGCAATTGACAGGCGAAGAAGATACTGGAAATGCATGACGCCCTCCAAAATTATCTTGATATTGTCATCGGTAGTTGTTTCTCATTGTACGGCCAGATATTTGTGCATAGTTTTGGGAACACTAGCAGCTGGTTACTGATTTTATGTTGGTCATGCCTAATTTTTTGTGCCTTGATACCTTCTCCTATTGTAATATAGTCTCAATCTTTGTACTCTCTCTCTCTCTCTCTCTCTCAGTATGATACCCTATTTGCTTTCACAAATGATCTGTAGCTTGCTAGTTATTTTAGAAAGTCTCTTGCAGTTGCAACATTTATCTGTGGTGCTGCTACTTGAAGTTCCATGTTTTTCAGTTCCTGTTGAGTTGATAGTATGCAGGTTAGTGCCATGTGTCAATCATTACACACAATATTTGTGACAATGGGTTACGCAATCCCGCAAATAAATTTAGCATGTTGCACATGACAAAGCTTGTGCTTGTGTTGCTCAACTTCTCATCAGATGCAGTATTAGAGAAATACAGCATGTTTCAAGAGAATTACAGTGTCAGAGAGGAGGAAGAATCAGATACCAATGCCACAAGGCCCAAAGTTGAATGACCACTCGTCAGGTCTATGGTTGGGCATTTCCTCCTTCCTTATATAAAATCCCAGCTGCCTCCCTCCCTGTCTCGCGCACCAGCACAGAATCAGCAAACGCGCCATTAACGCGCACTCGTAGCCTTGCGTGCTTCCCTCGTCTTCTCGGAGGTTCCCTTGTATCGCCATGGCGGACCAGCTCAGCGAAGACCAGATTGCCGAGTTCAAGGAAGCTTTCAGCCTCTTCGACAAGGACAACGACGGTATCAATCTCGCTCTTCCCGTTTCCCCAACGCTCCTACAGTTCTACTCTCTCTCTTTTGGTTGATCTTACAAAAAATACTCTCTCTTGGTTGACCGATCGAGCAAAATCTATCGGATTATGCGTTTTACTTGCCTTTTAGTGTGTCGGTTAACTGTCGCGATGTTCTTATGTGATTCTCGGCCGTGTCTCGCAAACGAATTAAGCGCCTCTGCGTGCGCCGTGTGGTGAGTCACTCAAACCTGTCTTCGGGTACATTGAGCAGGTTCTGAAAAGATTTTAGGCACAAGGATAGGGTATACAAAACCGTTTCAACGTGAGAGGAATCATGCTATGGATTTTCAAGGATAGGCCATAATTTAGCAACTCAGACTAATTCGATCTGAAACAAAAATGACCTGTATGATCCATGCCATTGCGGCCATGTTCCATCGCAAGGGAGTTGGTTTCCCTTTCAGCTAGGAGAAACCTTTTCGTCTGTTCGAGAAAGGAATCAAGCCTAGGAACATCTGATCCAAGTAACTACCTTCTCAAATTTACTACTAGGAAGTAACACGGTTTATTTTTGTTCTTGGCTCCATGGGATCTTATATTCTCATTCTCTCATTGCAAAATGGGTAAAAGTTTGAAGAATAAAGCGGCGATGGAAGCGAATCTGATTCTAACCTCACCCGCTGTGCCCTTGGCCATATATATATATAATATAATAGAACACCAGTATTTACAGGTGGAGAAGGAATGGTCGATTAATCAATGTACTATTTGTTCAAGGATATATGCTATCAGGATTTTTAGAAGCTGCCACGTTGACAAAGTACAAGGCCACCTGTGAAATGCAGTAGTATTGCTTCTTCAAAAAAGAAAAAATGCAGTAGTATTCTGTTTCCCAATCCAACATTTTTCCTACAAAACTGAACCAAACTGAAATGATCCAAAATCCTCAATATATGCTCTATGCAATCATATTTGAATGCGATTCTCTCATTGTCTACTTAGTATGTTGCCCTGTAGTAAGAAGCTTGTGTCTGGTCCGAATCCAACCAATTTGAGTTGGCAGGTTGCATCACAACCAAGGAGCTCGGGACCGTGATGCGGTCCCTGGGGCAGAACCCCACCGAGGCGGAGCTGCAGGACATGATCGCCGAGGTGGACAGCAACAGCAGCGGCACCATCGACCTGCAGGAGTTCCTGGGCCTGATGGCGCGCAGGATGAAGGACACGGAGTCGGAGGAGGAGCTCAGGGAGGCGTTCCGCGTGTTCGACAAGGACCAGAACGGGGTCATCTCCGCGGCGGAGCTCCGGCACGTGATGGCCAACCTCGGGGAGAAGCTGAGCGACGACGAGGTCAACGAGATGATCCGTGAGGCCGACGTGGACGGCGACGACCACATCAACTACGACGAGTTCGTCAAGGTCATGATGGCCAAGTAAGTGAGGACATGCACGGACACATTATTGCCTCGTCATTTTCTCGAACACTTGACATGCATGAGAGAGAGGCCGGCGCAGATTGTATTGAACTTGAAGTTGCGAAATGACTCTTGTGCAGGCGAAGGAGCAAGAGGACGGAGGAGAAGGCGCCGGAGCGCGGCAAGAAGAAGGCGGCGGCGCCGTCCGATGCCGGGAAGCGTGGCCAGAAATGCGTGGTCCTGTGAGATGGAGGCGCGATCGTCCAGTGCATGCTGGTGCTGCGTGTCACCCGCTGTTGCTTTCCGCTCTGCTTCCGGGTCGTTTTGGCAGTGCCAGTGTTCGATTCTACACACCAGCTGCGGGAAGCTGACACTTGTGCTGTTCTGGCAGCAGGTGCATGTAGCTGTTTGTAACACTGCGTAATACTAGTGGACACAAATAACACCGCAACCTCTACACTGTATTGGCGTGAGGCGAAGTTGTTGCTGAATCCCAACGCAACATATGAAAATAAAATAAAATAGGCAAATTAAGTAATTAAGAAAAGGAACCTTTGGCTATACTTGATTTTAAAAAATTATATCTATGAATTAAAAAAAAAAAAGGCAAATCAAGTAATCAAGTGCGGTCAGTCAGTCTCGCCTGCAGCGGCGACCAGCGCTGCTCAGCATATATGTATCTCACGTTAATTAGACAAACCTGCTGACCGACCATGTCTAATACGACGTTCTGTTTCTTACTTCCCATTTTCACAATACCTGAATAATTCCTTTGCAGGCTCAGCTGACAAACCAAATGGAACATTTACCAAAGAGTAATAAATACTGGAAATGAAGACCAACTGGAGAAAGAGTCATTTTTCAATCAATTGCCGTGACGTGAATTGTATTCCATAGATTATCAAAACAGACCATCCATTTCCGCAAAAAAAAAAAAAAAAAAAAAAAAAAAAAAAAAAAACAGACCATTCATAAATAATCACCGCTTATTGCTGATCCATCCAGTTACCAAACACCACTTCAGTTACCAAACACTAATTAACTTGGAGTACTTAAAGCGAGCACCTGACCCATTCAGCTTAGAACAGCAACATGATACCACCAGTAATAATAGTTAAATGATACTATATGCCAAAAACCACAATATAAATCATTCAACATGAACAGGTTTTGCATACCATAGTTAACTAACAATGTCTTGCCAAGATTACCTACTTATTTTTGCATACCATAAACGGATTGTACCCGCAAGCCCTAGGCTATTAACTGACCAACTCCTCATAGACGATGCGTCATATGATTTTTTTTCCGACGCGTAGAAGGTTTTATGCGTCTTTTTGTATTAAGACGAATGAAAAGTTAAGAGTTACAACGACGCCGCGCCATGAATGACGCAGCAAGGGGGATACAATTATACCAATAGTTCAGCCATCCCTAGCGAAAAGAGAACAAACACGATTACTCACTAGATAAACAACCTAGTCGACATCGCCGTTCAGATCGCGACGGCTCGCTAGGCGCGTCGACCGCCTCGTTCCTACACCTGACGAGTCCGGGAAGATCCGATCGTCATATGATATTTATACCATTTCACTCCCAGAAAGAAACCAACAGCAATACATGTAATAGCGTCCAGTACCGATATCCGATCCCTTCTTGGCTCATCCATGTTCTCCCTATCAAAAGGATGCATAATGCATGAATGTTTAGGATCATTTCATTAGAGTCAAAATCAAATAATTTTTAGCGCCTTCCAATTACCTCACGGCTTCAGCTTTAATTCTAGCCATCCCATCATCAATAATACTAGCTATCTTGTCATCTATCTCCACTCCCTCTTTCTCTAATTTTGCCAACAAACGATCCACTCCCTCCTTTGTCTTCCTACCAACTTCTGGTTTAGCTCCATTGCTGGATCCACCCTGGTAGGATTAATTAGAGAATTATAGTTGAGGTAGTAATACAAGTCAAAACAGCTATTCATATGCATGTTAGTGGATGCTAACAAGAGAGCATGGCTGCAGTCTTGTATAGCAATAGTGCTTTAACAGTACAATTTAGAACACATACAAATTGCTTTAGTAAAAAGCAAGCATCAACACTCACTTTCAAGCAAAAGTAAAAAATTACTAATTTAGCACATAAACCGGCACTTGTTGAGTGGCAACATCCATCATTATTGGATTAAATTACATAACCCTTCGGCCCAAGCGTCTGAACTAGGACTATAATTGTTAATCTGGAAAGACGTTGCACATCATATAATAATTTGTTAGTATAAAGACAGTTTGATCGGGGCTACTGGTAAATTCGGTGACAGGTGATGGATCTCGTCACAGCAAGGGAGGCGGGTAGCTAATTGCAAGCATCCTAGGTGGACGGATCGAACGAGATGGAACTCGTTACCTGAGAGGCGGGAGGCGGAGAGTCGGCCGGCAGCGCATCACGGGATGCCAGATCCAGCCGAGGAGTGCTGGAGGGGGAACGCAGCGCCATGGCACCGGCGAGCCGAAATAATCTGGAGGAGCAAGGGGCGTGGGTAGGCCTTACCTTGCTTCTTCGATCTTGCGCGGCGGCGTAGGGCGGGAATCAGATCGTCTAACAAATTCGCTTCAATGCCAGACAGGCGTAGAAACAGCACGTCCGTTCCCCTGGCCATCGAACGGCCGCGTGGGGAGACGAGCAGCATGCCTGCCGTGCGGGAGACGAATGTCCACCAAGCCACGGCCCAATTGCACCAGGCCCACCTGCCAAGCCTCGAACGCATAAAAAGAGAGAGAGAGAGATGGGCGAGCCAAAGATATTCATGCACCCAGTTCGATTGTCTCGAATTCCACCTCTAGAGTACTTCAACGAGATGGAAATTTCAACAGAACATATGTACAACCTAGCGAAAGCAGTACTGAATGAGAATGTTGACTTGCAACCTAGCGAAAGTAGTACTGAATTCTCCTACACCTTCAGACTTGTACCAAAACCAAAGTGCTTTAAAATAAATCTTTTGTAAAAAGATCAACACTCATTGGTCCAGTCAAGAGTTCAGTGAAGCTGTTGATAGTCATCTGATCTGCAGAGTTACTCTCCTTCATTGTAAGTTGTTCATCTTCTTCTACCTGAACATGTGTATCATTACTGTCTTCTTAAACCTTACAAGAAAGAAAACCAAGGGTTCAAAAAAATACAGGATTAAATAATACGCGTAATTTGACCATTCGAAACTGCTCCGGTTTTGAAAATTTCAGGGGTAGATCCGTTTACATAGCTGGGTATTTTTTATTTTTCGAATCACATGGCTGGATCCTAAGCATCTATTTTCAGACATCAATGTCCCTCAACCTCACTTTATATACAGCACTGAACGATTTGTCTCCAGAAAAGAAAACTTTAGATCAAAATGCAATGGCGTAGATTCTGTCAAGCTCTAACGTTAAAAAGTCTGCTGACCGATCAGGTCAATACACCGTCTCTCTTTCTCACCATTTATTTTAACGAACACCCAAATTACTCCATTGCACCTTCAGCTGACAAACAAAAGAGAAAAAATACCAGAGCAACAAGTACTGAAAATGAACACCACAGTGACAGTGACATTGTATGATTTCTGCAAACAGTTTATGCGAGTGAAGCCACAAATATAATAAATAAAACGTTCGATTAAGTGTCCGGAGGAATCCAATGAACAACAACGGTTACTTAGGGTCAGCTTGCGAATTTGCAGCACCGTAGTAGAATCATTACCAACGGCACGCTGTGCGCCTAAGTGCGAAAAGACAGTGCAAGCTTTGTTATGCCGAAACCTAAATGCAAAGTCACCATCAGTTACCAGGATAGATAATCACCGTGCACACTAGATTCAATTACTAAAGACTAATAAACTTCCATTACTTTAACCGAGCGAGCACCTGCTCCATGCACACCAGATTCTGATGTTAACAGTTATTACATCTTTATATGCCAAAACCACGTATAGACAAATTATCAGATAACACAAACAGTTTTGCATACCATAGACAGAGTGGACCTGCAAGTTCTAGGCTATTTAAGAGAAAAGATAAGAGACAAGATAACTTCCACTGCAGCTCTAGCTGCAAGTTCATACGTTTTCACTCCCATCGCGAAACCAATAGCAGTCCATTTAATAGTGTCGAGTACCAACCGCCTAATCCTTTTTTGGGTCATTGTTGCTCTCCTGTCAAAAGGATGTGCATAATACATGAATGTTAGTACCATTTCACTTGAGTAAAAAACAAATAAGTTGTAGCACCTCCTATTATTTACCTCACAGCTTCAGCTTTAATTATAGCTACCTCATCATCAATAATACTAGCTATCTTGGCATCTATCTCCACTCCCTCCTTTTCTAAATTTGCCAACATAAGTTCAACCTCCTTTGTCTTCCTAGCAATGTCAACTCTAGCTCCATTGTGTTCAGACATGTCTGATCGCAGGCAGCAGTATTAATTTCTCTACCTGAAAAATAAAGTAAAACTAGAACTAGTACATCGCAGATAGCAGTACTAATTTTGTAAGCATGAGCAAATTTAGGCATGTCCACATCATGAACAGATTTAAGTCGGTGATATAAACACTGCATGCATATACACATGCATTGGTAACTTGTCCCAGCAAGGCTTGTTTGAGAACTAATAACCACTAATTAAACTAAACAAAGATGTCTGAATACAAGTTGAATGAGACTGCAAAAAATAATTTATTAGCTCTATTGAGGCCACAAAACTAGGGTCTGAAGAGCACAAATTATCAATGAACACAAAACTAGGATCTGATTCAATGAACACAAATTATCACAGTGCACTCATGCTCAACAATAGGCCTGCAGAGCACCCTCCCCTCGCAATAAATTGCTCAATGAACAGGAAAAAACACGATCCGACGTATACAACCCTAGATCATGATTAACTTGAAGGCAACAGCCATGGGCAAGAACCACATTCATCCATCCATCCATCCATTTGATTCTTAGAAGTGAAGATTGAAAGACCAGCAGTTCTTCTCTATTCCCTAAAAGACCCGGCGGTCATCGTCTGTTACCACAAATCGCTTCACCCCGGCGCTATCAACCCCGCTCCGCTCCGCTTCACCCGACGCCCCGTGAACCCACCCGCCCGCTCCCGCTCCCGCTCCCGCTCCCGTGAATCAAATTTTCCCTGAACCCCAACCGTCCGCTCCCGTGATAACCCCACAGACGCAACGCCCCCCCCCGTCCCCACGGGGCCACGCCGCCGCCGCCTCTCAACACCGCCGCCAGCCACCTGCACGGCCACGACCGGCGCGGCCCGGCGGCCCCCACTGACGCCACGCCCCCCCCCACCGCCGCCGCCTCTCCACGACGCCGGCAGCCCCGTGCATGGCCACGACCGACGCGGCTCGGCGCGCCCCGACGGCCCCGGCGACGGACGACCACAACCGGCGGCCCCCGCGACGGACGGCCACAACCGGTGCGACGCGACACGATAAGGCGGCCCCGGCGACGGACAGGCACAACCGGCAGTCATCGTCTGCTCAGCGGCATCGCTTCACCCGGTGCTACAACCCTCGCCCTAGCTTCCCCACGCCCCCGGCGCTCCCTCCACGCGCCCCGCTCTCGCCACCCCTCGCTTTCGGCATCCCACCGCCGCTAGCAACCAGCCGCGCCCAAGCGCCGCCCCTCGCGACGCTGCCTTCTGCTCAAGCCGCCCCGATGCGCCACCGCAGGATCTGGCGCCCTCCTCCAGGCCGACACTTAGGCCTCGATGCACTCCCCACGCCCCTCGGTCACCGCAACTGCGGAAGGCGTCGCCCGGCCCTACCCTGCTGAGGACGACGCCCGCACCGGTCACGTAACGCCGCCGTCCCCTACTCTGCCATCACGTCGTCCCCTACATCGAGCGGATTCAAGGTACGCGCCCTCGGCATTGCCCTGTCTTGCTTCGTCGTCCTCTGCTTCTCTCTCTCTCTTCGACCTCCATGATCCTATTATTAGTTGTTCTAGGGGATTCGTATGTGCTCATTGCCATGTTTCTTCAGGCCACAGTGCATCTGATGTTGAGGGATTGGGGAAATCTTGGTGGCTGGAGATTGGAGAAATCTTGCTTAGTCTTAGGATCATGTCAAGCATGATTCTGGTTGGAGATTGGGTTCCTATTGTGATTGCCCATAAGATGTTTGTGGAAATGCTAAGCATGTCTATATTGGTTGCAGTACACAACAGATGTGTTCATGTTATACAGATGCCAGATTAGCATCAACTGCAATTCTTAGCTACGAACTGATATTGGTACTTTACTGAATTTACTGAATTACACTTTAATACTGAATCATATTAATCTAGCTTTCATTCAGGCTTTCTTACCTGTACATGTTTTATATGCCAAGAAATAATGCTTTGGTGCTAATTTCAGGATGCTTTCATTCAGACTATATTTTTCCTTTTATCACAAGATCTACCTTTCTAAGTATTACAAGACTTCCACACTAATTAGCTAATTATTTCCAAATTTTAACTATGATTATTTTGATCATGTGGCTGTATGATCCATGACCAAATGTCAAGCAATGAATAATCCTTTATGAGTTACGACCAATACATTTGACATTTGCTACTACGACCAATTCATTTGATCTTGTTTACCTTGCATGCATGTTTCCGTCTACCACTATATGTTGGTCATCAATCTATAATATACATGTTTGCATCATGGTGCGTTGGACATCTACACTATTTTTCACTATCAGATAGTAGTAGAAAATTGAGCAGTAGCAGTTGGAATCTTTATTAGCATATGGTAATTCAATATCCTCGATTATTCCTGTCTCAGTCTGATTGGGCGCCAGATTGTGGTGAACCTACTTAAATTCGTAAGTTTCGTTCCTGCAATAGTGCAATAGGTTTCTTCCCGCAGGAAGTTTTAGTTCAGGCTCACACTCTGAAACTTGCTTGCTTAAGAATGGACATCTACTCAAGGTGTTGTTTTTGTTCCTGCAATAGTTTTTCTTCCCGCAGGGGGCGTTTCAGTTCAGGCTCGCACTCTGAAACTTGCTTGCTTAAGAAATGGGAACACTGAACAAATGTAAAGCAGTTTTTAGTTATTTTAAAAAACTGTTAAAAAATTGGAATATGCCTCAGTATGATTATGTTTTAGTTGGAACACTTATTCCTATTCTCCTGCCATGTTTTTTTGCCCTCTGCAGATCTTCTTCAGATGACGGCAAATCAACACAAAACTAAGCTATGAGACTATGACAACTTATTATGGTTTTTTGATTTTTATTAAGAAATTTAATGGCTTCAGAAGCTATGGAACTTGTAGTCAATGAAGATTACAAGAATAAATAAACACACTTCAAATATTTGAGATTTGAGAAAATATGAGTACATTATCTATGCTATTTTAATGATTACTCAACCATGTAAAGGAGGAGCAGTAGGAAGAGCTTAGGGGAGATATTGGATGATTTTTGTTGTAGTTGAGAACAAGGCAAGTGTGGCGTGGACACCTGTTGCTCGCTGGTTGATGGTAAAGGTCCTTGCTTGAGTGATCACTGATCAGTTAGCTGAAGTTTGACATTATTTTGTCTATTTGGTTGATTCAATGGTCACTGCCACCCGCTTTGCAGGGCAAAAGGAGATAGGCTTTACTGTGTTCATGTTGATAATGATCTATTAAGGTAACAATTCTCTGCCTTATTGCTATATGTTCTTTTGAATAGAACTTGTGCTTATTTCTAATCTGTGCACAATGAAATTAACACAGAGCCACATTTGTAGGCACAAGGAAAGAGAACGAGTAATGAAAACCTTCAAAAGCGATGCTTTGGAGGTTCTTTGTCAGTACAAGCTTTCTTGCCAGTACAAGCAGTTGGGGTTCAAGGTGACCAGCGAACCCACTCCAATGTTGTTGTTTTAAGGGAAATCACCAGTGAGGATGGCATGACTACAGATTGGTATGTACCTGTTCCACCTTTTTTCCCTAGCAAACTTTAGGTATGTTCTACTGCTATTCTGTTACAGACATACATATAAGTTTGTTGTTGATCTTTCACACTCTTGACACTGAGTCTGGGAACAATAATCAGATCTCACGTATTCATGATCTAATTGGTTACGGTTGTAAAAAATTTGTAAAGGTTTGCATGAAACACTAAATCTCTGCATTCTTTGATGGTTTGCCTTTTATTTGCTTGTTGCCCTTGTTGACCAACCTAAAAATTCTCTAGGTGCTCCCTGACTAGGTCAATCATTTGGTGTTGCTTCATTTCAAGCCATCTTACCTGTGTGCTAATGGTGCTATCTTACAATGCATCTTGAATATGTTGAAACCAATATAACTGTCTGGAACCATACAAATTGTTGGAACCAATATAACTATCTGTCATGCTAAGTTGTTTGTTGCCCTGATGGTCATCGTCTTGCAGCACATACTCCTGTCGGCAGCTAATTGGCGTTTTCCTATATGTATCACTTTCGTATTATTTTAGTACAAAAATGTGTTCCTCCGTCTTGGGTTAGCCCAAAGTTTTTGCTACTCAAAGACCAGGTCCAATGTTAAAGCTCGACTTGTTGACTTTGTCACTCTCTAGGGTTGGAAGGCTGACGACGACTGAAGCTGTATTGTGAAACTCTACTGAAGTACTCAAGCTGAATCTTGCAATAGATGGGGAAAAAAAAGGGAATGGTACCCCGGAGGTGTGCATTTGCTGTGAAAACAATAATGACATGTTGATTCGTTTGAGCACACATGAGTTAACCTGCTATGAAAATTTCATGCAGTCGAAGATCTTCGAAGACTTATATTTATGTAATATTGATAAACATCATGTTCATTCTGTTTTCTACAACAATATAACAAGTTAACATTACCGTAAAATTATTTTTTTTCCGTTTGAAACGCACGGCATTTACATAGTAGAAGAAAAAAACAACAAGAGGATGAGGATGAGTTGCCCAACCTGTGCCTTGGAGAGCACGCACGACGCGGCTGGCCGGGAACGTAGCAGGTACAGGCGGAGGCGACAGGATGCGGCGGTGGAGAGCAGCACCTGGCTCGGCGTGATGAGAGCCTGGCCGCCTGGGGCGACGGCAGCTTACGCCAGGGTAGTAGACGGCGGCGGCGCTGAATCCCTTCCTAGTTTTTTTTCTTCTTTTTTGGAGGCCTCCTTACCTTAGGGGCTCTGGCCCAGGTCGACCTTGTTTTTTTCCCCACTAGGCCCAACAGAGAACCTTTCGCGGCCCAACAGATAGTTTAACAATCGAGATAGAAACAAAAACAAAGATTCAGGGTGAGAGTTCATCTTCTTCTCCAAGTCTGATTTCTGCTTGTTAGCTATACTCACATCAACCGAAAATCTCGCGTTCACCTCCGTCCTCTCCAGTCTCTCCGCCTTCCGCCTTTCGCCTTTCGCCTTTCCTCTCTGTCCCTCTCTCGATTCTTTCCTTTCGGCGACTGCCGGGGTTCTGCGCCGCTCTCACCTTCGCCGGCGACGAGCATCCATCCACAAGGTACGCCGTCTTCCCTTACCTCCTTCCTACTGTGCGAAACCGAGCATCCCCAAACCCTAATATGAGCTAGTTTTATCCGGATCTGAACCAATTACATGCATATATGTTATACCCCTACCTTCGATCTTTGCAAAAAGAATTATTAAAAAAAAACTATAAATATGTACCCATGTCCTATACTCGATCCACCCCGGGTGGGTTTATTTATGTCCTGTGGTGTTGTGTAACGGTGATATATGTTTATTTACTGATGAATTTTGTGTGGATTGTTTCACTGGGCTTTTGGTATTTCGTTTGCAGTAGTGATCTCTTTGCTAGCGGCCTAGACGTGACGAAAAAGCCTCGACAATGAGCAGCATAGGCACAGGTTATGATCTGTCTGTCACCACCTTCTCTCCAGATGGCCGCGTCTTCCAGGTCGAGTATGCCACGAAGGCTGTCGACAACAGCGGGTTAGGTTTCACTGCCTCCCACCTCCTATTTGTTTTGCTTCACATGTTCCCTTTTTCTATGAATCTTATTGATGAAGCCATGGTATTTGTGAATAGGACTGTTGTTGGGATCAAGTGCAAAGATGGCATTGTTCTGGTAAGATAGGATTGAGCCTTCTCACCCCCTTCAGTTCAGTTCTTATGTTGTTTGAGTTGCTCAAGTCTTGACTGGATTGCAATTTCGTGGGTGGTGCCCTTTAGGGTGTCGAGAAGCTAGTAACCTCAAAGATGATTCTGGAGGGGTCAAACCGGAGGATCCATTCAGTGCACCGGCACTCGGGCATGGTAATGCCTTTACAAGTGACTCAATATTGATAATGGTTTTGATGTAAAATCATGCTGTTGGAAAAAAAAAAAAAAAAAATAGGACCAGGATTGAGTTCTGCTTGGGCCTTCTAATCTGTACTATTAACGATTGAATATAGGAGCAAGATAGAAAAATCATGCTCTATTATCTGTTTTCCTATATATATAATCAATCGCTGATGCACAATGGTAAAGATGTTTTATCTATCGAGATCTTATTTTCTTGTAAATTTTCTTGCAGTGATGGCTTTTCTCCTCTTGCAAAGCTCCATGTTCCATTAGCCACTTTTATGAATCGTGTGTGTTTTCACAAATTACTTTTATGCTCAATTGCAGGCTGTTGCTGGTTTGGCAGCAGATGGCAGGCAAATTGTTTCAAGGACCAAATCAGAGGCTGCCAGTTATGAAAAGTAAGCACCTAGTCTTTTACACCCTGCGAGACCTTCGATATGATTATGTTCTAAAACTTTAATGCACCAGGGTCTATGGAGAAC
Organism: Hyparrhenia diplandra; assembly: GCA_015847255.1. Classification (NCBI taxonomy): domain Eukaryota; kingdom Viridiplantae; phylum Streptophyta; class Magnoliopsida; order Poales; family Poaceae; genus Hyparrhenia; species Hyparrhenia diplandra. The sequence continues at coordinate 74,062 of JADLZK010012641.1, read as the reverse complement.
CCATTCCTGTGAAGGAATTGGCAGACCGTGTGGCAAGTTATGTTCATCTTTGCACACTGTATTGGTGGCTCAGGTAATATTTCAACAGTAGTGGCCCATAAATATTGGAGGCATGACTTTTATTCATCAAACATTATTTTTGGCTACTGCTCAACCCTAACTTGGCTTCTGTTGTATCAGACCTTTTGGTTGTGGTGTTATTCTTGGAGGTTATGATAGGGATGGGCCACAGCTCTACATGATAGAGCCCTCAGGAGTTTCCTATGTGAGTTGTTACTGTATTACATAGTTATATCAATGTGAGTACGTAGGCTTATGGCTTTAGCTTTTACATGAATTAAGCATTCCACCAATCGAGCGTTCACTTTCAGTATGGATGACCTTGTTTTTAAGTTGCATTACCCATTAGGTGTCTTGTAAATTTGAAATACATAGTGTTTATTGACTTTACAAACTTGAACAGAAATACTTCGGTGCTGCATTGGGGAAGGGAAGACAGGCTGCAAAGACGTAAGCTTACCATTTTTTTATTTCTTTTTTATGCTCTTTTTGTTTCTTGTTCTGTTGCCAATGCATAAAACATATCAAATAATCATTTATTGCCTTTTGTTGTAAAGGCGGATAATAATTGCAAACTATTCCCTCCAATCACAAACAAGTGGTGTTGGCGCAGTTTTCAAAAGCCAAAACACACCTGTAACTAGAAGTTTTGTTACAAAATGATTACAAAACATAGGTAAAGTATTACTTTTAGGAAACTACATTATGAGACACATCTACTCATATCATTTTCAAATACCCAAACTCAACATAGAAAGTAATATGCAACCAAAGTTTAGACTGATTAACTTAGGACATCTAAATACGTCATATATTTGTGACTTCGGGGAGTAGCTTGCTGACAAGGAAATCAATAGAGAAACCAGTACCTCCGTATATCAAACCGCTCAATAATTTGAATTATTTGATAGTTATATTCTTTCAGTGAAAGTTAAAGATTTTCAAGTCAATGATATAGAATAGTCACTATACCATTACATTGTGAAATGATCTTTGTGCATAAGCTTCCTTTATATGTTCATTGATTAGAATTAACGATTAAACATATAGGCAGGATCCATTAATACGATTGCAGCTCACATTTTACACACTATCTCAGTTTTATGTATCCCTTTATTTTTCTAATGAAATATTGGCTTTTAAAATAATCTGATGGAAGTAATTAGTGAATATAGCTTTTGTGTCTGTTAAATTTACCTCTGGAATTTTTCTTGTTTCTGTGTGAAACTTCTTTCTATCTTCCTACTATCAATAGACCTTAGAATGATTCTGAACTCAACTGTTTGATTCTTGTTTGCAGTGAGATAGAAAAGTTGAAACTTTCAGAGCTTACCTGCCGAGAAGGCATTGTTGAAGTTGCAAAGATGTATGTCTAATTCTATTTTCCCATAAATTGTACAATCTTTCCACTTCATGATTTTTTTTTCATTTTACTTATTCCATGAATGCATGTTAGCTTTGCTGGCATTCATTTTGCTGTAGATTAATTGGCTTTAGTCATTGTTCTAAATTGTTCATTCTTACAAAGCCTTGCAAAAGGTGTACCCAGTTATTATTGTTTAGTCATTAAACTTAAAGTGGAAAATTGCTTAGAACTATCATCAATGCACTGTAGCTTTGATAACACTGCAAACTATTGTCATAGAAAGTCCTAAAAACAACTCTTGTTAGTTGCTACTGTTGAAGGACATGCTACTTTACATCTTATTTAAGATATTGCCAAGGTGCTTTTACATTTTCCTGCTTATTTGATGCCAATAAACCTGAAAAGGCTACTGCGCTTCAGAATTTACGTTTTGACAAAATGTGCCCGATGCAGAATTTATGGAGTGCATGATGAAGCCAAGGACAAAGCTTTTGAGTTGGAGTTGAGCTGGATCTGTGATGAATCGGCGCGCCAGCATGAGAAGGTACTGTGGGATATTCACATGAAGAATGGTTTCTGTATGTTTCTCCATTTTGATTTAAAAAGCTAAACTTCTTTGCTCTCCTGTCATACAGGTTCCAAATGACCTGTTGGAGCAGGCCAAAGCTGCTGCTCAGGCAGCTCTTGAGGAGATGGATGCTGACTAAGAAACACGATGATAAGCCCAAACATCATGTTTTGGTGCTGTTGAAATCTTTGACCCTTTCGGGGTGACAGACTAGACATGCCCGATTTGTCTGATTTGGTGTCAAAAAAAAAAAAAAAAAATATGTCTGATTTTATTGTGATATCATGTAAAACTCTGTTCATGTAAATTTGAATCTGGATTGACGGATATTATAGCTGAGGTGTTTTACATTCTGGTTTTGTCGCGGCACTTACGTTCTTTAGGAACTTGCCCTTAGACGATGCCTGTTTTCATCCTTCGAGCAACATGCGGTCTCTTACACATGCACATGTGCCAGGTTTCACTGGTTGGGACGTCGTCTTCTATGGTGTGGGGTTTTTTTCTTTTTGATTTGCACAGGTCCAGTTGACATTCTGCAGTGCCACCAACTGTTAAAAATGCATCACATGAAAGCCGGAGAAAGTACTGTGTTGTCCCTGTTCATCATCTGCAAAGAGAGTAAAACTAGACCTTGTTCTGTTATTTGTTGAAAAAAGATATTTTCATCCATTTTATGTGAGAGAAAAACACCGTTGCTCTCCGGTTCGAACAAGGCCTATCTGTTAGGAAAATATTTTCATCCAAGTGCGTTCTCAGCAGATGGCCAGCCATGGGCATGAGACGTGTCATGGGTGATGCAAGTTCAGTATTCAGTTGGATACTTATAATTCACATCACACTGCCGTTAATCTTCGATTGCTTGCTCGGCATTCACTTTCAATTTACAAATATTCAGTTCGGCTTTCAAAGGAAAAAACTAATCTTCACTTTGCTATGTTGTCAGAGGAGGATCAAGTAGGTGTTAAAGCATTCTTGTTATAGACCCAGCATGGTGACGCACACAGAAATCTAAGGTTTTATTTAATTTAATTATACGTAACTTATAAACACCGACATTGTTAGACCTGTTGTTGCTATGTTGTCACCACGGTCAAGATTCTCCTCTCCGCCACACGCACGGTCACTCGGCCGGTCAGTTGGGAGGAGAGGCGAGCAGCAAGAAAGGACCGGGCCGCGAGCAATGTGTATGATTGCCAAATTACAAGCCCAAAAGGCCCAAGTGACCAAACAGAGCAATCGCAAGTGCACGCGCTGCGCTGCGCCTCCGCGGAGCGCACGCTCGATTAGTCCCACCTCGGCGGCCCTGAGCAAGCGGAGACGGAGGAAGGCTACAAAACGAGACCCAGCGCAGCTGAGCAACTCATACCTTTCTCGGCCTTTTGGCTAAGATCAAGTGTAGTATCTGTTCTTATCAGTTTAATATCTGATATGTGGACCATGTGTCCACTTTGATATTAAATTTATTTTTGTGGGGGGAGGGTCCACCACAGTGGCTTGCCACTGGGGCCCTCACGTGTCGCTCGGGCGTTGCACTGCTGCCCGAGCCTGGCGCACCCGAACCAAATCTAAATTAAATTTTTTTCCCCACTAATTTCTTTATTTGAGGCGAAAACTTTGGTACCAAATCCAAATAATTTTTATAAAAAGAGACTAATCACGAAATTTACAAAAAAACTAGTCGGAGTCGGGCCCAGATAATTCCCAAAAAAACACTTTTGGGCCGGTGCATTTGGCACAGCTTGGCGACATAACGCGCATAGCTCTTGGGCTTCTTTTCCTTGCGGCGACGGCTGCTTCTTTTCCTTGCGGCGTCGGCTGGGCAACCGCCGCCGTCCCATTCGCCGGCGACGAGCATCCACAGGTACACCCTACCCTTCCCGCTCCGCTGTGCGAAGCAGAGGAACCCAAGCCCTACGTTACGCTACCTGCATCGGTGTAGTCGGATCTAACCCAATTGCATGCATATTTACACCTTTGATCTTGTTCTGTACTGGATCCGCATTTGCCCCCCTGGAAGTTTTCTCCACCCTGTAATGTTGCATTGTGGTGATATATGTTTCTTTTACTGAATTATCTCACTAGGGTTTTGGTATTTGTTCGCAGGATTGATCTCCTAACTAACAGGGGAGAGGTGACGAACAAAGCTTGACAATGAGCAGCATAGGCACAGGTTACGACCTGTCTGTTACCACATTCTCTCCGGATGGCCGTGTCTTCCAGGTTGAGTATGCCACTAAGGCTGTCGACAACAGCTTCCACTGATTGCCACTCCCTATCATGTTTTGCTTCAGTTGCTTCCTTTGATTCTGTGGTCTTATTGTGATCTCCAATCTTTTTATAGGACTATTGTTGGGATCAAGTGCAAAGATGGAATTGTCCTGGTAAGATTGGGATTGTTTACTTTTGCGCCATTCAGCTTTTAAAGTTGATGGAGCCCCTCTTATGCGTTGACTGGATTGTGACCTGGAGTTTGGTCCTCTAGGGTGTAGAAAAGCTGGTGACTTCAAAGATGATACTTGAGGGTTCTAACCGGAGGATCCATTCAGTGTACCACCACTCTGGCTTGGTAATGCCTCTACATGTAACTAAAAAATAATAGTGGTTTTGATGTAAAACCATGCTCTTGATGAATGAAATAATAATATATATGAAAGATTGCATCTCTGCTTTGGTATTCTAACTTGCCCTAATAACAATTGACTATAGGAGCAATACTCTAAAAGCATGCTCTATTATCTGTTTTTCTATACGATCAGTTGCTGATGTGAAGTAGCAAAGATGTTGTATCTGTTCAGATTTTTTTCTTATTTTTCTGTTGGAATTGATGCTTTTCCTATTGTTGCTAAGGTTCATATTCCAATAGTAATCTTTATGTATCGTGTCCTGTAATGACAAATTGCTTTATTTTCGTTTGTAAGGCTGTTGCTGGTTTAGCAGCAGATGGAAGGCAAATTGTTTCAAGGGCTAAATCAGAACCTGCCAGTTATGGTTATGTTCTAAAATGTTGATGCACTAGGGTCTATGGGGAACCCATTTCTGTGAAGGATTTGGCAGATCGTGTGGCAAGTTATGTTCATCTTTGCACGCTGTACTGGTAGCTCAGGTAATACATATTCAACAGAGTGCTCCATAATTACTGGAGACATGGCTTGTATTCATCAAACAGTATTTTTGGCTACTGGGCTACTGGAGTCAACCTTAACTAGGTCTCTGTTGTATCAGGCCTTTTGGTTGCGGTGTTATTCTTGGAGGCTATGATAGGGATGGGCCACAGCTCTACATGATTGAGCCCTCAGGAGTCTCCTATGTAAGCTGTTACTGTATTACATCTAGATTCTAGAGTTGTATCAATGCGAGAGCATATACTCATTGTTTTAGTTTTTACTTGAGTTACATCCCCCTTCAGCCGTGCATCCATGTTCAGTATGGATGATGCTTTATTTATTTGCATTACATATTAAAAGCCTTGTGAAGTTGAAATACAATGTTTATTGACTTTCAAACTTGACGAGAAATACTTTGGTGCTGCATTGGGGAAGGGAAGACAGGCTGCAAAGACGTAAGCCTGCCAGTTCGTTTGGTTTTTAGTGCTCTCTTTGTTTCTTGTTCTTCTGTTGCAAATCTCTACACAATGTATATAAAAACATAATATGGTAAACATTTATTGCCTTTTAGGTGCTGTTTGGTTCAGCACTGGGAGTGCCAACGGCAATGTAAATACAAAACAGTGATACCCATTGCCATGAAACTGAAACCCTGATTTGTTTGGTTGGTACCCAGGAGTCGCTCCTGTGCGGCGATCTGATAACGCCGGGAGTTGGGCGCTAACCCACTTGCATGTGCTCGTAACTGATCCCTCTGTTATTGTTTCCGGCGAAGTCCACGCAGATATGAAGCCATGTGATCTGTTCGCAGTGGGAAGCATTTACGTGGAAATAATGGCGAACCAAACAGCACCTTAGTGTAAAACCTCATTTTCCACCAGTCACGAATAAGTGATGCTTTGGACACTGATAGTCTTCAAAACACAGCTTTAACTGATCTTTTTGTTATAAAATAGTTCTAAAACATAGAAGAAATATACTTTTATGAAACTAAATTTCAAGATAACTCTTCTCATATTACATATTCACATTCAATTACCCAAAACCAACACATAAATTATATACATCCAAAATTTAGACTGATTGACTTAGGACAAACTCAAAATGTCACATATTTGGGACTGGAGGGAGTTGCTTACCAAGAAAGAAAGCAAGAGAAAGAAGTATCTTCCAACTATCATCTTAGCATTCAATAATATGAATTATTTGACAGATACAATGTTTTTTTTTTTTTCACTCTTTTGTGCTGCTTTGTGAACAGAAGTTAAAAATCTGGATGCCAACATATTGATATAGAATATTGACTATACTGTTAAATTGCTCAATGATGCCAACATATGCTTCCTTTTTATGTTCATTGATTAAAGTTAACGTCAAAGCATAGGCAGGATTCATGTATATAATTGGAGCTCAAATTTTATTTCACCTTAGTTTTCATGTATATCCTTCCCTCTATTTCCACTGAAATATTGACTGCTGAAATAATCTGATAAAAATACACTACTTAAAGCCTTTGTGTTCCATGATCTCGCTAACAAGAACATTTTGTCAATTGCCATTAAATTAAATTTACCTTTCGGATTGTTCTCGTATCTTTGTGTACTTCTTTTATCTTGTGGATGGACCTCAGAATTGATTCTGAACCCTACTGTTTGCATGTTCTCTTGCAGTGAGATAGAGAAGTTGAAGCTTTCTGAGCTTACATGCCAAGAAGGTATCATTGAAGTTGCAAAGATGTATGTACACGTCTCTTTTCTCATAAGAATTGTACAATTGTCTATAGCCTTGTTGACATTAATTTTTCTTTTGGTTAATTGGATTAATCCATTGTTCGATGTCATTCTAGAAAGCTTTTTGCTCATATTTGTGCATTACCTCGTTCTCATTGTTTAGTCATTATAAGAACTTCTGTCATTCTGTGAATGCATTCCTTTTATACTGGATTTTTTTATGTCGGAAGTTTGCTGGATTAAGTAAAAAAATGTTTAGTGCTTGGCAATATAATGATTGCACTGTATTATTTTGATAATACTGCAAATTATTGGCATAAACAATTTTAAAACAACTCTTGTTACAGCAGAGGTACGATAGTTGACTTCTTATCTCAAGGGGTCCAAAGTTTTGGTTGTTGTAACTTTGGTATCTAAAGATATTGCCGAGTTTCTTAATATTCCTGCTTATAATTGGTGAAATGAACCTCAAAAGGCCGCTGTTCAAAATTTGCATTCTGACAAAACCTGACAAATCCAGAATTTATGGAGTGCATGACGAAGCGAAGGACAAAGCTTTTGAGTTGGAGTTGAGCTGGATCTGTGATGAATCGAACCGCCAGCATCATAAGGTACTGTGGAATATTCACGTGAAGAATGGTCTCTGGATAATTTTCAACGTGAATTTTATTGTACCTTTTTTTTTTCTTTCTTGACATTCAGGTTCCGAATGAACTGTTGGAGCAGGCCAAGGCCGCTGCTCAGGCAGCTCTTGAGGAGATGGATGCTGACTAAGAAACACCATTGCTAGGCCCCAAACTTGTTCATTTTTGTTCTTTTTAAAATCTTTGATCCCTTTGGGCTCTGACGATTGGACGTGGCCAAAATTGTCAGATTTTACTTTCAGTGCGATGTAAATTTCATAGATGTACCTAATGAAACTTGGTTCCATTCATCGGTTCATTGAAGTTTGAATCTAGATGGGAGATATGATATCAAGGCCGTGTTGTTTACGTCCTGGTGAAATAACGGCGCTTCTGTTTTCCTTGAACTTTCATTCCTTGAGCACCCAGCTGTTTTCTCCACCTCTGGACGAAATGCTTGCCTCTGTACAAGTTACGCACCCTGAACTGGGTTTGTGGTCGAACCAGGAGCTGGGGATATGATTCAGCTAGTTTTTGAGGTGTTACACGCATCTATTTTCCGTATGGCTAGCGGACTTGTGTAAACGTGGCCCTTTGTTTTATTTGTACATTGCATAGTTAGCACCATGGCTTAGATTTGGAATCACTAAAAGCAAATTTAGCCAACCCATCGAAGAAAGCGAAAGCAAACAAAGCAGGAATAATTCAGGCTAAGGTAAGGTATATCTCATGCCGGCCAGCAGGTGAATGGTAAAGTAACCCCTTCGCTTTCACTTAGTGAGGAAGCAATCTTTAACAGCCTTCTTTCAGTTAACATTACTCGGTAACCAAAGATTACAACAATATCAATGCATAATTCTATTTTTATAATCCTTTTCTAATGTGTACTTTCCAATAATTAGCTTCCTAAAATTGACAAATTAGGGGCGAAGAAGACGTTCGGACAGATATCAAGCGCAGATTTAGGAGTCGAAGGAGATTTTTAGATACTATATATAAAACTGTTAGCGACTATTTTTTTCCCCTAAACAAACAAAATTACCAACATGGAGTCTTTTGGCCGGCGGTTTCCTCGTTGCAGGTTGCCGCGTGCCTTAATTAAACTCAGCCGATGAGCCAAAAACCGGCGATTGCTATTCTGGGGCAAGGCGAAAAGGAACAAGAGCAGGCGGCCAACCCAATGCCAACGCGGTCCAGCCAAGTCCAACCCACCCCACCCCCCACCACCCACCACCACGCCGAGTCGGTTGCCGACGCGTCGCCAACGGAAACTTGTCAAAAGCGCCGACGGGTTCCACCGCGCCCGTAATTTCAAGGGGAACCACCGCCGCGGCCGCCTCCTCACGGACCCCAAGGCCGCGGTGCCTCCCGCCCCGCCCCTCGCCGCCGGCGACCATCGGCCGCCGGCGACGCCCGGCATGCCGCCCTCCCGCCTCGTCCACCTCATCCTCCTCGCCACGCTCTCGCTCCTCCTCGCGCAAACCCTAGCCTCCTCGTCGCCCGCGCCCGCGGAGGAGTCCGGCGGCGGCGACCCCTGCGCGGCGGTCGCGGACGGGGACGGCGACGTCCCGCTGTGCCCGGTGCGGTGCTTCCGCCCGGACCCCGTCTGCGGCGCCGACGGGGTCACCTACTGGTGCGGCTGCCCCGAGGCCACCTGCGCGGGGGCCCGCGTGGCGCGCCGCGGCTACTGCGAGGTCGGCGCCGGCTCCGCGCCCGTCTCGGGACAGGCGCTGCTGCTCGTCCACATCGTCTGGCTCTTCGTGCTCGGCGCCGCCGTCCTCCTCGGCTTCCTCTGATGGTTGGAGTATTCCCCTCCCGCTCCGTTCCCGCCCCAGGTGTATGAATTCCCTCCCCGTAACCATTGTCCCGATCTCATCTTCCGTTGGCTCTTGCCTTCGTCTTGGTGTGCTGTTGAGCGCTGAGGAATATGGCCATGTGACGATTTCGTTTGTAATTTTGAGAGGATTCGTCTAGAAAGAGAATGTAACTCAGTTCTTTCTCAGATCTCTTGGGTTTTCTTTCAGCTGTGCTCTACATTTCGGAGCAGAGCTGTGATGATTGGTCCGTCGTTAAATGTTGTAGGTTCAGATCATGTAAACAGTTGTAAATCCTTTTTGCTAACAAATTGCATTCATCAGATTGTTCTTGTCCAGAAATTTGGGATTGATTGCAAATTGAATTTTGAACTGCGATTGTCATCTCAGAGCTCAAAACGAAATGAAATTGAAACGTGCAGGGACTCTCTTTCAAACAAAGATGCTATAATAATGCTTTATATAGTCAGTGATCTTGCACAATGAACATAATAATTCTGCATATCCCGGCCTTCATTTGGGCCACCCAAAAATCGCCAACATAGGTGCTGACCCTTCCAAACTTTCTCGATTTCTTTCAAGATTTCCCTATGGATTTGCACCTGATAGGGGTGGTGGTACCTGGAAATTGTACCACAGATGAAGCTGCGCATAAATAGTTGTGACATACAGTAATTTTTGTGTTCAATTGTATTCAGAATATTGCTATCCTTGCATCTGACGGGGTTCTGGTGCCCGAATAATCTCTTCGCTCCTCGTACCCTTCCTTCTCAGGCGGCGTTCAACCTTAGATGATCACCGTTCAACCCTTCTGGACGCAGGGAGACCAGATTATTATGTATGTTCACTACTTGGGCCAGAGTAATTGAACCAATCAAGCCCAACGGGTGATCATCTGAGCCTAGTTAGGCCGACAACGATGATGTTTCCCGGTTAGTGTTTGGCGCCAGGGTTGCCTTCTGTACAGAAAATTCTTTAACCTCACTTAATTTGAACGGCAGAGCTCTGCCTTTTTCTGAAAAAAAAAAAAAAAAGATTATGTTTCCCGGTTGACTACAATGGCTTGGCTGGCGAGAGATCCATGCATCACTCGTCATCCTGCAAAACCAGCTTCGTATTAGCTTCAATTAATATTGTCATTTGTTTTGGACTGCATGAACTACTAGCACTTGTGTTGTGTCCCTGCTGCTGCTTTATATTCGGTAAAAAAATAACTCCATAAACAAACAAACCATATTTGGGTCAAGTATTCGAACCATATGTCAAACCCATTGGAGGCAGAAAGAATAAAACATAGTCATTGTTTTTCATGAACGTCTGATAGCCATTTTCTGCTACAATGCAAAAGTATTAGCTGGTAGTATGACCTATACACCAAAGTCACAAATACAACAATAACTTCGTGTGGAATCCCTCTCAATCTCTCATATCTAAAGCTAAAGTTACGAGTTCGAATATAAGTAATTCTATTAGATTTTTCTATTTTATCTTTATCAGCAAACGTGTCTCACATGTTGTAACTGGACCCAATACGTCTGCTATTATAGGACGCGAGTTACATCCTAGAGAAAAAAATTCAATGCCAAATTATACACGTCCTTTATATGCCATTGGAAATTATAGTTTTCCTTAGTTACTGCTCATTCATATTTTTTTATCTCTTGAAACTATAGCTTCCTTTGATTGCTATTCATTTAGGATTTTCATCCCTTACTATACATGACATCACTAATTTTATATTTGTCCAACAATTAAATGTTGCGCTAACAAAAATCAAGAACACCAATATATCAAGCAAATGTTCTTGAGGGCATTGACACAGAAGGACTGAATGATCAAAAATAAAATGCTTCCATATGTTTCTAATAAAGGTAATCAAAATTACAGTTTCCATTTTCACTTAACAGTAATGTATTTGTAAATCGACATTAGTTGGCACATGTGGACAGGAAAAATTAAAACTAATTGCAATGAAGGAAAATGTAATTTTGGATGATATGTGAGGAATAGATATAGCTTACGATGGCATATAAGGAATTTTATTATATATGGGCTTTTCACACTCTAGATCAAAATGTTTTTTGATGATATAATATTTTTTTTCTCAACTTAAACATTTCATGGGAACCTTTTTTTCTTTTTTTTAAATATTTTTTTTTGTTCTGAGATATATCAATTTTATTGTCATTTCCTATGAGAGCCAAAAAAAACCAAGCTTCACTTACAATTTGCGACAAAATTACTTGCAACGGTGTATGTGAGCTGCTCTATGGGTCTGTTTGGTTGGCTACCAATTTTTTTTTTTAACCAAAATCATGGAAAACCAAAACTTAGGCTTGTCTAGGGTAAAAAGTATAAGAGTACATTTGGTTGATTATCAAAATCAAGGCTTACCAAATTTTTTTTTATGTAGTTTAAAAACTTTTTAGAGATTTGGTAAAAAACTTTGGCCATAAAATTAATAGTGCCAATTCTTTGTAATGCATCAACTAATGACTATAGATATAGAATTGCCGAGATTTTGGTTTGGCAAGAATTAAAAAGTCGAGCAGGCTCCATGACATCCCACACCGAACACGCCAACGTCTGGAACGCTCAACAGTGAACACGCGACGCACAGCCAGCCCCCTTCCTCGTCACAAGACACAAGAAGCAGGGCTTGTCCCCGAGGAGCCAGGGAGAAGAGGAGAAAAACCCCAACCCACACCCAACCCCACCCAACCCAAGTGTCAAACCACAGGTCCACAGCCAGTTCCCTCCGTCTCTGCCCCGGCCGCCGAGAGCCGCCGCCGAGGAGACCAGGCACTCATCGATCATGGAGTCCGTCTAGCCTCCGCTCGTCGGCGCCCACTCCAAGCAGCCGCAGCGGTGATCAGGTGAGGGTTCCTTCTTGTTCCTTGCACTGCTACATCTGTGCGCGACTTCTCCAGACCGTCGCCCGCCGCAGCTTGCGAACTCTCGCTTCCACGAATCAATCCCAGTCGCTGCATGTCTTTGTTTCCCTTATCATTCTCGCGCGCGTTTCGGCTCTCATTCTTGCCCTCCGACTCCGCCGGTGCCGGAAGCTAGGGGCCCAACGCCCAAGACCAAGGGCGTTGCTTTGCTCCACCCTCAACGCGGCGGCACTACCTGGCCAACCCGCCGTTGGGTGGGTAGGCTGCGGGCGCGCCTCTTTTCCCTCTAGACACTATTTAGGTCTGAAAGTCTGAAATTTGCCGGGGAAAAGCCCCTACTTCGTATCGTAGTTTCCTGTACTGAGAAAAATTGATGGTTTGCGATCATAAACACACGATTTGCCATGTTAGAGTTTGGAATCTTGGAGTCCATGTGTCCAAAGCAGACATTTTTGTTGAAACTTTCTTTTTAGTTTTTTTTTGGGGAACAACTTTCTTTTTAGTTGGGTGACATGTTTTTTTTTTTTTTTTTTTTTTTTGGGTGGGGGGTGTGTTGGTGACGCAGCAAATCGAGGGTTTTATTTGGCTGCTGAATGTTCTACTTGCTTGGTCTTGGGGAGGAGGGGCATGCATGCTTCAAATGGGGGTTTTGCTGGTTTGATGAATCAGCCAGAGGTAAGGCTTGGCGCTAAAATACCCTTCCCCACACCCCGCGCAGTGCGGTACGGCACTGGGTACGCCCTTTGATGAATCAGCCAGAGGTGGCTCAGGTGAGGCAACACTGGTTGAGAAATGGGAATTCAGCGGACACCTGAACGATAGAGCTAATCATCACTGATGATTCAGCATTGTTAGGGAATGCGAATGCAGTCAGTCATATCCTGAATTTTCTGTACTGGCTATATCAGTAGACAACAGCTGTTCTGTGACTAGACCAAACCAGATAGTTATGCAGCCATGTGTTGTCCATGATCCTTTAGTCTGATATATTCCTCTGTCACTTGGTGAAGTGTGCAAATCTGAGTTAGGAAGTCACCTGTGAATTCTAAACACGGTTTACCTTTTTCCCATTTTGTTAATCTAGTATTGAAGACATGATCATTAACTTTGCTTTCTTCACACAGAAACTCTACTACGGCTGGTTGAGATGAACCGTCCATCGAATTTCATGCCTAATCCTGAACATGATGTTCTGGATGTAAAGCCCTTGAGGACATTGGCTCCCATGTTCCCTGCACCCCTGGGTGTCAATACATTTAACCAGTCAACCACACCACCAGTGATATTGGTCACTCCTGCTGGACAATTTCAAGGGGGTTTTGGTGATTGGAACAGTTCTGCTGCCAAATCATTTTTCGCATTCGGCGGCAATGATGCTAGTGGAGGCAAGGCTCACAAGTTTGGTGATCAGAATACTAGTAGTGGCAAGGCTGCCACTTTTGGTGATCAGGATGCTTTTGGTAGCCAGAATGTCACCACTGGTGTTGGTAGCCAGAATGTCGCCACTGGTGTGCAGGATGCTCCTGGAGACCAGACTGCAACAGACTGGCCGTCAGTTGTGAGTGCCAATCCTAATGAACCAATTGACGCCACTCCCATTTCAGTTTACAGGTCAACACAACCTAATGTTATATTACTGGATGACGATGATGACGACGATGATGACGATGATTCTTATGCTGCTAACAAGACATCAGCATCTGGACGCACGATCAAGAGGCCATCCCACCTCAGTGGATACAATGTGAGCGATGGTTTGGTAAGTGACAGCTCCAAGAGCATGAAGGTTAAAAGCGCCTCAGATCCTCTCACAAGAAAGCTGCTGCTGACAATGAGCATGCCTTCCTTCCTCCATCTGATGATCCCAGGGAAACTGTGGAGGCAGTTCTCATGACCTTTGAGGCATTGCGGCGTAGGCATCTCCAATCGGATGATGCACAAGAGACTAACAAACGGTCAGATCTGAAGGCTAGTACCATCATGACTTCCAAGAATATCAGGGCCAACTCTGGGAAGAGGATAGGGGTTGTTCCTGGAGTTGAAATAGGGGACATTTTCTTCTTCAGGATGGAGCTATGTGTTATTGGGCTGCATTCTCAAGCCATGGCCGGAATTGACTATATGACTGCCAAGTTTGGTGATGAGGATGATTCTGTTGCAATATGCATTGTTGCTGCAGGTGGTTATGACAACAATGATGATGATACAGATGTACTGGTTTACAGCGGTTCAGGAGGTAATAACAAGAACAGTGAGGAAAGGCATGACCAGAAGCTTGAGAGGGGTAACCTGGCTCTTGAAAGGAGCTTGTCCAGAAAAAATGTAATTCGTGTGGTTCGGGGATTTAAGGATCCAGGTTGCTTGACTGGGAAGGTTTACATTTATGATGGCCTCTATAGGATTCACAAGTCATGGAAGGAGAAAACAAAAGGTGGCACATATTGTTTTAAGTACAAGCTGCTGCGAGAGCCAGGACAACCTGATGGGGTTGCAATCTGGAAGATGTCCCAGAAATGGGTAGAGAATCCAATAACTAGAGGCAGTGTTTTACATCCTGATCTATCATCTGGTGCAGAAAATCTCCCAGTGTTTCTTGTTAATGACATTGACAGTGATAAAGGGCCACACCATTTCAGCTATACCACTCATGTCAAAGTCAAACACTTGAAACCACTCAGTTCAGTGAAACCTTTAGAGGGTTGTAGATGCCTTAGTGTTTGTCTTCCTGGTGATGGCAACTGCTGTTGTGCACAGCGTAATGGAGGCAGCTTACCTTACAGCTCATCGGGATTGCTTGTATGCCGCAAGACTATGGTGTATGAATGCGGTGAATCCTGCCGGTGTTCTTTCAATTGCCGTAACAGAGTGACCCAGAAAGGAGTTAGGATCCACTTTGAGGTCTTCAAAACTGGGAATCGAGGCTGGGGTCTTCGTTCATGGGGCCGCTATACGGGCTGGTTCATTTATATGTGAGTATGTTGGTGAGGTTATTGATGATGCTAACATTAATTTGAATGATACTGAAGATGATTATATATTTCAGACGTTGTGCCCTGGTGAGAGGACATTAAAATGGAATTACGGACCTGAATTGATAGGGGAGCAAAGCACAGATATTTCAGCTGATACCTTTGAGACTCTACCCATTAAGATAAGTGCTAAAAGAATGGGAAACATCTCACGTTTCATGAACCATAGTTGTGCTCCTAACGCCTTCTGGCAGCCAGTTCAGTTTGACCATGAAGATGATCATCACCCGCATATCATGTTTTTTGCTTTGAAGCATATTCCTCCCATGACAGAGTTGACTTATGACTATGGTGACATTGGAGCTGATTCTAGTGGTGTACGGTCTCCTAGAGCAAAAAACTGCCTTTGTGGATCCTCAAAGTGTCGGGGGTTTTTTATCTGACTGTTCTGAACATCAGTCATGCTTCTACCAGCTAGGTAAAAACTTTAAAATTGATCTTTTTTTTTTCTGTTGTGAACATCAGCCATGCTTCTAATTACCAATGAAGTTCCTGGGCTCTGTCTTGTTTGTTTGCTGTTGATGTTTCTTACTATGAATATATCGGTACACATTTTCATATCAGTCTCTGATGTTACATAGTCATAGGAATATATTGGAGCTAGGCACCTAGATAGGGTTCTAGGGACCTTTATTTTATTGTGATTGCCAAATGACACTGATAGTATATATAAGCCACATGCATGCTACAAGTACAATCTCTAAGCCTTATAAAACATCATTGAGATAGAACTGGAGGGTAAAAGCTTAAAAAATGGTTTGCCTAAACCTTACTAGCTAGTCTCCCCTAGTTTATCAACTGCCTGATGCTAATATAGTAGGAGTTGGTACATGCTGAGAACCAAGAAGTGCAGCTTGCTATTGTCATTCATTCATCTGTTGCTTTTTGGCTTGTTCCTGACTGGCTGCTCAGCCACAGCCAAAACCATGGCTGCAGTACACCTCCAGTGTTTTTTGCAATCACAATATATATTACCTAAAAGTTCTGATTGCTTGGTATGAGACTTAGATAATTGGTGTGTTCATTTCTTGTTAGTGTTAATTTTTTACACCATGTTCTCTGTAGGCTGCTTGACTGATTTTGGTGATCTGTGAATGGAGTTTGGGTGACTAATTTTTGGCATGACTGGAGTGTGTCTGTTGCTGATGGTGGTCTGGTGATGACAAAACTAGTGCTTGTTGTTGTTGCAGTGAGCTCGTGTCTTGCAATGTCACTGGAGTGTGGCTGCACTTGTTGGTGAACAAGTGATGACTGGAACTTGCCATGCTGCTGCTGTTGATATATGGCTGGACCTGGTGAATGGTTAGAACTATATATGACTCATTGTATGGCTGTGACTTTGTTGAACCATTTTATAGCTGATATGAACCATTAATTTTGGAGGAAATTATCAGTTTAGATGTCTAATTACAATTGTTATTAAAATGTATGTGGTTCGGCGAGTTCCAGGACGGTGAGCTCCTCCGGCTGCTCCCCAAGTGCGCCCACGCGTTCCACGTCCAGTTCGTATGTATCCATGTCGATGTAGGGCCCGTTCGTTTAGGAAGGATTATACCAGACCAGGTTTCATTCCGGCTGACAAAATCTTATACAAATATAAACTAATGATACGGCCGGAACTAATCCGGATGCCCAAACCGCCAGAAACGAACAAGGCCGTAGTCTGATTGGTGCAGGGTTTGAGCAAGTGGAGTGGAGCAGCATCGGCCTCTGCCTGCAGCCCTGCTTGGCATGGTCAGAAACTGAATGTGCTGCATGCGTGCGAAATCCACAACTCCTTGCTCAGATTCTGAATTTCTTGTTCTGAATATTTATTGAGAGCTCTTTCTTCTGAATATTCAGTATTCAGGAAACGTCAGCAATTGCTGTCGGCACCGGTGCTCTGATAATAAACTGATGTTTTTTTTTCTGGTCAAAAAAAAAAAAAAAACTGATGTTTTTTTTCACAAAGCTTGCATGCGGCAGGACAAAAAAATCACGGGTAGTTAAGTGTGGGTCCAATTTGATTTTTGCCAAGTGCAAATTGCCAAACCAAACATCTTGGGGACTTGGTAAATTGCAAATTTTTGCCAAGTACAAATTGCCAAACCATTGGAGATGCTTCAATTAAGAAAAGAATACTAAGTACAAGCACAAGATCAGTTCGCCTGCGCCAGGCATACTAAATCGAACAGAACCCCTCGGGATGAGCTTCGACAGTGGCAGTCTGGTGGGACCTCTGCCATGTAAGATTTCTGAGAATAGAGTACCATATCTCTTTCCAGCTCCAACTGATACATAGGGTACAATTAATACGGTTGTATTTACAAATACATTGGCAAATTTTGCCAAACTCTAAGTTCGCCCCACTGACAACAAAAATGGCTATGCTACAAAAGTTTGAAGACCAATGAAAATATTGGTCAAAGCAACCTCGTGGTGTTCCCAACTCTGCATTCACATGTACATATGCTCCTTGAGTCTCTAACCAAACGTTGAGAGCGCCGAATCTGCAACTTGATATTTACCACCTTACCAGCAATCTGCATTTTAGTTTGAAATGCCAAAATTATTACAGCAAAACATGTACTGTATAAGTTTTTTTTTTTTTTTTTTCGAACACGTCTTCACGTGTCTTTTTGATTAAGAGAAGAAGCCGAGACCGGCTGAACACAAGTACAACACGACACAAACAACACAACACGACACAACACGACCCCACAAAACCACAGAGGAAGTGGCCACAACAAAAGACAGCAAATACCGAAGGGAAAGAAGAGGAGCCCGCCACCGAGCCACCCAACACAACACACTATGCGAAATGCTGCATCGCTAGCGGTAAGACTCGGTGAGACGCCGACCGAATGGAGTGGAAGTCCCGGTCGCCGAAATCCACACGGCCGAACATCAAGGGGGCATCACACACCGGGCAATGACCGCCCGAGGTGGATCTTAGTGCGCCGACGGTGGCCCACGGCCAAACAACGACGACGGCGGCGATGACGCCAACCCCGAGGTGACTCCAAGCCGAGTGTGACGTCGGGTGGGCCCACGGCCAACAACGACGACGGCGACAATGATGGCGTCGAAATCCAAGCGGGACATGCCAGGATGAGCCGTTGGGCGAAGTTGCGGCATCTCTCCAAACGCCGAGCCCGGGACGCGAGCGAAATGTGCAATGGAAGTCCCGGGGCCGTCGAAACGCGATGTCGGTGGTCCACGACCGCACAACGACGACGGGGTGACGATGCGTCAACCCCGAACAAGGCCGACCGAAACGGCGGCGAGCCACAACTTCGGGCGCCAAACGTAGGCGGGGACGGCGAGGCGACATTGAAGGTCAGGGCGAGCTGCAAAGCGGCGCAGAGCTCGATGGGTTCAACTGAGCCTTTAAGAAGGGGACGCCCGCGGGCGCCACCGCGTTGAGAAGCACCTTTGGAACCTTCGCTCCCGCAGCCCCAGCCCGGTGTGACGGAACGAAAGGACGACGCCTTCAAGAAGGTAATGACGCTGGGCGCCACCGTCGTCGCCCAAGGCGCAAGGCTTGGGAGAGGGTTTTCACCTGCCGCCGTCCGCGGTACCACGCCTACCATCGCGCCGGCAGCCCGAGAGAGGACCACCCGCGCGAAAATAGTCGCCGCCGACCCCGGGAAGGTGGTGGCGCTCGCTCGTCTGGCGCCTGAGGCCGACGCGTGGTGCGCGGGCCTTCGCCTTGGCCGCCACAAGCCGGAACCGCCGCCCCGGGCAGACGGGGCGGGTCGCCCGCATGGGTCATCGTGGGCCGCGCACGGCGCACCCGCGAGTCGGTCGGAAGAAGAGCGTGGTCTGCGACGCTGCCGCCGCTGACGCTGGCCCCGCCCGCGCCAGTCTGGTCAAGGCCGCCCGCGCCCCCACCGGTGAGGGAGGGGCGGCCACCCGCCGCGGCCGGGCCCACCCGAAGACGGCCGCCAGCCGCCAGGAGCCTCGCCGCCCGCAGTCGGCCGGAGAAACGCCGAACCCTAGGTCCGGCCGCCGGCGGCGTTCTGGCCGAGCGGCCGCGGTGGCGGCGGATCCGGCCGGGAGGGCCCGACCGCCATGGAGGGCCGGATCCGGTGGCGCCGGCGCCGGGGAGGAGTGTGGGGTGGGGGGGGGGGGGACGGAGAGCACGGGAGGGCCAGGGAAGGAGGAGACGCGGGGTAGCCTTGTTGGGCCCTCCCCACCGGCCGCCGCCGACGAGGAGCAGGGCGGCGGCGGCGGCGGCCTCGCCGCAGCCGGGAGGCGAGCTTGGCGGCGGCGCAAGGGGCCCCGAAGTCGCCCCCGAAGGAAGACGACGCGAGGCTGTTCACAGATATTAGAAGCCTTGACTGCTCACTGTACTGTATAAGTAGAACCCAAGATTTATGAACAATACAAACGCAGCTGCAAATGAAACAATTAACCTATCATCCTTAAAACTTAGGAGAACCAAACATGTGGTAGCGGGAATGTCATCAACCTAAACAAATGATGTAGCAAGATAACGCGTTTCATAATACACATCTACGGATGCTACTGTCAGAATAATGTCAACGAAATTACCATCCTCCATGTAAGGTCTTCTGGTCCAAGAGGCTGAGCAGGACTTGAATACAGAAAGTGTCTTGAATACTGTGAATGAATCAGGAGTAAATTCTTGGTTATCAATAATGAACTTTCCCAGTCTATATGTACAGTTAAGAGTTGGATAAAGAGATCACCTTCAAAAAGATTAGACTGAATTTCTCTTATTCTTTTGGCATCGATTCCTCTTAGGTACTTCACGAGCCAGCCAGGTTGCACAGCATCACTCGATGAAACAAACAATGCTATCTGCACGATAAGCTCATCATTCACACTGCAGATTCATACTAGTACAAAGGTGTTTTGAACAATAGCTGCTTAAATGGACATGAGAAACGGTGAGATGCAATGAAATATCTGCTGTAGCCACAGGGTTAAAAGAAATCTTGCACTGTGATATTGCTGTTTAAGCATACTGCAATCATAATCTGCATGCATCCACATAGCATACAGTAGTTTGGATTATAGTGTCTGTGATAGGCATGTTCTCTCTAGTGTACTCTCGATTAAGATCACCAATACACCTCCACTTTGTTGATAGTGACCATTATAGCCAAGGCACCTTCTTCATTTCATCACAATGCAAGTGCATATCAAGGAAACAATCCTAAGGTATACGTTTTTTTTAGAGTGACTAGAATGTTAGAGAAGCTTCTAGCATCAAGGGCTTATTGAAGCCAAAACTAAGGGTACTTTTTGGATCTCTGCTAGCCTTACTTAGCTAAAAGGACCTAAAAGGATAACCTTATAAGGCATGCTCACTTGTACCAATAAGGAAATATTTGCTCTTGGCGGAGAGCCTAATAAGTTCACTCTCAGCAGCAAGATTCTAGCAGCAGTAAAATTGCTGCAATTTCCCACCATCCCACTTTTAACTGCTCCAATAACTAGCAAAAAGAAAAGCATGCAATTAAATAAAGAGAAGGCAACCATGGCATAGTTAAATCAGGATTTCCAGTTGAGCTATATCTCAGCTCATTAAAGAACTGATCATACCCAAGGTCCATAAATGTCAAAGTTAAGGGTCACTAACTGTACTTTTAAATCATCTGTAGCCATGGAGAACAGAATACCACAACTGTCATTTTATCAACAAATATGTAACTATGAGTTCTACACTTCTACTGTTAAGGGCATTGATGTACAGTATTTGTTTATATTGGGCTTGTGCCTATCTTGAAATACCTTGCTAATATGAGAAAAATGGTTAATGTATCTTACATTAGTTAATGGTATTAAAAGATGCCCATCTTTACCTCCCTATAGTCAAGTATTCCTTCAAATGGAAGCTCCAGCTCATCACTTATTATAACTGGAATACAACCACTAACGATTGCATCAAACAGGCGAGCAGAAGATGGGGTGTCCCCAGCCGGACTCAAGCAAAAGAGAGACTTTCGCATGCCATCCTGAGCCGCTGCTTTTTCCCTGAGCTCCAGCAGAACCTTCTTCTATAACTATGTCTTCTGCACTTTTTAGTTCCTCCACAAGTTTACTGCGGATCTTTCCTCCCTATAATAAAAGATAAAAAGGTTCAACACAATAGACACATACAAACATAGTCCCTCTGTTCCAAAAATGTAGGTCATTTTAGTTTTTTTCCTAAGTCAAACTTCTTCTAACTTTGACCAGGTTTATAAAAAACAAATTAACACCTACAATACCAAAAAAAAAATGCACTATCAAGACGTATTGCATATGGCAGATGTAATGAAACTAACTTCATGCGGTATACGTTGGAGCATTCTTTTATAAATTATGTCAAAGTAGAGATTTGACTTAGGACAAAACCTTAGACGACCTACAAAGGGGGTACAGGAAGTAAAAGTGGGAATTTGCGTGCATATATTGAAAATGATAAAAACCTAGGGAGTGCTACCAAGAGACTTACAGCATTTCTCTTCAGTCTTCCTCGAAAGAACAGCAATATACTTCTTTTGAATTGAGTTTCTACTACACATTTATGATCACAAAGATCAATGTTTGGAACATATGGAAGGATGACATCCTTTTCTAGATATACCTGTCCAGGTTTATACCTGAAATAAGACAGTAAAGTAATGCATCCAAGTAGTTTTCCAAGGTAAAGTGGAAATGGGCAAACAATGAATAACATACCAGTTTCCGGTGGAGTCCATATCAGGTAGAAGCCATATTGCCTTCTTCACAAATCTCGGACTGACTTAAATGACCATGGATGATGAACAGGAATGACATGATCTCTGCCTTCTGAACGTTGCCAAGCAGGCTGATCTGTCACCCACTTTAAAGCTTCCTGGCATCAAGGAGTAATGATGATAAGGTATTAAGGTCCTCTTGGAATGATAAACATTAAACTAACATCCATACACAGTGATAAACATTTTAAATAATTTTCCTACTGTCAATAGAACCAAACTCAGGCAATGTTATCTATCATTATAATTTCAGATATAATTGGGAAAACAAATCTTCAATAACTGAATGCAAGATACAAAAAAGAAGGATCAGATTTTATTTTCATCAACAAATTTTCCTACATAAAGTCATAAACACTAGTCTGTCCATGAGGGTGTCCTCAAGCAAACAATTTTCTGAAAAATAAACCTTAAGAGATGCTCCCAGACCCTATAAAGTGCCTTGCATTCTTGTTTCTCCAGCAGGAAGTAACTGATTGTCGTGAAGAATGGCACATAGAAAATGTCAGCTTCTTCTTGCCGCTGAACCCTAACAACACTCTTCAAAAGTCTTTGTGATTCGGGTGCAATGAGATCCGCCCACAACCAGTAGTCAATAGAATGCTGCAAATGTGAATGCAAAAAACAATTTGATTGTGTAGACAGATGGATAAAGTTCAATATCTTAAAACTATGTGCATTTTTTTTGGGTTACTAAAACTATGTGATATTTAATTACATGATTACACACATGACCTTTAGCTGTAACACTATGCCTTAAACTGTAGCATGTAAGAGACATCATTTTGAATCCAATGCGTAGAATCAAGTGCTAATCTAATATTATATCTGTAGCTAGAATAGTGAAATTAAAGTGCATTGCTTGTGGTATGAACTTTGCCTTGCCACCCAAAAACAATGCCAAGAGTCATTTATGTTCCTAAAGGAATTATGAAACTGGTTTAAGAATAGGAGCTAGAATTGTGAAATCAAAGTGCATTGCTTGTGGTATGAACTTTGCATTGCCACCCAAAACAATGCCAAGAGTCATTTATGATCCTAAAAGGAGAATAAGATGTACTCTATAGTACTCTAATATAAATCGCATCCACCTCACAACAGAAACCTTCCATAATGAAAAAAACCATGATGAGCATATTAGATAAATTCTCACTAGCCAAAATGCTCTATTTCTGAAAGCAGCAGCTCTGGAGATCTAGAGCCTCTTTGGCAGGAGGAGCACCGGCTCCGGCTCCGCACTGTAACACCTGATAAACACTAGTCTGTCCATGAGGGTGTCTACAAGTTCACAACCCATTTCAGCAACATCTCCAAGCCTTCCAAATTCCAAAGCATCAGAGAGCAGATGCATCAGAAAGGACACTAGGATAGTACAATTACGGAATCACCCCAATTCCAACCAGGAAATAGTCTATGTGAATCATTGCACTGAACTTTTTCAGCGTTACGGGTAAAGCCCCTACTCTCGTCACGATCCATCACACTATACAACCAAATCGCGGAGTACGCATCTCATAGCATCGCAGCTAGAGAAAAGTAGAAGACGGAACAGAATTGCAATTCGATCTCACCGCACGCCCACCTGCTCGATGAGGCGGTGCACGGGGCTCCCATTGGACGTGAGGTTGTCGGTGTCACGGTAGGAGTCCCTGAACAGCCTCAGCAGATCGTACGTGAACTTGCTCGGCATCTCGTAGACGTAGACCCTGAGCGGCCCCGCGGCCGGTGCGGGCCATGCGGAGTCGCCCCCGTAGAGACGGGCCTCCTCCTGGACCCGGATCGCGGCGTCAAGTTCGGCCGGAGCGGCGGCGGAGGCCGAGGGATGCGGGTCGGAGAGGAAGCGGTCGAGGGAGTCGAGGAAGGATGTGGTGGCGCTAGGGCTCGCGAGGATGGCTGGGGCGGGTCGGTGCGAGGACGGGGAGAGGAGGAGGAAGTAGAAAGCGGTGAAGAGTATGAGGGAGGCGGCGACGGCGGCGAGGAGTCGGCGGGAGGAGGAGGAGGCGGCGAGGCGCGAGTGCGCCGGGAAGGGGAACTGCTTCCCCGCCATTGTGGTGACTGGTGAGCAGTGTGACTCGCTGGAGACCCACCGGAGGTGGTCGCTGGTCGGCAACGACGGCAAGTTTGCGACTAGCTGCGCTTGTCAAGTAGGATGCCTTGTATGGGCTGCGGCTAGGTGTCATTTGGCCCAAGTGGCCATCGGACTGTGGATAACCTATACAGCCCATTTATAATTTTGTTTAGAATACAGCCCATTTACAGTTTGTACAGCTCTGAAAGACTGAAAGGCTGAAAGGCATCCTCCATTTCTTTGTGTGTCATGCTCCTATCATATTTTTTCTTATATATATAGAGAGAGAAAGATATAGAAAACAAAGGTTTTTGTGGCATACCATATCGTACAGTGCCCTCAAGTTTTTAGATAGATAGATTTTGATACTACTGTTTATTTGTTTTGGATCCTATTCATTCTATGATTTCTGCTACTGATACACTGTCACCGGATATACCTGATGGAAATCGTGTACCGCCCACTTGGCAATTGGCATGATGACGATCGAAGATGAGGTCGCCATCATCATCAGATAAATAAATTATCGATACATGGCGTAAGAAAGAAAACGGCCGGAGCCTCATTCAGCTAGAGCAAAGCAGCATGCACGAAGTGATGTACGCACCAATGCAAGGATGTGTGCATGCAGCGTATGTGCGTGCTTTAATTTGATGCTTGCGCATGTATATATGCCAAACTAAACACGCACACGCAGCTCACCACTTCCAATCGATGTCATCGTTTTCTTTGTCCGCCGTCCGCCGAATTGAAGAAGGCCAATGCCCGATAAGAGAAAGTGTGCCAGCAATGCATAAAGGCCCCGCCCAACTCTGCATTGCTTACATATTCAGCACTGCCAGTTAATTTGTGACATCGTGGAGATTACGCCGAGATTTTGAATTCAAAAGCAAAAGTGGTATATATATTCCTCGTAATAATAACCATGTATAGAATTCCTGCGTTCAAAAAAGAAACCTTAATATATGAAGTTATTTTTGGTTCAAGCATTTAGAAGGCAGAGAGAAGTTATGAAGAAGAAAGGGTAGGAGGAGAGCAAGCACGTGTTTGGACTTGATATATACCCCTCTACCGCATCAAATCAAACAAGATCATGGTTCCTTTCCTTTTGCTATGCTATAGTTAAACTAGCTAGCAGGTCACGACGGACGCGTGATCCTATAGTCTGTGTACGTTTTGGGCTATCCTGCTGTATGATGATGGTGGTGGTGATGCATGATAATGAGTTGCGTGCTGCTTTTGTTCCCGGCCTTCTTTTGCAATTCGGAGGATGCAATAAACGTTGAGAGAGATGAGGTATGCGCATATAATATGCATGAGAGAGTCTAGAGTATACTCCTCATCATTCCCATACTAAATTCGGCAACAAATTAGGGGGAGTGAGTAACTTATTCTTCAGTAGTCGACCAGCTCATATCAATCACAAAAGTTTTTCCTTTAAAATAAGTATTTGTTCTATCGATTCTAAATTACAGTTCATTTGATGTACCTCTATTTAATTAGTTGTACATTGAATTTGTTTTGACTTTGATCAATTTTATAAAAAAAAATATACTAACATTTAAACAAGCTCAGGGACGATCAAAATCAACCTCAGAGATGGCGGCTAAGGACAAAGAAGACAGCAGAGGAAGACAGGAGGAAGAGGTGACAAAGAGCCTAGTAGGAGGCACATTGTGACAGTGAGCGTAGTGTCTTCTAAGTCGAGTTCAAAGGACGTGGAGCACCTAGTGGAGCTTCGCTCTGCCTCCATCGACATGGCCGCCGATCGAAGGCATGTTGGGCTCCATGCTCAACGACTTTCTCTTCGTGTGGACAAGAGAGTGGAAAGAAGGAAAGACTAAAGGCCAACAAAGGAAGAGGGAGTGGGATGTGGAAGTGCGGGAGATGAAATTAAGAAAAAAAAACTTAAAGTTATATCAGGATTGACAAAATAAGTTTCACTTGGTGTAAGAAAGCTAATAAGTACCCTAAAGCTGCTGGTTGAGTTATAACTCCAGGAAACAGAGCATGTGAAAAATCCGAATTTGGGAGTCGTTGTTTGCTGAAGCCGTTCTTACAATCCGTGTGCGGCAGGCAGCACCAGCTAGCGCAGTCAGCCCAAACACATCGCATGACTTCCGGGGACTTATTGGCCAAACGGATCCACTTGACGATCAGCATGCGTGCGCGCGTAGGCCTACGTAGTACGCGTACATGCACCCACCACATGTGACAATGGTAACCGGCCCGCCGGAATGCCGGCCGTATGTATGCGCGCGCCGTTGCGCGACGTACGTCTGCAGCCAATCCCTTTGCCGGCCACATCCATTAAATCCCACCACGTATACGTAGGCTGCCGGCCGGACGCCCGATCCGTCGTCGTCGTCTCAGGCCGGACAGGCAGGCGCTGCCTCTTTAGCTTCAACGGCATTTATGAGATCGGTTTCTATGTCGGTAACTCGCTCAAAAATTAAAGGCGGCACGCTTACCCACGAAGAAAGAGAAGGAAAAACGTAGACACCGTTTCTTCATCAAGAAATCGCGTCGACGCTCGCACCAAGGCATGAAGAAACGGCGATTTTGCCGTTGTGGAGAAACGACCGACGTCTATGCATTGATTGCACAGCTCCTCGCCGCAGGCCGCGCCGTTGCGCTGGAGGCTGCGCTGCGGCGCCTACACCACGCCGAGCCTTCCCACAACGAGCTTGACGCCATGGCTGCCCTCCTCGCGCAGCCTCGCGACAAGAGGCCGAGAACGCAGCCTCGCGACGGGCAGACCCGCAGCGCTCGCCGCGCCACCACGGGACCTCGCCCGCACGCGCCGTCCGCTACGCTCGCCCGCTGCGCTTTGCCGCGCCCGCCCGTGCCTCGCGACAAGGAGGCCGGGAACGCAGCCTCGCGACGAGCAGCGACGAGCAGACCCGCATCGCTCGCCGCACCGCCGCGGGACCTCGCCGCGCACGCGCCGTCCGCCGCGCACGCCCGATGCGCTTTGGCCACGCACGCGCCCACAAGCGACGTCCGCCGTGCACGCCCTGGCTCGCCGGCGCCGCTGCGCTTGAACGCTGCGCCATGGCCGCGCCCGCCCATACTCGCCCGCGCCGCCGCCGCAAGATGCGCCCGCCGCCCGCCCGTGCTCGCCTGCGCCGCCGCAGGAACGCGCCCGCCCTGCCCGCGCCGCCGCTCGTCTGCTAAGGAAGAGGATGGGAAGTGATGATTTATTACGGGAAGGAGAGCACAGTGAAATATTTATTGTCTTGACTTCGTGCGTGCCGTGGTTGCCTTGGACTTTGCGCGTAGTGTCTACCGTTGGACTGCCCTTACAATCCGTGTGCGGCAGCACCAGCTAGCGCAGTCAGCCCAAACACATCGCGTGACTTCCGGGGACTTATTGGCCAAACGGATCCACTTGACGATCAGCATGCGTGCGCGCGTAGGCCTACGTAGTACGCGTACATGCACCCACCACATGTATATGGTATGGCCCGCCGGAATGCCGGCCGTATGTATGCGCGCGCCGTTGCGCGACGTACGTCTGCAGCCAATCCCTTTTGCCGGCCACATCCATTAAATCCCACCACGTATACGTAGGCTGCCGGCCGGACGCCCGATCCGTCGTCGTCGTCTCAGGCCGGACAGGCGCTAGCTAGCTGAGCTCATCGGTAGGGTCGGTCGGTCGGTCATCGACGCGCGCAAGCAAACGCGATCATCGGCCGTCACGGCACGGGCGGCCCTGGCCCGGACACTTGTTCCAATTTAATCAGGCACGTACGCGTCTAGCTACTAGTCGGCTCGCATTGCTTCAGACATCAGAAATTCACAACGACCAGGACGATCGACGGCGCGGCGGCCGGCCGGCGCGCGTGGGCAGACGCAAGACGGCAAGAGGGAAATCATGCATGAATGCATGATGGGTATGCGTTCGGCTGACGGCTGTAAGAGAGAAGGCTCAAGAAGGAGATCGATTGAGAGATCGAATTGTGCCTGTGCGTGCAAGCGTACGCCGATCTGTCGCGCAGCTCTCGGGATCGAGCGTGAAAATAGCCGAGGAGAAGGAACGAATAATCCTACCTCCGCACTCCGCAGTACGCACGTTCATTCGACGACGACTTGCATGCGGAGCGGATCGATGGTGCTGATTATTTCTGTTCGATCTGGTCAATGCATGCAGAAGAGGCACAAGCACGTACACCCCGGTAAACGAACTAGTGAACTACCACGACTCTTGGCCCTTTGAAAACGAAACTCGTGACTGCGTTTGTATACCCACCACATGGATATACGTAGATCGATCGATGATGCAGGTTTCGCTCGATTGGTCAACGCGGAAGGCACAGGTACACCGTACACGTAGTACCTAGCAGACTAGCGCGAGTCTCCGACGACCCTGCCTTCAAAACGCGTATATCTACGTCCTCTCGTTACACCCCCCAAAAATAGCACCGAAAAGAGAAAATCGCACAAAACCCGCGGCCAGTGGCATCCACGCCAAGGTAAAATTACTCGCTGTTGGATTCGCGATCGACGGTCCCGCCGCTTCTCCTCCCGCCTAATATATATAATCGTGGCTTCAACCCCAGCATGCATCCGCGCCTCCCCTCTCCTCCTCTCTCGTGGCGCGCGAGGGCGCGCCCGCACGGCGCCACGCCGGGCGCCCGGCAAACACAGCCATCGCTACGCCGGCGGCGCCATAGGGCGCTTGCGGCACCCGACGCAGGCCGGGCCCCAAAGCGCAGCCGCCCGAGCGGGCGGCGCCACACCGCAGAACGCCCGGCGGGCGGACGCAGTACGGGGCTAGGTCGCTCTGCTCTCCGCCGCTTCTAGGTGCTACGAGCGCGCGCACGGTGCGCCGCCCCGCCACGGCGTGCCGCTCTCCCGGCCCCACCGCTCGGCGTGACCCACGCCAATCGGACCGGCGGGCTTCGCGGACGGATCCGTTGCTTCCACCCGACCGAGGCAATGCCGGTGAGGCCATCGCCGGCAGCTAGGGTTAACCTCGCCCAGCGCTCGCTATCATACCATCGTGCTCCTCGCTCTTTCGCATCCTCTCAGACCGACAAACTATTGTGCTTCGTGATGTTGGTTTCTTGTTTGATGACGGCCGGCAGCAATGTCTGTGCGAGTGCTTTGGGGAGCCGCAAAGTGGATTTGTTCTTTGCCTCTCCCATTCACTCTAATACCGCCTTTGTGCATAATCTTTTTCCTGGCTTTTAATACCGTGGAATGAAGTTCTGGTTTTTACTTTAATCCTCCATTTTTCGTGCATCGCTTTGCTATTGAGGATTCTAGCAGCAGGGGCTGTAAGAAATCTGGCCACGGTGGTAAGTAGCTAGGCTGCGGTGGTGGCACGCCCGCAGGCCCATGGCGATGGGCTGAACAGATGGACACGGTCCGCCGCAAAACAAAGGCTGCTTCAAAGATCACGGTATTTTGATTTCCTATTTTTTTTTTTGTTATATTTTTTCGTACAAGGCGTGAGCTTTTTGCCCCCTGATGCAAAGGCTTCACCTCAAATGCTGGCCGCAAGCCGTGTGCCGTGCTTCTTGACTGGTATGGCTTATGTTGATGATGCTTTTTTGGGATGTGTTAATTTGGACCATGTTTGATTTCTTACCAAATTTTAATATGATATGTCTGTTGCATCCATTTTTTTGCAGACCGACACCGCTATGGAAGACATGGTAAGAGAATTGACCACTTAGTTCTTGACTAAGCCGACCCCGATGTTGTGGATCTAAATTTATAACAAAATGAATTCGTCTCAGATATTCAAACTGGCCGATCTTCGATTTTCTGAAGTTCTTGATTTGTTGGTGTTTTTTCTCTCACCAAGAGATTTTTCGTGGTTTGGTTCCAGCTGAACCTCCCACTAATATGCCTGATACTTGAACTGAATTTAGTTTTCGCTACTTAGTGTTCTCGGGTTTGTAACTAATATATTTGGACCTAAAATATGGTTTTAGGTGCTATGGAATGCAGTGGACAAAGCCTTCAGGTGTGGAGACAAATTGGCTCCAATCGAAGAGGATACAAGCATCTCAGCAAGCAAAGGCTGATTGTCCTATTTTTTTCATCCCATTTACCGGATCTGTTCGCGAGACCTTTTGCAGGTTAGCAACTTCTTCTTTTTTTTTTCAAGCATACTTTTTTTCTCCTGATTTATTTTCTTTCGCATAAATTTGCTCTTGGTAACCTATGCTTGCCGTGGAACTGCCGCTTTCCCCTTGCCTCCTTTCACCCTCCCCCTTTTCCTTCGAAAGTAGCACGCTTTTTAAGAAGGCATTTATACTTACAATGCAATGATATAAATGTACAAGCAAATATGTTTCGTAGTGCTGCCGCTGCTTCGCCATACAGAAGATTAATGTTGTTGCTAGGCGCAAGTTATTAATTAGTCATTAGATTCCACGGAACCACCGAAATTGAGCATTTGTTGTGCAGGTTCAGAAATTGTATGTTGCTCCCTAAGGTGACCACAAAAATTATTGAGGCTAGAGGCATCAATGGTTCAAGGTATAGCCGCTTCTCGCTTTCATTCATGCCAATAATATTTTTTCCTCCTTGAGAGATAATTCCTTGGATAATATGTATTCCTTGCCAATGATGTATTTATCCAAAGATGCAAATAATATGTCGCAGCTTAATATATTAGTCATTTTTTTGTTCTTAGCTTGGTTTAAGAATCGTATATTATTGATTGATGTCCTTATTCATGTCACTTCACTACCAAGGGTTTATTTTCTCTATTACCGCAATGGATTTAACGATTTGTTTCTCGCTCTTGTAGGCCTTGTGCGCATGAAACACCCGGGGAGCAAAGCTATCTTCCCCGGTTTGTTTAAGCTCCTGCACAAATGCCATCCCTCCCCTTTTGCCTCTTTTCTTTCAAAATTTAACCGCCTCACTCAGAAAGTTCTCGAGTATTGATTTGTTAAAAAAAAAGAATGGAAAAATGGATATATGATACTAACAGTTCAAAAAATATATTTTATTAGTGGTTGGTGAAATAATACATTATACATCGGTGGTGTAGATAATTGTAGACCTGGAACATGGAGTGAGCATGAGTGCGAGAGATGCATTTATTAATGTAAGGTAATGTATAGGAGCTACATCATCACCTTGTTTCATTCTATAAATCTAAAAAGGAAGCCATTTCTTTGTAAAACATATAACTATTCTCAATGGTCGCTAATTCTTTTCCATGGATATGAAAAAATATAGTTGTTTCCTAAAATCGAGAACAACGCTCTTACCAAAATGGCTCTAAAAGCATTGTGATACCAATTTACGCTTTGGTTGGGAATTCGCACCTCCCTCGCTTATCCGCTTCCTTCCAAAGATGCTAAAGGTAGCATCATTTATAAGAATAACCTTTTTGGCAATTGATATGTGATGCAAAGACTAACATTTATAACCTTCGACTGTGAATGGTGTGTTCTTTTCCCAAATTTTGCCTTTTTGTTTTTCACGGTACACATGATTCCCCCCTAATCCTTATCCCCATGTCCATATTAATTTAACATATTCGTAGATCCGTGAAATGGATCGCTTCTTCCGTAAATGCATGTTGTGCTCTATTTCTTCTTCCGTCATTCCGGATGAGGATGGAGATTTTGTAGGGTTGACAATTGACATTATCTTGGCTCGGTCAGGTGACCGCCTTTGCCGGGCCGGGCCGGTCCGATTCCACGAATTTGTGAGCCAGACTATTTTGTTAATTGTCCGATTCCACAATAGTTTCATCGATAGAAGCATTTGTGAGGAATATCTTGATGAAAAGAATATGGCAAGTTTAGCTAAGTATGTGATGAGAAAAGATATGGCCTGATGATTAGTAAGGTAATCGAACAATCGCCTCTTTTGAGGAAAGATATAAGTTGATGAGTTTCTTGTACTTTGTTGGTTCTGTTTTTCCATGTTTATGCTCGATGCTCCTAGAACATGATTGACCGGATGATCCTGCATCGTATGACGAGCTATTTTGTACTAATGTACTCCTTTGTTCATCCACTCGTGGTTCAATTTGTTTATTGTATGTACTTGATTTGGTGGACTCCGGCAGGGCATGGCCGCTTAATATGAGGTTCGTGTGTGTGCGTGCACCTTCATCTAATGTTATTTGTAGCATGGAACATAGACAAATATATTTTATTCAGCCCACACACATTTGAATCAGCATGTACACATTTCTGATGCTAAATCTCACACCAATGGATCTTGCTAACACATAAAACAGGAGGCAAAATTGTAGACAAACGACATGCTACAATTTTCTTTCGGATGAGAGTTACACATTTGCAATGTTAATTTTATCGCTATGTATCCGGACAGAGACCGTAGGTAAAACTGTAGTGAACGCATATACCTATTTATTCTACTAGATGAGAAGCTAAACCGATTGATCGATTCCGGTTTGCATTCTAAGGCTAACCGGTTTTGCCATGGATGTTATCAATGACCTTGCTCAAATGGGCACATAGGAAGGCATGTCTATTATGAATTATCATTTTCCTATAATTTATCGCTGGCTGAACACGCCTTTTGTTTTACTATAGGAAAACATTCTACTCTTCAAAGTTGAAGCAACGTGTTAGCAGCTTGGGTCAAGGCTAGAGAAGATGAACCTCTCAATCACTCCATGACTCCCATCCTAATGGTGTCAAAAACATATCCGTAATGCTTTTGGATTTTTTATAGGACTATGCATAGTGATATTCCTTCGGTTTTGCTATGATGCACTCCAAACAAATTCTACGGTTGTACTCCCAAAGAACTCTGCATCTCTTAGGCTCTCCCTTTTGCTACATATAAAATAAAAGAAAAGTTTGGAAGGTGATAGATTCAAGAATAAAAAGAAAATGTCTTAAGTTTAGAAGGTGATAGATTCAATAATCTACGCACAAAGCGTTGAAAGTTTCCTATCCATATGGATCCATTGTGAACTTTAGTCATGGCCGCCCAAATCCATTGGGTTCCTTCCTATGCAATGTTAGATTACACTTATTTGCAAGGGCTGCGACTAATTGTGAAGACGATGCTTTTTTTCCCTGCCGAGCCGAGATGCAACATTTCGTCATGCCTAATGTATACGATGAGAAGGCCTTTCTTTCAATAAAGAATTTAGAACTTTTTTCCCAAAATGTATAATAAGAGGACAGCCCATAGGAACAACTAGGAAGAGCAGTAGCCAATAGGAGAACTAGGAAGATTTTATTAGTATTTTGTTGCCAAAAGATATGTGTCGATGGTTATGCCTATACATATGTTTCCTCTATATAGCCCCGACATGTCCGGTATCTTCTCTCGAGCTTCAAGAATAATTATCAGTATGTAGTGTAGCTTGCTTTTTTCGCCACCGATGTTTGTTTGATAATAGGACTCCATTTGCGTGTACATTTATTTGAGTAAATTAGTGACAAAAATCAGTGGGGTATTAGGTGTCATTGCTTGCCTCATACTTGATCATGTCCGCATTTTTCCTTCACCCCCTTGCAACTTCGATGACATCAAATGTTGTCTTTATTGCAACATCTTGGTATTAAATTTTTAAGTGCCCCCTTCCATGATAGCATTGCATCTCAATAGAGTACAAACATAGGCTTGTTGTGGCGGATTTCCTTGACCAAGCTTTGCAGATGTTGTTGACCAAACTGTATTTTGTAGCTCCATGTGAGCATCTTTGATCGAGGTGCATACCATATCTCAAGATTGGCATACGGGCTAGAGAATCCTATGACAAGGAAACAAAAAGAACGAGGCAAAAGATGCATCGCCCGTGGCTTCCTCGACTTCTTTATTCGGTCCGGCCGTCAAAGTTCACCCACTCTTACACCGCTACCGACGCTGAAAAAACCACATCGAAAAATCACTTCTATTCCCAAAGAAACCGTATGCCCCTCGATTGATTGTCGCAGCAGGATATCACAATCCTTGGTGAAATTCCAGCCTTGGCAATGCTTCCCAAACAACAACAGACTTTGGCCAAGAGAATCAGATGCGCCAAATGACTATTGAAGAGCGTACGTTCTTATTTTGTTGCCACTCTATAGCTAACTATGTACATACTTTTTTTTCCTTCTTTTGTTACTATCCCCCTAGAGAAATGGTGCAGGCCAAGCAACCTTGTAAGTGCAACTGCTATCTTTTTAGGACTATTGCAAGTCTGTTATTCGCACCACAACTATGCGTATTTTATTTCACATGAAAGATTGTTTATCCGCGGTGTTTCGTGAGGAAAAACCGCTGTGTACGTGTGCTTTTGTAACACGAAGCTATTCCATTTGCCATTTGTCAAGTGATAGAAGCAAGGCCATAACCCGCGCGCCAAGAAATCACTAGTACACCAGTACTGAACGGACTACATACACCGAGAGCGCGGTACATAGCACTTGCTGACTCATACTGTTCATCAGGTCGGACCGGTGACCGGTCCAGCGAACCTGCTGGTTGCGTACGTGCAGACGCCTTTCAAGCTCGAAACGGCAGGAATGCACAACTCATGTATTTTTGCCTTGTTGTACATGGCCACCTTACTATTGTACACATGATGAGTGATGAGTTTCGTAGTCCTGTGATTCCTTTTTCATTTCTTGAGGGTGGGTAGCCGTGAACCTGACGTACTCGTGCTTTAAGACGCATTTCATGATTTTCAACGAAGGAAGATGGCCGAATCCACGCGCATCAGACTATCTGCACTGGGACTCTGTAAAAGGAACGGTATAGGCTAGTACATCGACATTTACAGAGAAAAAAAAGTCTGCAGCGGTGTACTCCCTCCGTCTCAATTTAAGTCAACGTCTGGAATTCAAAAAAAATCTCAAAATAAAAGGCTTCATGCATCCGAAGCATAGCAGTGCTGGCCTTGCTAGTACCTGCAGTCTGACGAAACAGTGTTGTGCAGTACAATAAAAAAATTGCCACACAAAGAAAGGCAGCCAACATGGGTTACGTGGAAGGCTATGGGCCACTCGTTCCCTCGTTGGTTCCCATCGGACTCCTCGTTCAAGCCTGTTCAAGCCTGACGGCAAATGTGTGAGCGCCACGTCATGGCTTCCCTCCACTGGTTCTATCTACGGGTTCGATCATTCTCTCGATGGTTCCCGTCACCGCTACCATGCTCGCGCCGATGTCAGGCAACTTTACAGGGGCAGTTTGGTAATTTTACCTTGGCCTTGGTTTGCATGACCATTCCTAAACGTTGAGATATTACGAGACGGAGGGAGTACTCTATACACACGCTAAACAACAGCACCATCGCAACTTTCTGGAAGTCTGGCGTGCTCCCAGTAGCTACGGTACAGGCGTGTGGGGTCCGCGAGGAGCGCGTTGAGAGAGAGGGGAGGGAGACGCGCGCACAGGAGGGAGGGGCAGCATGCATGCAACAGCGGGTCCCACGGTTTGAAAAAACTAAAAAAGTGTTATTACTCACAAACCAAAAAACTAAATTAAATTCTGATTACGCCATTAAATTCGTTTCAATAAATCCTTCAAAACTAGATCTCACATTAATATATTTGGATAAAATTATAAGTAGGTCCCCATTAACGATAGTTGATAGAGTAGAGATATAAAAGTAGCGATGAAAGTGCGGCGAACGTCTTGTAAAAGGGAATCTTGATGCACCGCGACGATGTATAGAGGAAGAAAATGGTAAACGCCAGTGAGCCTGACGCGGTAGTACTCGGTCACAGTGGCACTGTGCTACACCTAGCACCCACTGTAGTACTCGCAGATTCGTGGCTGTGCCTGTGCAAGCACGATAAGGCTGCCCACATGCAGATGCAGGGTCGTGTCGGGGTGAAGATCGAAGGCCGGCCGGCAGCGCCGATGTCGTCACGATAAACCCCGTACGCACGCCGGCGACTGGAGCTAAACGGCGCGGTGTGTCCAAGTCAGGATTACGTACAGGCACTGTGCATGTTTATTGGTCCGTGCGTGCGTGTGCGTGCAGAGCCAGATCGTGATGGTCCACAGCCGGCCGGAGGGAAAAAAAAATGGTGTGATCCCTGAGCCCGGACCCGGATGCACGTACCTACGCACACGCGTCCTGAGCTGAGCTGGAGCTTCTCCCAAGGATGGCAAGCATTACTTGGAGCGCCGCGAAAGGCAGCCACCGCGCTTGCCCCAAACGGGAGCACGCGACGACGGGCAGGCAGGCAGGCCACACCGATGGGACCGTCACAGCTTCACTGGCTCTGGCTGCTGTGAACTCGATCAGATGCCTCCATTTCCATTCTCGATGGATGGGGATGGACGGACCGACCCGGAGGGGTTTCGGCTTCCGGTTCCGGTGCGGCGCCAGGGCGGGCGGTGGGTCACAACGAGGGGGACACCGTGGCCCAGTGCAACATGGGCGGGGGTGGGACCACCCGCTCGCTCGCCGCCCGGCATTTTGCGGTCTGTAAACACAACCCCTTTCCAATCCTCGATGGATGCGGATGGACCTCCCACGAGGCCTGCATGTTCGCCTGGTTGTTCCGGTGCTCGCCAGGGCGCCCTCCCACAACCTGCGACCCTGGCCCCACTGCCTGACCACCCGGTTTGGCTTGCAGCGAGGGGTCCACGCCATCCCACGAGGCCTGCCCGGTTTTGTGGTAGGCGCCACCCTGACGGAGCAGCGAGGGGTCCACGCCATCCGGGCCCGGTTTTGTGGTACGGAGGCGAAAGGGGACGACACGACACGCTCGTGGGGCCCCTAGCCTGTTCCTGTTCTGAACGCGCCTCGCTTTCCACTCCGGCCCTCGCCGTGCCGTGCCGAAGCGCGCGCAAGCAGAAGCTGAGCTTAGCAGAGCAGATCAGGGCTCTGATTGGCGCCCACCCGCCGCCGCCGGAAATCGGATCGGATCGGACTGACGGTTCAGACATGGGAGTCCTGATGACTGGAGAGGCAGCCTTCCCTTCCTTTTTGTGTTGGTCTCTTCTCTTTATTTGCGTCGTGGGTGCACCGCCGCGTAACGTAAAGCGACCGAGGTCGCGGGACGGTACCTGAACCTGACTGAGGTCGGTCAATTCCGCACGGCTGGCTTTTGGCTACCGTTTTTCTTCCGTGCCTGTTGCCGTGTTGCGTGCGCGTCAGGTTTGGGAAACGGAGCGATGATCCGTTCTGCACGCACGGCTCTGATCTTCCCGTGCGGTCTGGTTTCAGTTTCAGGGTCAATCTGTCTGTCGTGCAGTGCGGTGCATGGTCATGATGAGCTGATCAACGGACGGTCAATCGCATCGACCTGACTGATGTTTCACTCGAGGGTTTGATTGCAGTGACCGGTGACTGTCGATCGTCCGGGCGAATACATACGAGTACTAATTTATATTTTGTTATTTTTTTATTCTACATATAGGAGAAAAGTTGACAATAATTTATTTTATGATTTCCCAAAAAACATATACCAAAAAAATACCAATAAAAAAGCAAGGAAAAAAAAACTCAAACCGTACACTGTATTCGACGGAGGTACTACGTGGGGTAGTATAATTATTACACCGTACACTCACAGTAAAGCGGTGCAGTACTTGTAGATTGCGCGAAGATCTGTGGCCTACGCCGGGCTCTCAGAATCATCATCGCTCACGTCCTGGCCGCAAAAGTGGCTCTCTCTCGCGGAGTATAGGGCTCATCAACCTATACATGCGTATGCCGGTCGTACTAGTAGAAATTATGCTCCTTTATTACGTCGTCGCCAAGTCACCAGTGACCAACCATTGTAGCAGAATTAATACGGTTCGATACTCTTGAAGTGAGCACAGGCTACACAGCACAGCACTGTCCTTCCTGGAGTACTCTTCTCTGCTACTGTAGGAGTATACGACTAGAAGCCTGCAAGAGCAGTCAAAGTGTACAACGACTGCCTGAC
The DNA here is from genome assembly GCA_015847255.1 of Hyparrhenia diplandra. Classification (NCBI taxonomy): domain Eukaryota; kingdom Viridiplantae; phylum Streptophyta; class Magnoliopsida; order Poales; family Poaceae; genus Hyparrhenia; species Hyparrhenia diplandra. Next base: position 36,237 of record JADLZK010012641.1, on the reverse strand, counting down.
ACGGCGACACAACGTTGTCATTGCCTGTTGTGCTGCTGGTACTACGTGCTTCTCATACTGTACTGTACAGGTAACTTTCTTTGCCAGTCATCAGGGATCTAATGCTGCAACTTTTCGTGACCACGATCGATCGGTCGGTCGATCGCATCGCATGCACATACAGTACGTGAAACACCTTTATATTACCACTTTGTAGCTATAGCGAGAGTGTTTGACTGCGAATAAATTCCCAACTCCATGTCAAAAAAGCGAATTAGTGACCCTGAGTGTTATGCTAGCTATTACTACACTAATTATAGAAGTATATTATACAAGTATATAAACGATGAAAGTAAGCCACACGTTGGGGGCAGCTACAATGCTAGTATACTTCGTAGTACGTCTCAAAGTGTTTGAATGAAATAATCAAACAAATATTCTAACATTTTTGTATCAAAGTAAAATTCTACCTACGTGATGTTCTTCTGCCATTTCATTGCATGCGTTGAACGGAATTCTTTTGACCGAAAAAGACTTCTTTTTTTACAACATATGCAGGTCCCCATGCATGCAATTAAACTAATACTAAACTAGCATTTTTTATATATATACTTTCATTCACGTACTATCGTCCTCTCCTCTCATATATTAAACATTTTAGTTTTGTTTTAAAAATAGTCGTGCATCGGATGCCAGTTTTTACGGTTGTTGTTGAACTCTTCAATTAGCTTTTCCATAAAAGTCTGCTATATCTAGAAGACCTAGTTAAAAGAAAGTCTGGTAAAGTAGATATTTACCGTCGGAATGGGTACTTTTTGCATGCATGAGTGTTTACAACTTAGTTTGAGATGCACGAATTTTACCTTTCTCGATTAAATTCAAGATTTGATATGTTTGAGATGCATGAGTTTTATAAGATTTCAGCAAATAAAATAAAATAAAATCGAAGCACACAGCTGAAGTTTGTTATTGATTGAAAAATTGTCATGGTGCAGGACAGAGTCTTGACTATACTAGATTTTCGAGTATGAGATACATGAGGAAGTCCTTATATTGGAACATGACGGTTTCTTATAAATTCAAGAGTTATAGACATGTGTAAGCATGTTTCACAAAAAAAAAAGACATGTGTAAGCATAAATAGTTACACAACATTGTCAGTGCATAAAAAGACTATACTCAATGTTGGATGCAAAAATAGTTGCAACACATATTGCGTCCTATGATATTAGTAACATGCCACGCGAGCGCACTGAAATAGGCCATTGTTTTAAAGTCTCATATAAATTGAACACAAAATCTTTTCTCGCCGATGGCGGATCCAGAACAAGCCAGTGTGGGACAGTTATCTACTTCAATTTCTCACGGTATAGAGCTAGCTAGCGGCTAGTTCTATTTCCCACTAAAAACATGTGTGTTCATACTCTGACTCTATTTTCAAATATATGACATTTTTGGGTAAAGCTGATCTTTTTTTAGTAATTAGAATCTTCCCGAATGTCATGGATTTTAAAACCGGAGGCAACGATTTTGTGATTTCAACAAAATCAACAAACATGTTGTCTACAAAAATGAATTGTGTTCACTGCTACTAGTAATAGGCTAAGCATGTTGTGTGCACACACGCAAAGTGCGCCTTTTAGTTTAACGACTTGCATAAATTGAATTTCCCGCCGATGGCAGATCCAGAAAGAGCCAAATAGGGCGATTATTTGCTTCCTTTTTTTCTCGTTATAGGGTTAGCGGCTAGTTCCGTTTCCCGCTAAAAACAAATGCATCATACTTGACTCTAGTTTTAAATATATGCCATTTTTCGGTAAAGTAGTTTTTTTGTTAACTAAGTAGAATCTTCTAAAATGTCATGAATATGACAATGATTTTATTATTCCAACAAAATCAACAAACATGTTTGTATACAAAAAACCCATGTGTGCAAAAAAGTGCGCCTTTAGTTTTAGCACCTTGCGTAAATTAAATACAAACTCTCGTCCTGTTGATGGCGGATCCAGGAAGAGCCAAATAGGGCGGTTATTTACTTCCCTTTTTTTTCCGTTATAGGGCTAGTAGCGGCTACTTTTGTTTTCCGCTAAAAACATATGTCTTCCTACTCGATTCTAGTTTCAAATATATGCCATTTCGGTTAAAATAGTTCATTTGTTAGCTAAGTAGGATCTTCTAATAAAATGTCATGAATTCAACAATCATAGATAACGATTTTATGATTCCAATAAAATCAACAAACATGTTAGTATACAAAAATGAATCGCATCCACCGCTGCTAGTAAGATGTTGAGGGTGTTGTGCGCGCACACGCAAGTGCAGCGCCTTTAGTTTAACGTCTTGCGTAAATTGAATACAAACTCTTCCCGCGCGCGCGGTGGCGGATCCGGAACAAGCCAGATAGGACCGTTATTTACTTCTCTTTTGCCGCTATATATAGGTCTAACGGCTAGTCTATTTTCAAACCTATGTCATTCTTTTGATAATTATAATTAATATAACAATTATATTTTTTCTAAAATGTCAAGAATTTAAAAACCGGAGGCAACGGGTTTTTTTACCCCAACAAAACCAACAAATATGTTAAGTTAGCACACAAAAAGTTGGCTCACTTTGCTGTCAAAAATGCAATGGTGTGTTACTACTACATAATTTAGCTAAGAAGAGCGAAAATAATGGACAACCTCATCTTCATTCTAAATAAAGGCTCTAAAGCATGGGCCTGTCCTGGTCAATGTCTATTTTATGCCGTACCACCACTAATCAGGAGCTAAGGGTCGTTTGTTGCATACAGTACGTACGATGAGACAAAATTTTAATTGACCGGGGGCATGTGCAGTTTCCCGTCCGGGCCTGACACGCAGGGATGAGTCCCCGATCTCCTCACCACGTGCGCCCCCTGAATTAGCAGCGGCGCCGGCGCCTCCATCACCCACCAGACACCGCCCCGCCCGGCCGGCTGCCCTTCGTCCACCCACATGTGTAACTACGCAGAGAGCCGGCGGATTGGGTTGGATCGGATCGGAGCAGCGGCGGACACGACGGTGCTTTTGCCCCAGACCAGAAGCAAAGCAACCCATGGCATGATGCACCAAGTCCTACGCGAAACAAAATACGGCAGCAATGGAGTCAGTCGCATTGCCCTCTCGATCTCCTTTTGCAGCTTTCGTCGCGGATTTGGCAATCGAGTGCGGGCGGCGGCGACGGCGCGTTGTCGTGCGTGCCACTGGCCGGAGTCCGACTCGCACGCTGCTGCTGCCTGTAGTGAGCATGCAATGGTTGACCTGTCGTCCGCAAGAACTGCCGCCGCGCACGTACGTGTTACTACTATTCTTTTCAGATTCAGAGAGAGATGGTCCGGCCGGCCGTCTCCGTGAGTTGGTGCGTTGTTTCTCCGCTAGACAACGGTCACAACTCGAGGGATGTGATTGTTGTGATTTGGCCGGAACCAAGCTACGAACCTAGCTAGGATCTGGATCGAGCGAGCGTGCTTTTGTTTATCCCATTTGATCGTGAGAGTTCATATTCATATTCTACCTAATACATACAACAACATATATATATACGTGTTCTAGTAGTCTAGTAGCTAGTTGTTTCGAGGGAAAGAAAAGGGGGAAGGAAAGGCCACACAACACAAAAAGCAATGGCAGAATGGACTTGAAGTTATAAGCAGTAAGCGAGAAAGGTACCGTCATTACTATGAAAGGAAAAAATTCCCTAGATTTGGCATAAAGGACCTCCCCTCTGCTTTGAGCAAATTGGAGTTTAGTATTTTTGTTGGGCGTAGTACGTTTAATTGGATTGGAGGGAGGTATCTTCTCACTCATTCACAGGGTATATCCATCATTTCATCTAGCTAGGTTCTGCCTACGCACCACATAAAAAGGGGATTCCATAAATGCCACTCGACTAATATTTCTTTTAGCAAGTGGGTAAATAAATCCTAAGCAAACCCAATGACCTCACACAAATTTTTCCAAAGAAAGACATGTAGTATATATATTGTTCTGTAATTGGCAATAGCAACGAGTTCACATGAACTGTTTGGTCTCGTATTAACAATAGCAATATCTTTCGCAAAAAAAAAAGCAATATTACAAACGCAGGAAATTGGGAGGAGTATCATGGAGACTTTCCACAAAGTTTGTAGCTCCGAAATGTAGGATAATGCTATGAGAGCCTATGAGCTAGTATGACCTTAGACATATCGTTTTCTCTGGTTTTTCTTTTGGTCATTCAATCAGCCTCTGATTCTGAGAAGCATGCACGAGACATGAACAAAAAGAAGGAAAAATAAAATGCATAAATTAAAAAAAAAGAGACAAGAAAAAACAATTTAAAGAAAATAGCCCCTAGTAGTAGTGTAGAGAGAGAGAGAGATACTGTAGGTGTGCCCATGCGCCCACGCCCAATAGCATGGCTTCTCTGGCGCTGTACCTTTCAGCTTTATAATCAGCCCCTCCCAAGCAAATCCCACAGCCAGGCCAGGCTCCACTCTCTCCCCCTCCTCCTCCTTCCTCTCCTCAAAACTCTCTCTCCCTGACCTGAAAATTCTCCACATACTCTGGTGATAAGTGGTGGTGGCATCTCGCTTAGGCGAGATCCCCTCCCCCCTCTCCTCCTCCGGTTTCCGCTCCACTCCTCTGCTCTGCTCCACTCCACCCAAGTCCTTCTTCCCTGCAATCCGCTGGTCAGCAGGTCACATACAGCAGAGGAGGAGTCCATTGGAGGAGCTCAGCTAGGCTCCACCCTGGGCTCGATCGGCACCGGCGGCTGCGAGATTCCGCAAGGTACGTTGACTCTTTCCTAGTGTCCTTGCTGAATTCCGATTTGTTTCCGGCGTCCAGGTGGTGATCTGAATTTTGGCCTCCTCCGTCCCAATTCTGCTCTGGACCTCCGAGAATTGCCGTCCTTGGGACGCGGGGAGTGCTGTTCACGGCGTGTGGGGCTTTGATCTGTGAATTATGGGAGACGGAGCCACCTTTTTCCCTCTCGCCTTTACCCGATATCTCGTGTGAACACCTGTGTGGGTGACAGTGATACCACTCTGCTTTGTTGGGTTGGGAGTTCTTGAGCTGGAGTGCTGGATAGTCTAGTTTAGCCGTTAATTCAAGTCCTTGTTTCCGTTTTTCTCTCCGCTGAATTTGGGAATTCGGTGATTTCCATCTGCTAATAAATGCTACTTTTTTCGTGCTTATTATCTTGAATAATAAATCTAAGTGGTAATCTAATACTCCACTCCTATGTTCTGCCTGACAGGCAGCGCGCGATGTACCGGGTCAAGAGCGAGGGCGACGGCGGCTGCGAGATGATGCTGCAGGACCAGATGGACTCGCCGGTGGCCGACGACGTCAGCAGCGGAGGCGGGTCGCCTCACCCTCACAGGGGCGCCGGGCCTCCCGGAACCTGAAGAAAGGGCCCTGGACGTCGGCGGAGGACGCCATCCTGGTGGACTACGTCAAGAAGCACGGCGAAGGCAACTGGAACGCGGTGCAGAAGAACACCGGGCTGTTCCGCTGCGGCAAGAGCTGCCGCCTCCGCTGGGCGAACCACCTCAGGCCCAACCTCAAGAAGGGGCCTTCACCCCGAGGAGGAGCGCCTCATCATCCAGCTCCACGCCAAGATGGGGAACAAGTGGGCGAGGATGGCTGCTCATGTAAGTTCCCTGCCGAATTTCTGCACATCCGTAGTATTTCAGTCTGCACATGTCGAATACTTGATTCCCTGCTCTGCGGTCTGATCAGGTCGGAAGTTTGCAGGAGAATTCATGTGTTCGTTGGGCCTTTATTACGTATGCGTGCAGTCTTTAATTTAGGATGTGTATTTCGTGTGCACGTTCTGGAACTGTAATGATCTGTCCATGTTGCTGTTCTGCAGTAACTCATCTGATTTTCTACTTTAATTCAATAAATACCAATCTTGTGGCTCAAAATTTAGGTTTGCTGACTTTCCGGTAGCAACCTGCTAAAATCCTCGTGGTATCAAAGGTTCTGGTCCACAAGTGCTAATTTTCTAGTATCACTCCTGATCTGTGATACCAAGCAATGATCACTTTCAAATATTTTTTTAGCTTTGGTTTTCAACTCCATATGACTTGTCATTGTTACTCTTTTATGGATAAAGACGTAGTCAGTAGTCATATTCAAAGGTAGGAATACTTCACCTGAGCAGCAAAGATAGGCAGATAGCTACTGCAGAAGCTGACTCTGGTTTCTCCTTCACTGCCTTGGTACTATTTTCTTCTTTAAATTTCAACAGTCATCTGGAGGGAGCGATTATATCTTTGAATTGAACTCCTACCTTCTGAGTCTCTGGATAACTCGTGTTCTCAATCCCATTTTTTCAAAGCCTACCAACTCGTGTTCTCAATCCCATTTTTTCAAAGGCTACCACTCTAGTCGGGCGACGTGTGCGACCACACGTATTTCATTAGGATGGTAGAAATACACAGCACACCTCCCTTGCTGAGTTACCTTGGGAAGCCTAGACACACAGGATAGGATACACAGCTAACAATAGTCGGACTGCCTTCGTCTGGCATGCAAGTTACTTGATGACAAGGTGTCTGAGTTGAGAACTTATGATATATTTTTGTATGACCAAGTAGTACTGCCATTTTTACTTGCCATAGTGTATGTGCTCGCTACAATTTGGCAAGATATGAATTCTAGTCCATTGAAAGTTACAGCCACGCCCCAGTGTCTTCAATTGAAAAATACGCTACTATGTTTTGAATTGTTTAATATGTCTTACCTTTGTGCATATGTTCCTAGTTAGTTCCTATTTTTACTCTTAACAATTTGTGCATATTTTTTCTATACTATCGCCATTAACCTTGAATGCTCTTCTCAGTTGCCAGGGCGTACTGACAATGAAATTAAGAACTACTGGAACACTCGAATAAAGAGATGTCAAAGAGCTAGCCTTCCTATCTATCCTGCTAGTGTATGCAATCAATCTTCAAATGAAGATCAGCAAGTGTCTGGTGATTTTAATGGTGGCGAGAACATATCCAATGATCTTCCATCTGGGAATAGCCTTTATCTACCAGATTTTACCAGTGACAATTTCATTGCTAATCCGGAGGCTATATCCTATGCACCACAGTTCTCAGCTGTTTCAATAAGCAATTTGCTCGGCCAAAGCTTTGGATCAAAAAACTATAGCTTCATGGATCAGGTAGACCATGCAGGGATGCTGAAACAATCTGGCTGTGTGCTTCCTGCATTGAGTGATGCTATTGACGGTGTGCTTTCCTCAGTTGATCATTTTTCAAATGACTCTGAGAAGCTCAAGCAGGCTTTAGGTTTTGATTATCTTACTGAAGCCAATGCTAGCAGCAAGAGTATTGCACCTTTCGGGGTTGCACTTACTGGCAGCCATGCCTTTTAAATGGCAACTTCTCTGCTTCTAGGCCCACAAATGGTCCTTTGAAGATGGAGCTCCCTTCACTCCAAGATACTGAATCTGATCCAAATAGCTGGCTCAAGTATACTGTGGCTCCTGCAATGCAGCCTACTGAGTTAGTAGATCCTTACCTGCAGTCTCCATCAGTGACCCCTTCTGTGAAATCTGAGTGTGCATCTCCGAGGAACAGTGGTCTTTTGGAAGAGCTGCTTCATGAAGCTCAGGCACTAAGATCTGGGAAGAACCAACAACCATCGGTCCGAAGTTCAAGTTCTTCTGCTGGCACACCTTGTGAGACTACTACGGTGGTTAGCCCAGAGGTTGATATGGGCCAGGAATATTGGGAAGAACAGCACAGTCCTTACCTCAGTGAATATGCTCATTTTAGTGGAAATTCTTTCACTGAATCCACTCCTGTTAGCGCTGCATCACCTGATATCTTTCAGTTCTCCAAAATATCTCCTGGTGAGTACATTTTCATCGCCGATCCTATCTTTCAATAATCAGTTTGATTAGCTGAGTTACTAGATGCTTATTCATTTGCAGCACAAAGCCCTTCAATGGGCTCTGGTGAGCAGGCGTTAGAGCCTAAGCATGAACCAGCAGCTTCACCTCATCCTGAACACTTGAGGCCTGATGCATTATTCTCTGGGAACACTGCTGATCCATCCATTTTCAACACTGCCATAGCAATGCTCATGGGCAATGGCACTAATGCCGAGTACAAACCTGTTCTTGGTGATGGAATTGTGCTCGATTCTTCCTCATGGAACACCATGCCACATGCTTTTCAAATGTCGGAATTCAAATGAGTTCCATGTACTTCTTTGTGATGCTGAAGGGTTTCTTGCTGCTTGTTCTGGGGTCAATGTCAGGGAAGGCCTCGTTGATCGAGACGCTGCATTCCTGACAGAGATCCTTGAGGGCGTGCAGGTGCAGCAGCTACCAGATGTGATCTTCATGCGAATAGTCAGTCCTTTTGTCTAATAAAGTGCATCAAGATAAGCCAGATATTAATTTTTTGTTGCTTTGTATTAGAGAACCCTTTTTGTCATTTGTCAGGATTCTGTTGGAAACGTGTCATGATTTTTGTTTGAACAATTTAAGATCGGTTATTGATATTGTGCTGTGTGCTATCACCTGATGCATTTGCATGTGGGTAGCAATTTGTTTAATAAGTATACACTGTCATTACTGCTGGCACATCGTTTGTGATATTAAATTGAGAAATCATATGCATGTATCATGTTTGGGCTCCTGATTGAGTGAAAGGGCCAATCCTTGCACCACCAGTTCTAGCTTTACCTTCCTTTGAAAATCTGCTAGCTTTAGCTGATGGCTGAAAGAAAAAAAGCAAGGATAAGATGCCAGGTGATGAATGATTAAGGTTGCAATATTGTGGCTTCAGAGTTGGAACCCAAAAGATGTTGTGTCATCTACGACACTAGGAGAGGGTCGCGACATTGCACGGTCGCAAACGGTGTGTACCTAACTTCTCTGATATCAGTTCTTGCGCTGGATTCGTCCTTTTGGTTTCACACGATCAGTTTCTTTTATTCGTTCATTCTGTGTGCTGCACGTCCTCGGACTTAGTATTTATTATATTTTTTATTGTGGTTTTATTGTATCTTCTCGTTGGGCCTGCATGGTGCAAGCCATGTCTGCACTATTTCTTTTACACTTTTCGGGCTCCATTTTGAATTCATCATCCTCAAAAGTAGTGATAGAAAAAACAAGGATTCAAATAGTTGCCAATTGTAATCCTAGCGGAGTTTGGAAGGTAGGTAATCTTTCTAATGGAGCATTTGGATACTAGGCATGAAGAACTAAAGGAGACCAGACAATTTACACAAATGAAAGTTTCCATACGTTGAACCCATCTTAGATTTCCAAGATTTTCCTATGGATTAAGCGATAAGAATTTTATAGGATTTTGATATGCTCATCGGTCTTTTTTAAGAAAAAGGACACATAGGACAATAAGAAATATTCCAAACCTATAAAATTTCCCTGTCAATTGTTTGTTTCACAATGGGAACTTTTGACACCAATGCTCTAGTTGAATATAGGCAGAGGCGGAGCTTAAACAATACTATCATAATTGGGGGCAGGCCGCTAATGGTGCATGATGAATCAAGTTAGTCATTTATTATTGTGTGTCTATTAAGAGAAATTAAAATCCTAGGGGTGGCCATGGCCTAGGTTAGCCGGACCCCTCCATCCCTGAAACATAGGCTTGCTAAACAACAAAACCAGAGTGTAGTTCTCATTCGAATTTGACGATCTAACCTAAAACAAAGAAACATTTTGCAAAATCTAATACACTAAAACCAGTCAAAAACGTTATGAAGCAATGAAAGAACATCGTCGGTTGAATCGTCAAGTACAACATAAGATCAACACCTCTGATCCCTGTTCTTCCATGTCGGGGGTGATGCGGAGAACTTCTCGTCACTGGTAGCGCCTCTCTCATGATCGGACTAGAGATTAGGTGGGGTTCTATGACTGGCAGTGAACCTTGTAACTGGAGCACGGGTCCCCGCCTCCTATATATAACTTGCAATGAGGGCTCCAAAAATAGATATCGTTTTGAGTCAAGAGTAATAAAGTGCCATACATTCATCCATTCATCCATTTTAGCTTCAACACATAGACAGACTCCAGTTCGGGAGTCAAACTTGGCTAGGGGCTATACACCCTCCGGCCCTAAAAAGAAAAAAATTTTAATAAACCTCAATCATAGTTAAAGCGTCATCTATTTTAGGAACCTGGATGGAGTATAACACTCTTTTTAAGATGAGAGCTTATAAAAACGTGCAAGCTAACTGAGTTTGGACGCCCGGTGAAAAAAGGTCCCAAAAAGCATGAGTCATTAAATGTAGATTAAAAAAAAACCATTGTATAGGCCACATCCGGTGGAAATCAAACTAACGTAATAAAAAAATGCTAACCCAATATATTCATATAGTTTCTCTTAAATTCCTATTTCCTAATGTTTTTATCTTTTTCGTATCCGAAGCTCCGAACAAAGGTAATGCAAAAGCAATGGCAGCAGCGGACGAGTCTGGGGGCGCGCGCAGCTCGGCGTAGTGTGATGTATGTGCACCGGCCCCGCCTGCAGGCCATCACGCGAAGTGCGTGGTGGCATGCATGATTTGGGCACGAGCGAGAGGCCAGGCAGCGCCCACGCAGGAGCAGGATCCGTGCACGCCTGTTCTTTGGTCTGCACCATCTTGAACACGTCCTTGAAAGCAGCTTGTTCAACACGTACGTCCTTGAACGAACAGACCTGTCATCAGGATAGGATCTCCATCTTTTGCGCTGTGTAGCCTCCCTTAGCCTTTTTTTTTTTTTGTTTTTTGTTATAATAAATAACTGAAACTCTAGTGCTGTGTGTGTTGTGTCAATGCACGCATGTGGATTGTCTCCCTTCAGATTAGAGTTCCAGCAGTGAGGTCAGCATGGCAAAACCCATTTCTTCAGCATGGCACGCAGTACGTTACCCACTCTCGACTGCTGACTCCCAAAGTTGTTGTGTGTTCAAGAAGAGAACCACGTACGCGTGGCTGCTCTGTTGCGTTGCATGCCTAACCGCGTGCTTGCGATTGCGTACAGTACATGCATACATGAGACAAACATGCATGAGCAGTGTCGCGCTCTTGCTTAAATAGTTGGCATCGACGTGTTCACAAATGCAACCAGGGGATGAATCCACGGCGCTTTTTCTGCTGGCAGCTGCCGTCGTTTCTTCGTCGAGAAGGGGTTGACCATTGCGCATTGCAGCCTTGCAGGCAGCGTCGTTCAAGACTACAGTACGATTTCTACCGTACTCACAGGACGTCGTCAGTAGTAATACTGTACAGGATGAATTACAAAAAAATGACGTGCAGTGCAAATGTACTAATATACTGATGTGTTTCGGTTAAAAGCATACTACTAGCTGGACGCGCCACTTTGCACTTTGCCGGATCGATTCGTCCGTCACCGTCAGCACGCACAGCATTCAGCGGAGCACGAGCTGACTGAAGCGACACGCGAAGCGCAGCTGCGAGCCTAGCCTGCGGCCGCGCCTCCGATCCGACAGCGTAGTAGCCAACCTGCGCCAGCACACCACCGCAAATTCTCACCGCTGCGCTGCGCTGTCGTGGTGTCGCTCCACGCCTGCCTTCGCCCTTTCCCGCCGCCACATACCCGTCCGCGGCCACGGGCCCGGGCCCCACCCACTGTTATCCGGGCCCCGCGCGTCAGGGCCACCACCGTCAGCCGCACGGAGCCGTCACCGTCACCCCGGCCAAGCGCCAACGCCGCAACGCAGACGGAACGGCGGGGCCCGCCACTCCGCCCCGACTTTCTGCCGCTACTACCTGCTAGCCTGCTCTGCTCTGCTGCTACTCCGGCTGCCGCTCGCTTTTCCTTTTACTCCCCTCCTCTCCTCTTCGGGCGATCGCCATCGCCGCCGCCGCCGCCCCCACCGCCCACTCCTGACTCAAACTCCACCACACCCGCTGCGCGACCGCAGCCGAAAGTGGCGGGGGCGGTGGTCCAAATCCAAACTCCCGACCACTACCCAAACACTCTCGGCTTTGTATCCCGTTGCGCGGATACACGCGCGCACGTTTCGCGCATACAGCACGCCACTACGCCACTGCCCTGCTGGCTTTGACCTCGGGGGCGATCCCTTTGCTGTTCTTGACTCGGCTTTCGCCTCCGTTGCTTCCTGCATCCTGCCCCTGGTTGCTGTCATCGCCACAGGGCTTCGGTTTCACTGCCGTTGTCCGCTTCTTCTCCTTCTGTTGCTGCTGTTTGGAGTTTTCCCCAGGCCTCGCTCGCTCCCAGGTGCTGGGCTGCTGCTTAGTTTTCTTCATTCATCAAAGGTAAGTGCGTTCCTCCTTGCGGTACCCATCTGGTTGAACTGGGGGTTGTACTACTTGGATGAGCTTCGGCTGGGCTCTGGGATGGATGATCTAGCTTCGCTGATCTGTGGATTTGGGCCATGGTGCCGAGCTGTTAGGGTGGAAAGATCTGTTCGCACTTTGCTCGATCAGAAGTGAAGGTGGCGGTTCGTGTGCCAGGATCGGATTTATTTACCCCTCGGATTGGGGGTTAGGTTTTGATATTAGAATCTGGGGAACCTATTATTTGCTAGAATGATGGTATACCATCGCTGATGATCTGGTGGTGAGTCTACAAATTTCGGGGTAGATTTGGTCGGTATCGCCAACAAGCGCCTGCTGTTGCTGATCTTCTAGAGTTTAGCTTGTAAATTCTAGGCCGGACTTGTGCAGTTACGATTACAAGGGCTCCAATTGCAGTTACTGTCGTTTGATCTAATCTGCGTTAGCTTTGTTTTGTTGATTTTACCTTTTGAGAGAACCTCCTGATTTCCTGAATAATTTGCTTGGTTTAACTTAGTGGCGGAACTTAATTTGCCTTCATTATTAAATTAGCATAGCAGAATATCTTCCCATTAATCCATACACTGCCGTTTTGTTCTACTCAGCTTAACCTCTCTATTTTCTCTTTTTCTTTGTTGTGGTAGGTTTGTGTTGGAGGCTAAGAGGGTTACATGCAATGGCCCTTGAGGCAAAAACAAGCTGTTCCGTGTTTCAAGAAAGTTTTGAGGTTGTCCATTAGAAAAGGCTACAGATTTGTTTCCGAACACCCTGTTCTTTTCGGTTTGGGTGTTTTGCTCTATCTATTGTACAGATCATCACCAAGGCTCTTTGTGTTCCTGCTTTCTTCTTCACCTGTAATTATATGCACTGCTCTTCTTCTTGGAATCCTACTGAGCTATGGAGAAATTGATCTTCCTGAGGCTAGTGAAGATCACAATGGCACTCCAGAAGTTTCAACTGTCAAGGTTGGAAATTCATCCAGTGATATCCACTTTGAAGCAAATCAGAGACCTTCAGTGCTTGAATTTAGGGAGAATGCATCAAACTTCAAAGAGAGGGTAACTAAACAGACAGTTTCCTTCAGAGAGAGGGGTGACGAGCATGTTGATCTTGATGATTATGTCCCTCTTCTGAAGAGAGCTGATGAAGAAGACGACAGAGGTGATCGCCGTAACATACCTAGAAATACACCGTTTCCTTCTATGGTCAATCTTTGCCAGGAGTCTGGGATCGAGGAGGACATCACCTTCACCAAGAAAAGACAATCAGAAGGTCCTTTTTTCATGCAGGATATGGTTGACTGTCAGACTAGCCTATTTGATGAGGCCCATCTGAGTGGTCTGAATGACAAAGATACACACACTTTGGTTTGTTTTCTTCTAGTGATAATGTTAATAAGCATGCTGAGATGGAGGAAAATCTAGTATTTGCAGATTCAGCAGCTAGTAAAGAGAGAGCTATTTCTGAAGCAAAGCAAACTGAAGAGCCTGCTTCTGTCCCTATTCACCAATGGGAAAAGAACGGCGAGCTTAATGTTGATACTAGCAATGTTGTTGAGGACAACCTGCTTGATTCCTCTCTTGGCTCACCATGGGCAAGAGTTAGCAGTCAGGATGGTTCATCTGGTTTTGACTCTGATCAGGCTGAGAGTTCTTCTCCTGATGCTTCTATGACTGACATTGCTCCAGTTCTTGATGAGATTGACCCACTTTTGGGTGCTGATTCCAATCGCCCCAATCCTATTCCTAAGGATGATTCAGACACAGATTCTCATGTCTCAGAAGATCATCAAATTGATGACGATAGTAATGATGAAGGCGATGACATTGATGCTAAAGATAATGTGGAGGGAAGACGAAAAATGATGGGAAGGAAGCTGCATTTCTTTGGACAGCAGATGATGAGAAGAATCTCATGGATCTTGGGTATTCTGAGATGGAAAGGAACCGCAGATTGGAACTTTTGATGGCTAGACGAAGATCTAGGAAGAACATAAAGTTTGAAATTGATAACAACCTGACAGACGTTAATAGCAATGGTGCCGGTAGGAGTTCAGGTGATTTGTCACGCTTCCGTGCACATGTACTTCCTATTGCAGTGCCAAGGAGGAACCCTTTTTGACCTTCCGTATGATTCTGAAGAAGCTGCAATTCCTGGCTCAGCTCCTTCAATTCTGCATGCACGGAAGAACCCATTTGATCTTCTCCTTGAACAGTCAAATGACAGTGTTGTCGTCCCTGCCCCAGATAGTTTAAACTCTGGAGAATCTGTGATGTCTCCTCGTCATGACACGATCTTCAGAAGGCATGAAAGTTTTAACTTTGGAAGGATGGATGCGATCCAGGAGAAGCGTTTTCTAGACTCAAGCCATATTTTGTCCCTGAAACTGTGGAATGGAATGCAAGCAATTTCCAAAGACAGTTCAGTGATAAGAGAGTGAGTCTAAAATGAGCTCTATTACTGAATCTGATATTGCTTCTTCAGTTGCTGATCAGGAGGATCACAAGGACCATGATGAAAAGGACCTTGCAGATGTTGGAAGTGAATGCTCAGATGGTATCAACTCCATAGATGTTGAACTAGACAACAGTGACATTGATGACCGTGAAATTGCTCTACAGCACTTTGTCTTTGAAAGATCGCAAGAAAGGGAAGCACATCTTGCTTCAACTAAAGGAAAAAGGTCATGAAGAAGATTATATGCCCAAGTCAGCTGGGAGTTCCACGATGCCTTTTCATGCCGTTCCTGACCTGCTTAGCTGGGAAGATGGAGATGGTAAGCAAGTTTGATATGACCACTTCATTTGATTGCTTAATACCACCCTGTGTCTCGAATTGTAGGTCGTTTTGGCTTTTTCTAGATACATAGCTTTTGCTATGCACACCGAGATATACAATACATCTAGACACATAATAAAAGTTGTGTATGTAGAAAAGCCAAAACGACCTATAAATTGGAATGGGGGGTGTACTTGTTTTACAGATTGATTAGAACCATGTCCCATCTTGCAGGTAGCAACAGCCTTGGTGCTAAACCTTCTTTCCAACTTAACACAGAAGTTAAATGTTCAGAATGGGTTTCGTCCTCCAGGTTACCTATGGAGGGTGAATCTCATTCTGGGAACCTTCCAGAGTACCTTGACACTGAAGTTGTATCAAGCTCAAACACAGTTGTACTTGGTGCAAGCAATACAGCTGAGAAAGATGGAAATGTTGATCTCTTGTCCTATTCAAACAATGAAATGCCATTAGATAACCTGATTCATGGGTCCATGGAGCTGCCTTCTGAATTTGTCACAGAAACATTGCCGGTCATATCTCGGGACCTACACCCTATCCCAGAGGAGAGAGTTGTTGAGAACTTCAACATGCAAGAAAAGCATGAAATGGCAATTTTTACTGATTCAGCTGCTGCCTTGACTGGCCATGTAATCGAACAGCACTTCGATGTTGGATCTGATGGAACCCAGGGCTCTGAAGTTGTTTCCTCGTATCCTCAAGGTAATGATGTCATCCAATCTCCATCAAGTGAACATGAAGAAATCTTGAATCCCTTTGTTTTGATGGCTGCTGAACCTAAGAAGGTGGATATGAGTGACATGTATGACAAAGCAACTGCAAGATATATACTTGATTCTGATGACGAGGCTGATAAAATCTATCCTGAGCCTATGGAGGGCAATGGAATTGATGAAAGTTTCTTGTCGGAATTAGATGCAGTGGGAGACTTTGGAGTTGAACCGATGAGACTGGACCAGCAGGCGATAGATCAGGCTTCCCATGATGATATCCCTACCAATAGTGTTGCTGCAGATTCCGTTATTAGCCCTCAGACATCTGACAATGTCTCCTCGTCCATGTCAGAAGTTGGTGCTGAAGACTCCAGGGAGCAGTCTCCATTGGTTGATGACCTAAATGGCCCTGAATTTGGCTGGTCAGTTGGAGCATCTCATGATGACCCTGAGCAGACTGTATACAATCCTCGGAAACGGATTCTCGAAGCAAGCCCCTTCGAAGCAATGAACATGGAGTTGAAGCCACCACACAATGAGTCAGAAGCGCCTGCTGATGATACACCATCACCGGCAACCTTAGCAGCTGGATCAAGTGAGCCAGAGGTCACTATAAATGTGTTAGTTCCATCAACAACCGATCCTGAAATTACTGTTCTTGATGCAAAGTCTCTGGAGGATATTGAGACTGCCTTTAAGCTAGTTAGTGATGGTGTGGTTTCGGAGGCCACCTTGCAGATCTCAGGAGCTGATGCTGAGCCCAAAGGGTCTGCTGGAGAGCTGTATGTCATTGATGCAAAATCTGTGGATGACATGCATGCCGCTTTCCAGAAGCACTTTGATGAAATTGTGAATAATTCCTTAGAAGAAAATGAAGACAAGTATGGGCATGTAGAGACAGCAGAATCCACGAAGCCTGATGAACTTGCTGAAGCAATACATACTGAAAGTCAGCACAACGTAGGAGATGCTAAGGAGGCCTTACCAGTGGAGGTCACAAGCAATATGAGTACTAGTGAAGCAGAGAGTCACGATGACATTGATGCAGCATCCAATAAGGTCCTCCATAGCAGTGCCAAGGGTACTGCACAGGCAGTGGAGTTAGAGGTTTCTCACGAAAGAGAGGAGGAAAGTGAACATCAATGAATACCACCGGATTGACTGCTGAAAGGAAACGATAGAATGTCGTCAGAGATGAATTTGAGACAAAAATGCTCCTTGGTCGAAGTTTGAAGGAGCTACCGAGCTAGCAAGCATTGATGGAGCGCTGTTGTTGAGTTTCGCGGGCTTGCCACTGTGCATATACTTCACATATTCAAAATACAAAGTTTTGATGTAGACCTTTTGTGAATGCGTTTTCTTTAACTTTCTTTTTTATTCTTTTGAGGTTTTGGTGGGTTTGTTTTAGATTGATTGCCCCCTCCTTTGGCTGTAATTTGAAGAGGTGTAAGCTTTGCTCAGACAGTTTGGTGTGGTTACAGAGACAGAACAATTTGTTCTACCGTATGAATTGAGATGATGTTGTATTATTTGACTGAACTAGTGAAGTTGGCAATAGAAGAATTCGACAGGTACATTTATTTACAGTGTCGTTACTGTAAATAGATTATTTATTTTACAGTGATCTGCTTATTTGTGAGGACTTTGTCCCGTGCGTCATGTACAGTACAGCTGTTGAACTTCACAGAGTAGAAGTTCTACTGCCAATCGTGTCCCTTCGCTTTACCCGAACAAAATACACTGCTTCCACTTCCACTTACTATTTAGAGTTTAGCTCAGACTGGCCTCGCTCGTCTTGAGTCTACTTGAGACTCAGAGAGAAATCATTTTGTTAACAGTGAGATGAGACTTCCGAGGTTGGCTGACGGGAGATACTTCCTTGGTTCCAAGCCTCCAAGAAATGAAACGTTTTAAAGTATATTAAAAAGTTCAACCAAATATATGATGTGCTAGTGACAGGCCTCGCTCTTGTCAGTTTAATATCCCATTACTGGCTTGTAAATCTGTTGACTGGATTCCCGTTGATAAAGCAAATGGTGGCCTCTTGTTATTACCTGAAAGGGAAGAAATGGCTATTAGTGCCCATCCTCTATTCAGTACGTGCATGTGACCGAGAGAAACCTGTGAAGCACTCTCTAAATGTTTTATGAAATTTTTTTATGGTTTCAGCTATGCTATTGTTGTTCTTATTTTGCCTTGGCTGGTGCGTCGTTTGGGCCTCCAGTAGCTGGGCCTCCTACGAAAAATTTATTTAAGATTTGGTTGGGGTGCGCCAGGCTCGGGCAGCAGTGCAACGCCCGAGCGACACGCTGACCCTCCCTATAAAAAATAAATTTAATATCAAAGTGACACATAGCCCACATATCAGATATTAAACTGATAAGAACAGATACTACACTTGATCTTAGCCAAAAGGCCGAGAAAGGTACGACTCGCTCAGCTGCCCTGGGTCTCGTTTTGTAGCCTTCCTCCGCCTCCGCTCGCTCAAAGCCGCCGAGGTGGGACTAATCGAGCGTGCGCTCCGCGGAGGCGCAGCGCAGCGCGTGCACTTGCGATTGCTCTGTTTGGTCACTTGGGCCTTTTGGGCTTGTAATTTGGCAATCACACACATTGCTCGCGGCCCCGTCCTTTCCTTGCTGCTCGCCTCTCCTCCCAACTGACCGGCCAAGTGAGACCGTGCGTGTGGCGGAGAGGAGAGATCCTGACCCTGGTGACAACGTAGGTCTAACAATGTCGGTGTCTATAAGTTACGTAATTAAATAAAACCTTATATTTCTGTGTGCGTCATCATGCTGGGTCTATAACAAGAATGCTTTAACACCTACTTCATCCTCCTCAGATTTAGCATGTAAAGTGAAGATTTTTTTTTTTCTTTGAAAGCTGAACTGAAGATTTGTAATTTGAAAGTGAATGCCAAGTAAGCAATCGATGATTAACCGCAGCGTTCAATTTGTGATTAACTAGCAGCAGCAGGCAAAGTTGAGATGGCAAATGTGATCGAATGAACAAGGCTGAATTATAAGTATCCAACTGAATACTGAACTTGCATCTCCCAAGACACGTCTCATGCCCATGGCTGGCTCTCATGTGATTCATTTCTAACAAAAATCTTAATGCAAATAAAAAGAAAGAAACCCCACGCCATTGAAGACGTCTCTGCGCTCCGTTCCTGTGGGACGTCCCAGCCAGTAGCACCTGCGCCCGCAATTGCAGCGGGTGCTTATCCGAACAAGGCCCGAGGCGGCGAGATCCCATCCCAGCGGCACCTGCGTCCGCCCGCCCCCGTGCCCATCCTCGCCGGGCTGTTAGCCCCATCAGCAGCGCCGCCGTCGGCATGCGCCGCCGCGTGGGCGCCGCGCACCACCGATGCTTGGAGCTAGAGCGTGTCATCGCCGGCCGCGCCCACGCAGGAAGCCTTCGCCTCGACGTAGCGCTCAAGCTATTCGATGAATTGCTTCGTCACGCCAGGGCCGCCTCGGTTACCGCCTTTAACCAGCTCCTGACCGCTGTGTCTCGTGCCTCAGGCAGGGCGTTCCTCTACCTCAGAGTCAGGGCTTGTCGTCTCCCTTTTCAACCGGATGGTACGTGAATGCCCCATCAAGGTGGCTCCCAACCTTCACACCTACACAGCATCCTCATCGGTTGCTTCTGCCGCATGGGCCGCCTGGAGAATGGCTTCGCCACCTTTGGCCTCATCCTTAAGACAGGCTGTAGGGTGAACGATGTAGTCATCAATCAACTGCTCAAGGGCCTTGTAGGGTGGACGATGTAGTCATCAATCAACTGCTCAAGGGCCTTTGTGACGCCAAGAGGGTGGGTGAGGCCATGGACCTATTGCTCCGAAGAATGCCAGAGTTTGGCTTCACGCCGGATGTAGTTTCATACAACACAGTCCTCAAGGGTTTCTGCAATGAAGAGAGAGTTGAGGAGGCACTTAAGCTGCACCACATGATGCCTGGTGATCAAGTTGCCAAATCGGGGGGTAGAGTTTGGACCAGAGGATGAGCCCTTCTTCGACGGGGGTTGGCACCCGGTGGACCAGCGGCGTTGTAGCACGCCGCGCGCGGTACTGCCGGATGTGACAAATCCCGAAGGTAACACGCAGACGAGACGACGAGGCACAGGGGACAGCTTGAGATTTTGAGGCGTGGAACACAGGGTGAACCGCGCCCGGGAGGAAGGGCCAGCTTGTAAGCCCGCGGCACCAACTTTCTCAATGATCTGAAATGGACCGAAGAAGCGGAAGCATAGCTTGTTCGGAGCGGCGAGCAATCGTGGACTGAATGTAAGGCTAGAGCTTGGATATACCGGAGCACCAGGCGGAAGCGAGCGTTCGGTCCGACCCTTGTCGGCGGGCGCTTCATGCGTGTCTTTGCCCGAAGAAGGTCTTTGCTGACAACATCTCTCATGAGCTCACGATCAGCCATCCATGAATGCAAATCGGGGCGGAGCCACACTGTCGGATTGATGCCCAAGTGGCGAGGTGCATGGCCATATAGCACTTCAAAGGGGAACGGCCCGGAGCGTAGTGATCGACGTGTTGTACCAATACTCGGCGAGGGAAGCCATTGTCGCCATCGGCCGGGCAGAACCTGCAAAAAGCAAATAAGGTAAGTCTCCATACGATTGACCCACCCGCCTCCGTCTGCCGATCCGGGGGTGATAGCCCGAGCTGGCGTTTCAATGTGGTACCGACCATGCCAAACAAGAATTGCGGAAGGTCTTTGGAGAAAATGCGGTCTCGGTCGGACACAATGGGCAGAGGCATTCCATGCGGGCGATAAACTTGATCCAAGAAAACTCGAGCAACGTTAGCCTTGAACGGATGATGAAGTGGAAGGAAGTGTGCATACTTTGAAAACGATCAACAACAACAAGAATGGAATTGGCGAGGAACGGACGGCGGCAAGCCTTCCACGAAGTCCATGGAGATATCCTACCAAGCACCCCGAGTGGAGCGAGGGCGGAGGCTGGAGAAGACCGGGATAAGCACTGCGATCCCGGTTTAGCTGCGGGGCACACCGCATGTGCGAGACAAAAGACCCGGATTGCCTTCTTCATGCCGGGCCAATAGAAGAGTTGCTTGATACGGCGATAGGTGGCGAGGAGCCCCAGTGGCCACCGACGGGATCGGCATGAAGTGCCTGAATGACTTTGGGCCGCACCGGATGAGCACCGAGCCACACTTGGCCTTTGTACCGAATCACACCATTCAGCAAAGAAAAATGACCAACAGGTGGCGAGAAGCCCGGACGGACGAGTCAACGAATCCACCGCCCGCGATATCCGGCGATATCGTCAACAACTTCAGCCCGAGCCAATGATGTTTGGCGAAGAAATGGCGAAGGTCGTCGGGATGTGTGCGGGCGGGATGAGCATCGGCCGCTGCGTTCGAACCTTTGCGATACACGATCCTGTGCGGAGCCCCATTAATCAAAGTGAACACCTTCGCTTGCCAAGCCGTGTGAAGGCGTTGCTCGTTAAGATGGTGAGGCTTTGGTGATCCGTGTGTATGACAATTCACCACGGAGGGGAGATAGTGGGCGCCATGATCGACGGCCATCAAGATTGCCAAATACTCCTTCTCATACCGTGAGACCACGATTTTACGACGAGAGAGGCTGCGATGAAGGCGATAGGATGACCACGCTGAAGCAAGACAGCCCCAATACCAAATCGACGCATCTGTCTCAATATGAAATGGAATAGTGAAAATGCGGGTGGTCAGAGACCGGTCTGCGTAGACATGGTTTGTCTTGAGCAAGTCGAAGGCCTTTGCCTGTGTAGAGTCCACACAAACAACAGCGGTCCTTTGCGCAACAGTACGTCGGGGGCTTGGCGATGACGCCAAAGTTCTTGGCGAACTTACGATAATGGCCTACTAATCCGAAATCCCACGAAGATCTTTAACGAAGAGCGGCCGAGGCGGCTCACTATTGCGGCAACTTTAGGCGGGGATCGGTTGGCGATCCGGCAGCGACGACATGCCCCGGATAAGAAATAGACTCCAATCGAACACGCACTTTGAGAGTTTCAACTTCCAGCGATCACGCGACCATTCAAACACTTGGGTGAGATGCATAGCATGTTCTTCGAGTTGGGTGAACACCCGATATATCATCAAAGAAGACGATAACAAACGCCGCAATCCACGGTGCCAAGGTAACGTTCATGGCACCTGAAACGTTCTGGGCGACCTGTCGGACCAGAAGGCCATCACTTTGAACTCGTCTTGCCCAACATGAGTTTGGAACGCCGTCTTGTACTCTTCACCTACCTTGAGGCGGGATCGGTGGAATCCGGCACGGAGATCAAGAGTGGAGAACCAACGGCCCCGCTAATTAGTCCGATTAACCGATCGAATACAGGCACCGGATACTTGGATTTTTGGTCAAGGCATTGGTGCGGGCGGAAATCCACGCAAAACGGAAGGAGCCGTCCTTTTTCTTAACAAGCGGGACGGGGAGGCGAAAAGAGCTAGAGCTGTTTTGTATGATACCTCGAGACCGAGATCCCATTTACTTTTTTGAGTCTCAATCTAGTCCTAAGGCGTGGTGGATAACGATACGGCCTCACGAACACCTAAGTGGCGCCTTCATCAAAGGGAATCTCATGATCACGAGGCGAAGGCGGCGGCAAACGGGTGGGCTCTTGAAACAAGTCTCGATATCGATCAATGACCGCCTTTAATAACGATCTTTGAAATGCTCGATGAGGAGACCGTAGAGCTAGAGCTATCGAGAAGTATCGATCACTTGCAACAACCGCGTGAGATGGGGAGTTAGATACAATTCCTTGCGCAGCAAAACCCAGCGGTTGTCATGAGGAACATACAGACTGTTATGCGACTCCAATCCACCAACATTGAGTCAGGGGCATCCGGCCAATCCATGCCAATAATAATATCAAATCGACCCAATTGCAAGATCTTGGATCGGACCAGGAAAAGTGAACGCCCCGATGGACCAAGGCACGGCGAAGAGTAAAATTGCTCACGAAGAAACTCACCGACAACATGCCGTTGTGGCGGCGGCACGGGGCGATTCCCTTTGTATGCTTGTGCCAAGGTCTCATTGATGAAGGAGGACGGCGCCGAATCAATAAGGACACGGACGGGGAAATTGTTGCTGAAAGCCCATCGAGGCGAGGAAGCGTCAGTGAGGCCCGAACACCCGGATAGCGAGATCGGAGATGGCCATCATGATTTGTTACGGAGGTGTAGACTCCGAATCGAGGGCGGCCAATGAATCATCCGAGGAGAAGGAATCCCCAACGACATCCAGCGCATGCAAAATCTCGGGGGCACAACGATGATCACGAGTATGCCTTGCACTTGAAACGAGACCGGTGCTCGGCGAGTGCAGCTTTGAGCTCGCATGCGAGCCAGTTGGACGGAGGCAGGGACGATATGGTCGAGTAGTAGTTCTTCGCACGGGCGCCTTGTCGGGCGTTGCGGGGGCAGTGGTGGTGGAGCAGGAAGTGCCAATCGGGCGCCACGATGCTGGCAAGACCCGTGTCGCTGAAGAAGACCAATCACCAAGATTGCACCACGCCGTTGGCGTCGCCCGTACCGCCTCCCTGGCGAAACGAGGGGAACAAGCGTATCGAGGTTTGGTGGACTCATAACGAGAACAATTGCCTTGATCTCAGGTTTGAGACCATCAATGAAGCGCATGGTGAAAAACATTGGGTCTGTGGAGGCTGAATAGGCATTTAGGTGATCGACGAGCTCACAGAATTGAGTGATATACTCATTGACAGTGGAAGTCTGACGCACATGGAACAATTGGCGCATCGGATATTCCTTCCGACATCGCGATCAAACGGTCCATGCAGGATTTGACAAAATGTGGTCCAATCGAGGAATGGAATTTGTGGAATGATGGATTGGAACCACGAGGCAGCCGACCATCCATGTGCATTCGCACCACGTAAAGCCACATATGCTGAGGAACACCATACATGATGAAATACTTCTCATCTAGCGAGAGCGCGGCGTGGGTTGTCTCCTCGAGAAACGAGGGAAATCGAGCTTAGGCATACGACCTTGGTTGTGTGTTGTGAGAGGAGAGTCGGGAAAATCATGGCATGGTGGTGGTGGGTGGGGATAGGAGGGCATGGTATGGAATGGTTGTACTATGGATTGAGTAGGAGGTGGGGTTGCTGGTATAGGTTGGGAAGCCGAAGAGGGGTTGTGGGTGTGGTTGCTGAAACGGTGGTGGATGAACCGGATTTGGGTGTACGGGCATGGACATAGGAGGGGGCGTGGAAGGGGAGAACGGGGGTGGGTGGATCTCGAGGCTTACCGATGCCGACATGGGAGCATGGTCGTGACCGAACCATGGCCAATCGCCCTCGTAATCGATGGCGCGCGCCCGGGCCCGTCGGCGTGTTCTCCGGCAGGGCCGCTGACGCCGACGGCGGAGTCCCCATGATGCCTCGGAAGCCGCTCGCGCATTTTGTCGACCGCGGCGCTCCCAACCCGCATCCAGCCCTCTTCACCTTCAACTTGAGGTCGTCGGAGGCTCGCCGGCCTCGAGGCCTCCCGTGATGCGATGTCGCCGATGGTCGCCTGAAGGGCCTTCACACGATCGCCACGGCCGCCGGAACGGACCTGCTCCAGGTGCATGCCCTCCAGCCCGGTGACGCGGTGCTCGAGGGCGGTCGGCCTGCGGGCGGCCGGACGATCCCGAGGGCGGGGAGGCGCAGGTCGACGGAAAGACGCACGCTGGCCGCGCGGTGGCGATCTTCGCCGTAGCGGCCTTCGAGGTCGACGAACCCGGTAGCGCATCTCTGCCGGCCAGCGGATCTCGGTGAGGACGAGCCGCAATGGGGGGATCCATGGCTCCTCGACTTGCGGAGGCGGGTGTAGTGGTAGTGAGGTGGGAGGAGGGTCGGAGATCGGTGGCTAACCGATACCAATTGTAAGGAATCGGAGCTTGGGGGAAGGAGAAGAACAGCACGAGAATAGTTCGGACGAATCTTAGAACGAGTTTGAAAATATTCGATACAATTCTTTCCTCCTCTCCCATCCTTTCCCTCTCTTATACATCACACGAGCCAGCTTGGGCCTTGAAAGCGAGCGTTGGGCCGGGCGAAGTCCTCTTGGGCCGTGTTGGCGAAGTCCTTCCAGGTGAGTCAAAGCGAGGCTGGGCGCGAAAGGCCGACGGTTGCTTCTGCATCTTGGCTGCTGACATCAAGGTAGTAGCTGCTCACCAAATGTGGTGTAATACAACACTGTCATCAACGGTTTCTTTAGTGATGGCCAGGAAATCTTACAGCCTGTTCTTTGAAATGCAGGTGTTTCACCGAACATTGTGACATATACAACACAGTAATTGATGACCTGTGCAAAGCTGAAGCGGTTGACAGCTGGGGGCGTCTTCCAGCAGATGATTGATAAAGGTGTGAAGCCAAACATTGTGACGTACACTTGTTCGATCCATGGATACCTCTCTACAGGACAGTGGAAAGAGGTGGTTTCAAGGTTGAAAAGAAATGTCTGCACGTGCTCTGGAGCCAGATGGTGTTACTTATGGTCTGCTTCTGGATTATCTATGTAAGAATAGAAATTGCAGTGAAGCTCGAAATTGTTTTGACTCTATGATTAGGAAGGACATAAAACCTGATATAACTATCTATGGCATTATGCTTCATGGATATGGTACCAAAGGAGCTCTCTGAAATGCACGGTCTCCTGAATTTGATGGCAGCAGATGGTATTTCACCTGATCATCACATCTTTAACGCTATGTTCTGTGCATATGCTAAACAGGGAATGATAGATGAGGCGATGCATATGTTTATCGAAATGAGGCACCAAGGATTGAGTCCTAATGCCTTCAATTATGGAACATTAATAGATGCACTTTGCAAGTTTGGAAGAGTGGATGATGCTGTGCTCCAATTCAATCAGATGATCAATGAAGGAGTGACTCCTGACATTGCTGTTTTTACCTCTATTGTTTATGGACTCTGCTCTGTTGACAAATGAGATAAGGTTGAGGGATTGCTTTTTGAAATGCTGAATCAAGGGATTCGCCCTAACATCGTGTTCTTCAACACGATATTGTGTAACTTATGCAGAGAAGGGCGGGTCATGGAAGCCCAGAATCTCTTTGACTTGATGGTATGTGTGGGGTCTAAGGCCTGATGTTATCTCATACAATACATTAATAGATTGTTACTGCTAGCTGGTAGAATGGATGTAGCAGAGAAGGAGCTGTACCTCAATATATGATTAAAAGTGGAAAACAGGTGTCCATTTGCACATACAACATAATTCTAAATGGGGCTTTGCAAAAACAATTGTGTTGATGAAGCATTCAAAATGTTTCAGATCCTGTGTTCTAAGAATCTTCAACTTGACATTATGACTTTCACCATCATGATTGATGCTTTGTTCAAAGTTGGCAGAAACTCACGAATGTTGAACAATCCTAGCATTTTATCCATACCTTATTGATTCAACTTTTAAAACTCCTGGACCAACTTTGTTCAACATCTTTAGTGTGCATCATTATAGTTGGTTTACTCTGAGTGGCACCAATATCAGATGGCAATAATGGTTGTATGTAATCTCTGAAAAAATTTCCAACCTGAAGCCCAAAAATGCAGAATTTGGACCCGTTTCGAGATTTCTAACAGTATTTTTGGGTACTCTATAATTTCATCAAACTACGTAGTTCTCCGGAGTTCTGAAGCCCAAACATGTAGAATCTGAATTGTTCTCATCCTCGTATGATAAATTAGGAAAACAAGAGAAGTGCAGTATGGAGTAGCATTTTCCTGCATTTCATGCAGGAAATAAGGCTTACATCATACTCAAACTACCCCCGCCTAATTGGGCAGTATTTATCCTCAAACATCACCCAAAAAATTAATTGAGCAACTTGTTTTATCTCTAAAAATTCAATTGACCAGATTTTTTTTCGTGAGAGTTCATCTGCTGAGCAGCTTTGTTACAATTTCCATTGAACAATCTCACAGACCAAGGTGTAATTCTGCTCGCCAAACTGCAGAATTAGTATTATGTAGGCTTTCACACAACATGAAGAGAAGAGGGTCTCCTATGCCTGCTCCTCAGGAATTGAGAAAGGGTTCTCTAGTTCTCTCCTTCAGCTATATGTAAAATTCACTGATCTCATCATCTTAAATAAGTGATTTTCATTTTCATAGAACACAGTAGTACATAAATCAGCCATGGAAAAATTTCTGCAGACTATGCATTGTACTTGTGCATGAATGCATGATCTTTTTTTAGAAAAAGCATACTGTGTTCTAATGAACAGAGAAGTTGGCATTTTTCCATGGAGGAGATGCCATGGTATCATTGAGAATGTCATGTCCTGCTTTGTTACCTATTCCTAGTACTAGACAGCTATTGGGTGATATACTAGTACTGATAACACAACAGCACTGCAGCAGGCAGGGCGACCAGATCAGGGGCTACCTGTTTCTTATCTAGTCATCTATGAATTTTGTTCTTCTTCGTTTCATGTATCCTGCCCTGTTATTTCCTACGCATTATTTTGTACTGTATTCAGCCGTGGCACAATTTGTGACATTATGTTTTGATGATTCGTGCTTTTTTCTTTGTGTTGGTGAGAAGCTGATTTCTTTCTATGAGCAAAATGTTGGTTAGATCCCTAGTCTGTTACTAAGACTTATTACAGATTTACCGTTTACAGGATTTTGACAAATTTGGACCTTGGGAGTGATCATACAACAGATGATACACAAGATTTAGAATTAGCTTTTACATTTCGAGGTGAGAGTGCTGAAGTTCTTGATTGCATGCAGAGATGGCTTGCAAGAATCAGTCTGCATGATATATGTTCCATTCTTTGTTACTGAAAATATAGGGAATTCTAAGTATTTTAATCCGTCTTAGCTATGATCTCTCTCTTTTAGTTCGATATTTCGCAGGATAGTTCAACATTAGCTTCTGTTATCAGTAGATGATCCTATTGGTAGCTTCTGTTACCAGTGATGCATTGAAACCATAGACACAGAATGTGCAGACGATCTAGACATCGTTTATCTGCCTATTTTGTCACATGCACCATAGAGTCCACACAATACCCACTGCTTAAGCAACCTTACCTGCAAGGTGCTACGGCATTTGAGTGCAGAACAAGATGAAAAATGTGAGGGGTCCATGATACTATATTTTCTGCTGCATCTATATATGAAGTGATGTGGCTCCAGATGGAAGACTCATGCTGGGCAGTATGGGAGAGCTCGGCTGGGACCTGAAGCATCTTCAAGAGAGCAGCGTCTGAGAAAGCTTCTGTTTCTTTGATTAGTACTAGTTCACAGTTCGGTTTTTGGCTCTGTAGTGCCATCTGTTGTCGGTGGGTTCAGCCTGTTGCTGCCCAGGTTCATCGTTTGGTAGCTTTCTGTTATTCAGGGTCGATATTTGAAACCTTTACCCGGCACTTATTTGCTTCAGATGTTTAGCCATCTCTGCTACGCTGTATGTAAGAAGGATGATATGGTCTGTTGACCCCCTTTAATAGCCGGGGGCTCTGCCCCTAAACGCTGAAAAATTTTTCCTTGGGCAATTGTCTTCACATAATGAACCGGTTTATCCCTGGGTTGGCATCGTGGACCAGCACGACGAGACGTGGCCTCGCCGGCTGCCGCCGCTACCGGCCGCGCGAGCGATGGGGCGCATTACTCGGCCTTGGTTACGTGCAGCAGTCGATCCTTGACCCGCGTGGTCCACTGTCAGGCGCGTTCTGGGCTGGCTGTGTAGCAGCTGTCCTGTCCAGCCAACCCCTGCCGCCGCCCGAAATGCTGACAACGAGCAGGCTACAGCTTGCAGAATGCAGATTGCATTTGGTATGCTACAGTGGGCATACCTTCACTGTGAAGCTAGTACTCATCGGTGTACTCATCAGTTACTAGTAGTACGCGTACTTTTTGTAGGCCTGTCGTCTGGCTTTGGAGGAGGAGTCCGCGCGTGCGTTAGCGTGAAACGTCGTATAATCCTGCGGCCCATGGCCCATGGTTCACTGCGAGACTGGACAATATTGGTTTGTGTACACGCGTGTTCCCACACATGAGATCAGTCCATGCCTGGTTCCTTCGTTATCCGCCGCTCACGACACGGTTCCAACTCTTGTTTCCCTGGAAAACAACTCTAGCACCGCACCCGATGGGTCGGCGATCGCGTCGTCGCCTGGCACCCCGTGCCCGCGCATCATATAAAAGCCGCCCCCAGCCCTTACCGCCTCAGCAGCTAGCCCCAGCCCCAACAGCTATTTCTATTTCACCAGCTTTACCTCCTCGCACGTCCGATCCGCACGCTTGTTCTCGCGTCAAGGCCGGCGACAGAGGACACCACACCGGACAACCTCGAGAAGAGGCATCGGCAACGCCGAGCACTAGCAGTCAGCCGGGCAAGGTACACATCTACTTCCTCTCATATCTCGGGATTGATTTGCCGGCACACAGTTTTGGAGCCTCACGCCACCAGCTGGGTGGTCGTCAATGGTGTCCTAGCTAGGTGTTTCGCTCCTGATCAGAAATGCCGGTTTTGCTGATCCAATGCTGACTATGCTAGTTTTGATCTGTAGCAGTTGGTTGTTCTTGTGAGTTCGTTGTGACGTGTAAAACTTAACTTCCAAAGGCGAAATGGCCGTAGGAGAGTACTGGGACTTGAAACGCA
This sequence comes from Hyparrhenia diplandra, assembly GCA_015847255.1. NCBI lineage: Eukaryota > Viridiplantae > Streptophyta > Magnoliopsida > Poales > Poaceae > Hyparrhenia > Hyparrhenia diplandra. The sequence goes on along the minus strand of JADLZK010012641.1, from coordinate 6,769 downwards.
ATTGTTGGAATCGGCACATGGCATTCCAAATTGTCTTTATTACTCTACTAAAAAAAACACGGCATGCTTTAATCTTTTTTTTTAAAAAAAATGATTCACAGTTTCACACCCAGGAAGTATACGTTGGATTCACACCGTTGAGCAATCAATTTGGTCTCATTATAACCCCGTGCGTCGGTGCATTTGCATGCAGATTGATTCAGACGAGCACCTCGAGGGCGGCCGATGATGCACGGGAACGGGCACGGGCACGGCCGTGTCCACCCGGCGTCCTCCAGCTCCGACTTCTCCGGCGAGATGAACCAGTCCGTGTCCGACCCCTCCTCCAGCCCGCTCTACAGCTTCCACTTCGAGAGCCCGTCCGCCGCCGCAGCAGCCGGGCACGTACGTGGTGCAGGTGCCCATGGACAAAGGTCTTCCGCGTCCCGCCGCCCGAGAACAAGCGCCTCTTCGACCACTACACCCGCCGCGCCAAGCGCGCCGCGGCCGCTCCTGCGTCCGCGTCTGCGGGTGCCTGCTCGCGGGGGCAGTCGCGCTCGCCGTCCTCGCCGCGGCGCTCGCCGGCGCCGCGTACCTGGTCCTCAGGCCGAAGCAGCCGGCGTACGCGGTCCAGGCGCTCGCCGTGTCCGGCCTCGCCGGGCTCAGCAACGCCTCGTCCTCCGCGCGTTCTCGCCGGGGTTCGACGCCACCGTGCGCGCCGACAACCCCAACGGCAGGCTCGGCGTGCGCTATGAGGGGAGGCCGGAGCCGCGTCTCCGTGTCGTACGACGGCGTGCTCCTGGCCGACGGCGCGACGGCGCGTGGCCGCCGTTCTATCAGGGCCCCCGGAACGTGACGGTGTTCGTGGCCAAGGCGAAGGGTCCGGGATACGCTTCTCGCAGCGCGTGCGGGGGCAGATGGCCGCGGCGGGCGGTGGCTCCGGTCGGTGCCGTTCGACGTGGACGTCGAGGTGCCCGTGCGCCTCCAGCTCGGCAAGGTCGGGACGTGGGCCGTGCCGGTGCGGGCGCACTGCACCGTGGCGGTCGACAGGCTCGCCGCCGACGCCAAGGTGGTGTCCGTCGTGCGACGTCAAGGTGCACCTCCTGTCCTGGAGGAACTGACGATTCTTGTTTGGTTTAGGATATATGTTTTCCGCCATTTGTAAGTTGGTTTGATCGAGCAGTATGGATCATATCATCGTAATGCAAAATCATGGATGCTGTGAATTTTTGATGAAAATGGATGCTGTGAAATTGGCTTGCGACTTATGATGTAGTTGAGTTGCCCACCTGTGTTCTTTTTGCTCAAGCATTGCACCTGAACAACGCTATTGGAAACTGATTGCCCACCTGTGTTCTTTTGCTCAAGCATTGCACCTGAACAACGCTATTGGAAACTGAATTCAGGTCTTGGCGACATGATTTCCAGTTGTAACTTCAATTCCAAACAACGCCTGTCGTGTTGGTGACATGATCACCTGAATACTGGGTAAACTGTACGGGTGAATTGACTGTAATGTTTTGTCCAAGTACAACTCAAATTTGCACCATGACCCAAAAGTTTTCCACTTACAATCACTTATTCCTCAAAACACTTACCATCGCTTTGTAATTCTCCTTAGTGTTTTTATAAGTAGTAATAAAACAGTATCATTAGTCATATCACATGGGAATCTCACTACTAAGACTGTTTTATACTAAATGTGCACCATGACCTGTTGCATTTCTGCTCTACACTTGTACTACTAAGACTGTTTGTTTGTCAAATCATTCTCGTGAATCGTTATATCCGAGCAGCTAACGATAGCCTGGCTTATTTTTCTTAGGAAAATATCGTCCAAGTCTACACCAGAGAAATTGTCGTGACCTTTGCTATTATTTTCTTTGCTGCTTTCGCACTTGAATACTGAGATCTGCATAACCGCTTCAGTTCTCAATTTCTTTCTGAACACGTTGGTGCGCCTCCACGAACCTCAACTGATAACTCAGTCGAAAACGACAATGCTGTTGTTATCTCTGGCCTCCGCGTCGCTGCGTGCGTGAGCCTTAAACAAGGTTTCATGCGTACAATAATACAACGCGATGACCCAGCTTCAACAGTACCGTATATTGCGCCACGGAGAAGCTTTCAAAAGAGAGAGAGAGACGTGCGTGCAACATGAACACACGTAGATCAGATCAAACAGAACGGCGATACAGCAGCCGCTTGCCAAGCAGCACGCATACAGCCAGAAAAATTTCGATTTCAGATAATCTCGATGAGATTTAGCGCGGGAAAAGCACAAGTGCCTCTGATTCTTCGATTAATATAAAGCCAGTGGTCCCGTACGCAGACCAATATAATATACAATGTGCTTTGGTCAGCTTGAGCTACGCTAAACACGTACCCAGACTGATGCAGATGCGGCACATGATTGGCATTTATGTTGAAGCAAACGCAAAGACAAGTTGAGACGAATGAATTCGGATAAGCACCCGTAACCGTACAAAAGTTGGTAGCGCGTCGCGCGTCGCAGTGTCAGCTTGTGATCATCTCATATCGTAGCGTGCGGCGAGGAGCGATAAACCCAGGTCGCGCTGTAAGCGGGACGAAGGCGACGCCATCGATCCTGATCCGGCTGCTCCTGCGCCTGGCCTCGCATGACAAGGCCCCGGGCACAATCCCTGTGGCCCATGTAGCCGGAGTTAGAAATGGACCCGCCACCACGGCCCGTGTCGCGGCGGCATGTGCAGTGCCTGCAGGCGCGGCGAGGCGAGCGGCGAATGCGTGGCTGCTTGCAGGCTGCAGCTGGCTGCTGCGCGCACGGGCGGACATGCTCGTGGTGCCCGTGCGTCAGCGCCTGGGTCGTTTTCGGCAATGCCGGCTGCCGGGCCGCCATGCCGAGCGGCGGGGTGGATCCTGTGTTCGCTCGGCCTGGGCGGAGCACAAGGAAGGAAGGGAGGGACGAAGATAGCGTCCACCGGTCGGATGCGCTGATTGATTGAGCAAAAATGATTGCACACACAGATTGATTGATGATTCTGATCCGTGCTAGTGCTACAGCGAGCTCGTACGTTGATTGGAATGGGGTAGTACTTTCGCTTGTACTGCGGTCCGAACGAGTTTGATTGCATGCTGATACTGACATTCTTGTACGTAGTAGCTTGCGGTTCCGTTCCGCGCGCAGGACAAGAACCCATCATCGTCGGCTCATCAGCGGCCGGGATCGATCAAAATCAGGGCGTTTTTCGCGTCCCCTTCCTTCCCGGCAGCGGCGACTCCTGCTGGCTGCTGCGGCGGCGCAGGCGCACGCGTAGGCGGAAAAAACGTCGTGCACAGGGGCACCAGCACACCACTCGATGGTTCTTTTGTCTCTTGCTTGTCGCGTCGCCTTAGCGCGGCGCGACGAGGTGGGGGTGGTGGTTCACTTGCTCCAGCCGTTTTTTCCCCGTGGTTACTCGTGACGACTTCTGCTGCCGACGTCGACTCCACTAGATGCATGTGTACAATATGCCGATGTGAGCAAATCAGAGTACGGCCGGAGACCGAGAGGGATCATCCATATCGGCAGTCGTCACGCACGGGAAAAACAGCAACCTACATGGAATTCCAGGGAGAGAGTTCGATCGTTCTCTGTCGATTAGTATCTCGTTGTGGCCATTCCTGGCGGTTTTGACTGGACTGGGGTTATTATTTCTCAAATTTTTTGTCAGGTCCGTGCAGTGTAATGGGCGATAGTGTTTCTTTCCCTCGACCATTCCCGTCTCGTTTGGCTGCAAAGTACTAATTTTTAAGGTCTCCAAAGTAAGAGCCGACTAGTAAAGCAAGGTTGCTTTCCGTGCCGGCCTTCGTTCTGCCGGCTTCGATCTACTGCTATCTACAAGATCAAAAGCATGGCGCTACGACAAGGATATTCCTTCAAATTAAATCCTAAGGATGGCAATATGGTAAAGGATTTTGTGTATGTATTCTATAGCAAGAATAACATATATGCGTTGTCAGGTACAGTACTACTACAAACCTACTATGGATTTATTTTAACACGTCCGTATCAGCCAGTATCTCGGTGTTCCGGCCATTCCTGACGCTTGACTCGTGCTTATTTGCTGTGATTTACTCCAGGTCTCATCCGTGGTGATGGGAGGTAGGGTTCTTTAATTAATTCACAGTCATTCGCTGCTAATCAGTATTGCTGTCTCGATTATTGAATTTCCTGTTCTCTTGGCACCTCAGGCGTTGATTTAAATGCGCAATCCCCAAACAAATGTTCTATAAACTAATCAGCACACCTTGACGTGATATGTTCCTCTCAGTTACTAGCTATTCCATTTGTTTTATAAAGATTGCTCTCATGATATGTTCCTTTCAGTTACTGGCTAGTTACGATGTTCCTTTCAGGCTATTCCATCTGTTTTATATAAAAGATTGCTCATGGTATGTTCCTTTCAGTTACTAGGCTATTCCATCTAACTTTATGTTCACCATGCCTTTTTAACCACCAATTCCTTATAGGTCCGTGTTTAACACAAAACTAACATACAAATAGTCAATTTAAGACAATGTTTTTATTTTCAAATTATGAGACATTTGAGTTTTCTAGATACATAACTTTTGCTACGCTGCAAGACAATGTATCTTTTAAAAATTTAAAAAAGGTCCAATAATTTGAATGGAAATGATTGATTCTAGATAAAAACAAAATAGCAATTTTATAGTATACATAAAGTTTTTGTTTGTAAATTTAACAACGGATAAACAGTTTGGCCCATTTTGTTTACTCCATTTAAAATAACAATATGTATCATTTAACTTTTGTCATTTGCCCTAAGTTATCTATGCGTAGGCGAATACGGAGTACATCCTTTAACACTATTAGAGTCTTTTAAAACTTTTCATCAATTATGTTCCATAAATTCATACTGTGGACTAGCCAAAAACTTGAACTTCTACAACACTTTTAGATGCTCTCTTAATTTCAATTTTTTCGCCTAAAGTATTGCCTGCAAACATGAAAGGGAAGGATCTCAAATATATATCTTTTATATCCTTATGAAAACTCATGTATATATCCTTCAAGAGCACACCTTTCCCAATGAAACTGCGCTTCTTTTGATAGAAAACTCAAACAGTGGACATGTCTAGTTCCGATTTTGGAGTGCCAAAATACACTGTAAACACACATTGTAGCAATTTCAGATAATACGTATTGCACAGTATTGACTAATTAGATTCAAAACGTTTGCCCTTAACCAAACTTTACAATTAGTTTTATTTTTAGCTATATTTAATACCCATCCATTTGTCTTCGATGTGACAAGGATCATTCTTTTTTTGCATTTTGCATTTTGGAGGTTTGTGTTTTCTCCTTCTGAACAAAGTGGTTGCCTACCATCTGTGTCCGACCGTCACGAAATAAATAAAACCACGATCTTTTGTCATTTGTCACTGTCAAAACAGGGCCCCAGAAGGTAGTAGAAAAGTAAAATAAAATAAAAACGTATCAAAATTTGTTTAGGCTCCGCTGCCATGGCATCTGCATCTGCCCATCCATCCGCCTGCCCGACCGCGTCCGTCGCGACTGACCGACCTCGTCATCGTTATCCCCGTAACGCCGTCCCGGCCGCCACGCCGTCGCGGAGCGGCGAGCGCCAACGAATCCCCCGCCCTCCCTGGCGGGTGGCGGGGCCCGCGCTTTGCCTCCCCCGAGAATCCCACCACTTGGGTACTACCCTACTACTGGTATTAAACGCCGCGTCGAGCCGAGCGGCCGGCGCGTTTCTCCTCGCTCGCGCTAAATCCAAAGGAAACCGTCCGTTCCCCGAAGCCCGTGAGCCAGCTGCACGCACTCCTGCAGCAGCGGCCCTCCTCCCCTTCCTCCTCGCGAGAATCTCGACACACCCGGCCTCACAAATCCGGGCTGTTGGGTCTCGGAAGCTGAGCTGCGCTCCAGCCGGCGAGCTATTTCCGTTGGTTTTCCCGGCTACCAGAAGGCGCCGGAATTTACTCGGCCGTCTAGCAGAGGTGGAGTTGGGCGAGGAAGGCTGTGCCGTGTGCTGCAGCTCGGTGGAGTCTCGATCCGGCTGTTTCCGGCGACAGATCGGAGTTCTTGGGTAGGCATTACTTCGGACTCTTGAGGTGCGTCTCGTAGCGGCGCACGGTGCGGTGACCCTTTTTGTAAAATCCTGTCTTATCGCATACTCTCCAGTTTGACGTTTATCTATCTATCTGCAGGTAGAGTCATAGTCAATTCCTTCTTCAGTTTTAATGGCTTTGCAAGCACCTCTTTTACATTTAGTAGTATGCAGGAAGGCTATACTGCCTGGCGATTTTAGAAGTAATAATACCGCCTGGCGATTTTTAGTGATATCATCTTCTATCTGGTATACAAATACAAATATGTGCTGCTGCTTTGCTTAAACTTATAGCGTAGTTCAGTTCGTTTCCTACATCCGAACTTCTGTGATACATGTTGTTCTGTACAACTAGTAGCTTGCTTTCTCCGTCGACCGTCGAACGCGTTGTTTTACTATAGTTCGTTGCCTCTGTTTCAGGGAAACCAATTGAGGTTCGAAGACCCGAAGATTTATTAGCTGGCCCACCCACACCATTCTCCTCTTCTCGACAGCTAAAAGATTCAGCTGTTTCTTGGCAATTTTCTGAAGAAGAAGCGAGATGAGGACGACTTTTGGACCGAACTGGCGAAGTACGTACCAAGGCTCGCATCCACGCGGACCCGGTCCTGGACTTTGACCAGTTCGACTGCTGCCCGATTCTCTTGTGCTGCTGATCCTGAACAAGCTCGAGGACGTGC
>JADLZK010012640.1:0-162848 GCA_015847255.1 Hyparrhenia diplandra | reverse complement strand
GGGTATGAAAGAGTAATATAAAAAGAATTAAATTACTAATCACTAAGAATTAGAAGATATATATGTTTATACAAATATGTTATTATGATATAAGAAAACATAATATTAAATATATAATACACAAATTCTCAGCAATGAAATCAACTTCCTCACGCAAGGGAAAGTTCAACTGAATGTAAACTGCATAATCTCCAAAAAAAAAAAAAAAAAACTGAATGTAATCTGCACAACGCATATGGTAATTCCTAGTACTTAGGCTGCAGAGAAATATAGATAAAATTATATGCTAATTATAGAAAAATTATATGCTAGGTAATTAGACCATGCCAATTACTTCACACCTGCAGGCCCATTTATGTGTAGCAGGCCCATTTACGGGTAGCTGGCTCCATTCATCATTCCCGTTCTCTGTTCGGTCGTTCCTGCGCCGCCGCCACCGCCGCTCAAAGAACTGCACCCGAGCAGCGCCGCCACCAATCCAAACTGCGCCGCTCGATCCAAGAGGCGCCGCCGTCCCGATGAGGAGAGCTCTCATCGCCACTGTCCATCATGGAGAGGCTGCGCTGCTCAACCCTAGCGCCGCCCCGACGTGGGAGGCCGGAGTTTGGACCGCCGGAGACCGCCGGTCTCGGCATCTTGCCGCCGCTGTCCGTCGTGGAGCTACTGCGCCGCCGACCCCGCGTCTTGCGCCGCCGCCGCCCGACGCCGAGGGCCGAGTCGCCGCCGCCCCGACGTTGCACGGGTACGCCCGTCGGCCGCCTCCTCCGATTCACTCCTCTTGGTCTGATTTCCATTTATAGGGGCGCAGTAGTGGACCACTTGGAGGTGGAGGGTCGTGATGGGCGGCGGGGTGCCTCACCTAAGCAGCATGGAGGTGGATACGTTTCACTTACGGCGTCAAGAATGGTAATAGCTAGTACTAGCTATTTGGTTTGGTGATGTGGAGGTGAGAGACACAAACAAAGACTATTTTAAGTTATTGGCCCCACATGTTCATCTCACATGTTCTTGGGCCACGTGAAATAGTCTAGCTATTTGCATGTAGCTAGTGACTACTCTCTCTCCTACTTTTTGCTTGTCACGTCACATCTAGATAGCCAAATAGCTAACCATTGGGGACGCCCTTAATTGATTTGATGATGCGTTTTTTCTCTCTCCTACGTAGGAAAGGACTGAGTGGGCGGCCGCCGAGGCTTTGCACTTGCAGGACAGCATAACGATACAAATTCAGAGGCAGGGGAAGGGGCTGCCGACGAGGAGCCATCCACGCTGCAAACACGCGCGGCTATGATTAACATGGATTACGATTCACTGTTGGGGACCTAAATATTGGGCCCCGAGACATTCTCCAAAGATAGGAATCTGTCGGCCCATCGGGCCCAAAGTGAAACCCGGCTTGCTATCATCCCGCTTTGGAGGATGGCCTAGAAGACGACGGACCAGGCCAAAGAGCCACGACGATATAAAGACGGAGCCGGCCTACAAACGCCCACGAGAGGCGCCCCGATGAAAGACGTAAACCAGGAGCACATTACGCTCCAGAAGGACAAGGTCAATGACCTCTACAAGACGACGAATTATGACGTACCACGTCATAAACAGCCGAACCAGGGCTCGGACTCAACTCATATTCTCCGTCTCGCCTCGGGTGGCCTAGCTCACCAGCCCGGGCGCATGGACTCCGTCGCCCTGAAGGTGGCTTAGCTCACCACCATCGGGCGCAAAAATCTCCGCCGCCCGAGGGAGACCCCGCTCTCCATCCTCGGGTGACGGGCACTACCAACTCACCCCCCAGTCACCGACCCTCGGGCATAGGAGGTGCCGTGCGGAGGAAGGGAAACAACGCATTTAATGCCGCTGCACGGTGGCGAGGCGCCCGGCGCCATCGACACGCCTAATCGTCGATGTGCCGGATCACTTCCCAAATCCGATCGACGGGACACAAAGCTGAGCCGGTGACGCGTTACGCCGCCCGGACGGAAACCAGGGTGACACTGTTCATTACCTAGAGTCACAGCCAAGGTGCCACGTTGGGCCAGACCCTCGGGCACGTGACACGCCACCACCACGTCCCTGGGGCCGGCCCTCGCCATGCGGACTGTGAGGGACGCCTCACAGACCCCTCGGGACCGTCCCAGGAAGCGGCACGTCCACCATCGGATCAGGACGCGTGTCTTCATCAAACAGCGCCCCAAGCCAACTATCCCTCGGCCGTGCACATGCAGCCGGTGCAGCCTCGGGAATTAGCCACCTGGGCAACCACCCACATATGTAAACGTTACTCCCCTTTCCTTACTATAAAAGGGAGGAGTAATGCCCCATTAGGGGGGATCGATCATTTTTGACTCCCAAAGCAATCAACCACCACCACAACCACGATCGTGGGGCTTGAGACCCGCGTCTCTCCCTCACGACGGCCTGTAACCCCTACTGCAGGCTCACCTTTGAGCGCGAGGTAACACGAAGCGGACACACGCCCCGCCGGACGTAGGGCCCCAAGTTGGCCCCGAACCAGATAAACCGCCGTGTTCTCGTGTCCATCTTGCGCTACGCCATTGAGGGAGGAGGCACACGGCCTATAAATTCTTTATTGCCGGCACCCGAGGCACCCGCCGTTCCTCGAAACGCCGACAGTTGGCACGCCAGGTAGGGGAGCGCTGTGTGCAATCCGCATCTCCGCCAGCCCTCATGGCGTTTTCACTCTCGTTTCCACCCTGCTCGCCGGAGCACGAGCTCCCGCGCGGAACACCACTATTCTTCGGAACGCTGGCCTTCGTCACACTCGGCCACGGCTATGAGATGATCCTTCTGCCAGCCTGCCGGCGGAAGGGCGCGCGGCGCCTCCTCGGCGTGCCCATCATCACGGCCACCGAGCAAGGCGGGCAAGGCGGACCCATCTGCGCGCAAGGCGCGCTCAAGCAATGGATTCCCGGATCGGCGACGCACCCCTGTGCCGACTCGCATTAGGGCTCCCAGGAACCCTAGGCATCGGGAAGATCCATACCGCACGGTTACCCGCGGCGCATCCGTAAACCCTAATCGTCGGAGAACGCGCCCCTCCGGTAGTACGGAGGGAATCCCTGTAAGGTCCCTCGCCGGCGGGAGACTTGGTTGAAGCCTTCGCAAGAAGAGCGCGGGAGAGACCCCCTGTCGTCCCAAGGGAGCGTTACCCTACGGACAACTACATGGAAGAGCGCCTCCGTCAGAGGATGCTGCAGGACCCCGTCCTGCCTCCACGACCAGGCACGCTTGGGGCTTGGTCCCGGGAGCTGGCGGACTCGTTGTACCGCCCGGAGAACCGAAACTTCCTCCGAGCATTCGGTGCCCCCGGAACCGACGACGAGGACGAATACTATGACCCCACGCGGGAATGCTTCAACGTAGGTCACGGAGCAAGATGGCGGTTCACCGGCGTCTCCGACGAAGAAGAGGATGTGCCGCCGCGACGGGCTCCAGCCGCGGCGCCGCCTCCGCCCGCCCAGCCAGCCGGGCAGCGCCGGCGCTTGCCGGCCAGAACGCGCAACTGCGCAAACTGCAGGACGTAATCCATGCGGAGACCGCGCGATCGGCGATGGATAGAGCAAAACATTCGGCGAGCAAGCTCCGGCGTGGGCGGCCCCGAGAGCACCACCTGCTCACGGCAACGATGGACGCGGCGAGATCCAACGGGGTACCCCCATTTCCCCAACATGGCGGCCCCGTTCAACGAGCCAGCCTCAACGCGTGGCAGCGACCGCCATGCTTTGGTACGTGAGATGCCCGAGCCCTCGACCGAGGGTAGGCGCGTCGGGAAGGCCTTTGACAACTCCTCGACAAGGCAGCCGTTCAGCGGGCGTAAAGCTCCGCTTCCCGAGATCGGGCCGTGACATCACGACGCCGGGAGGAGTCCGGGCGAAATCGGCAGGGGCTCCGCTCAACTGAGCGAGAGCCGGGCCTCGGCAAGGCCAGCCCGAGCGCTGGGCGACAACCGCAAAGAACCGCCCGATCTGGGGGCGCATATAAGACCCCACCATAGGGGCGGCCCTGATCTCGGGACGAACTCGAACGACAGCGGGCTCGCCACGGCGGCGCACCGGGGGGACCAGCGGGGACGAGATGCGCCAAAGACGCCGGGAAGACCGAGGGTACTCCCCGATCCGCCCGGCCAGCCTTCACAAGGGACATCAGAGAGCACCACTCCCGGCGCTTCGGCCTCCCAGCCACCTCGAGAAGTACTCCGGGAAACACGTCCCGGCATGGCTGGCCGATTATTGGCCGGGCATGCCAGTTGCAGGGGCACACGATGACAAGGTGATAATCGGGAATTCGCCCCTGTACCTCTCTCGACTCGCTAGGGCCTGGTTGGAGCACCTTCCACCGGGACCTCATAGCAACCGGGCAGACTTGGAGAGAACCTTCCGAGGCAACTTCCAGGGCACATACCTACGCCCGGGTAACTCGTGGGACCTCCGAAACTGCCGCCAGAAGTCCGACGAAACCCTGTGCGACTACATTCGGCGCTTCTCCAAGCAACGGGACCGAGCTCCCTAACGTGACGGACTCGGACGTCATAGGGGCCTTCTTGGCCGGCACCGCCTGCCGTGATCTCGTGAAGAAGCTGGGGGGCGCCCGAACTCCGACCGAGGCAAACGAGCTGATGGACATTGCCACCAAGTTCGCCCCGGCGGTGAGGAGGTTGTCGGAGCTCTGTTCAATCAGGGCTCGGGCAGAGGGAAGCGCAAGGAAGAGGAGCCCGAGGGATCCCAACCTCGGGAGAACAAGAAGAAGAAGAAGAAAGACAAGAGCCGCAAGGGCAAGGGCCATGCCGCCCAAGCGGACGACGAAGACCCCTGGTGGCTGCGGTCGACCGCAAGGGGGGCTCGCGCCCACCACCCGAAACCTTCGACAACATGCTCAAGAAGCCGTGCCAAAACCACAACTACCCCGTCAAGCATACCCTCGAGGAGTGCAAGATGGTGCGCAAGCACTTCGCCAAACTCAAGGCCGCCCCCGAGGAGCAAGAAGAAGAAGCGCCCGAGGGTAGTCCCGAGGGCAACAAGGGATTCCCCGAAGGTGAACAATTGCTTCATGATCTTCAAGCGGCAACACCAAAGAACATGACGGTCGCGGCAAGCAAGAAAGAGCGACGAGAGGTGTACGCTACCGAGCCGGCGATCCCGAAGTCGCGCAAATGGTCGGACCAGGCCATCACTTTCGACCAGTCGGATCACCCTCGGCACATCCAGAACCCGGGGGCTTATCCGCTGGTGGTGGATCCCATCATCGCCAACACCCGGCTCACCAAGGTCCTCATGGACGGAGGCAGCAGCCTCAACCTCATCTACGAGGAGACCCTCGACCTCCTCGGGTGGACAAGTCCAAAATCCGTCCCAGAGGGCCAGCATTCAATGGCGTTGTCCCCGCAAGCAACTCAAGCCCCTCGGGCAGATCGACCTCCCGGTCTCGCTTCGGGGACCCCCTCGAACTTCAGACAAGAGACCCTCACGTTCGAGATCCTCGGGGTCCGGGGTACCTACCACGCACTCCTCGGGCGGCCTTGCTACGCCAAATTCATGGCCGTCCCAAATTATACCTACCTCAAGCTCAAAATGCCGGGGCCGAAGGGTGTCATCACCACCGGCCCCTCGCACCACCATGCGTACGAGTGCGACGTGGAGAGCGTGGAGTACGCCGAGGCACTCGCCATTGCCGAGGCACTCATCGCCGATGCCAAGAAGAGCTTCAACAAGATCACGATGGAGCGCGAGGCCAAGCCCACGCCGGGAGCTTCAACCCTCCTCGGGCACCAAGAAGATCCCGCTCAATCCCGAGCACCCTAACGAGAAGCTACTGACCATTAGCTCGGAGCTGAGTCCAAAATAGGAAGCAGTGCTCGTCGACTTCCTCCGTGCGAATGCCAAGACGTTTGCATGGGGACCCTCGACATGCCGGGCATACCAAGGGATGTCGCCGAGCACTCCCTAGACATCCGGCCGGGCTCGGCCGGGCCATGCACCGCTTGCGCCGTTTCGATGACGCCAAGCGAAAAAGATCATCGGCGAGGAGATCCACAAGCCGCAGGAAGCCGGATTCATAAAAGAAGTGTTCCATCCTCGAGTGGTTAGCTAATCCTGTATTAGTAGAGAAAAAGAATGGGAAATGGCGGATGTGTGTAGACTACACTAGTCTAAACAAAGCATGTCCAAAGGTTCCTTTTCCTTTACCTCGAATCGACCAAATTGTCGACTCCACTGCGGGATGTGAAACTTTGTCCTTTCTTGACGCATATTCCGGCTACCATCAAATCAAAATGAAAAAGTCCGACCAGCTCGCGACTTCTTTCATAACACCCTTCGGGATGTATTGCTACCTCACAATACCCTTTGGGTTGAGGAACGCTGGGGCAACATACCAGCGATGCATGCAAATCATCTTCGGGGAACTCATCGGGAGGATTGTGGAGGCCTACGTAGACGACATAGTGGTCAAATCCAAGAAAACGTCGGACGTCGTGGGACACCTCGGGGAAACCTTCGAATGCCTAAACAAGAAGGGAGTCAAGCTCAACCCCGAAAAGTGCGTATTTGGGGTCTCCCGAGGGATGCTGCTAGGCTTCATTGTCTCTCAACGAGGCATCGAAGCAAATCCCGCCAAGGTGGATGCAATCCCCAAGATAGGGCCCATTCAAGACCTCAAGGGAGTACAAAAAGTCATGGGCTGCCTGGCTTCCTTAAGCAGGTTGATTTCTCGCCTCGGGAAAGGGGCCTACCCCTCTACCGGCTCCTTCGAAAGTCCGAGCACTTTGCTTGGACCCCGAGGCCGAGGAAGCCCTCGGCAACCTCAAGAAGCTCCTAACAAGCCCACCAGTCTTGGTGCCGCCGAATCTGGAGAAACCTTGCTCCTATACGTCACCGCCACTACTCGGGTAGTCGGTGCAGTGGTCGTAGTAGAGCGTCGGGAAGAGGGACACACGTTGCCAGCCCAACGTCCCGTTTACTTCATCAGTGAAGTGCTTTCTGACACCAAGACTCGGTACTCACAAATGCAAAAATTGTTGTACGCCATCGCATCGACAAGAAGGAAACTTTGTCACTACTTTCTCGCGCACCCAGTTGTCGTGGTATCCTCGTTCCCCTGGGAAATCCTCCAGAACCGAGAAGCCACGGGAAGAGTGGCGAAGTGGGCAGTGGAGCTTATGGGTGAGACAATCTCATTCCCGCCTCGCAAGGGAATAAAGTCCCAAGTCCTAGCCGACTTCGTGGCCGAATGGATCGACACGCAAGCTGCCCCGCACCCATCCAGTCCGAGTGCCGGACCATGTATTTTGACGGATCCATGATGAAGACGGGCGCGGGGGCTGGTTTGCTCTTCATCTCACCCCTCGGGGTTCACACAAGATATGCCATCCGGTTGCATTTCCCAGCCTCCAACAATGTCGCAGAATACGAGGTGCTGGTCAACGGTCTAAGGATCGCAGCCGACCTTGGCATCCGACGGTTGGAAACCAGGGGGGATTCGCAGCTGGTTATTGATCAGGTCATGAAGGCCTCGGTGTGCCATGACCTCAAGATGGAAGCATACTGCCGAGAAGTGCGCAAGTTAGAGGAGAAGTTCCATGGGCTCGAGCACAAGCATACCCCGCGGCTACAACGGCCGCGGACGAACTTGCCAAGGTCGCAGCCACCCGAGGGACCGTTCCACCGAACGTACTCACCCGAGATCTCAAAGAACCCTCGGTCAAGTACACACCCTTGGAAATACCCTCGGGGGCTCACGAAGACGGCCCAGAACAGACTGCGCTCAAAGCTATGGCGATCGACCCAGTCCCTGACTAGAGAGAACCTCTGCTGGAGTACCTCACCTGAGGAGAGCTACCCGAGGACAAGACCGAGGCTTGCCAATTAGCCCGAAGGGCAAAATCCTTTGCGCTGATTGGAGACAAAAAAGAACTCTACAAGAAGGGAGCCTCGGGAGTATACATGCGGTGCATACCCTCGGCGGAGGGCAAGGATTTGCTTGAAGACACCCACAGAGGGGAGTGTGGCCACCATGCCGCCCCGAGGACCCTAGTCGGTAAAGTTTTTAGACAAGGCTTTTACTGGCCCTCGGCGGTACGGGACGCAAATGCAGTCATACGCACTTGCAAGGAGTGCCAGTTCTATTCACGAGGAACGCATCTTCCAGCGCAAGCCTTGCAGACCATACCCCTGACATGGCCGTTTGCAGGATGGGGTCTTGACATGATCAGCCCACTAAAAAAGGCGCCCGGGGGTCACACACACGTCCTAGTCACCATCGACAAATTCTCCAAGTGGATCGAGGCCCGAGCCGTGGTGAACCCTCGCACAGAGGAAACGGTGAAGTTCTTTACGAACATCATTTCCCGTTTTGGATTCCCGAACTCCATCATCACGGACAACGGCACCAACTTCGTGGGGGAAGAAATTCCTCGACTTCTGCGACGACTACGGCATCCGGGTTGACACTGCGGCTGTGGCACACCCGAGGACCAATGGACAAGTCGAGCGGGCCAATGGCATGATCCTCCAAGGGCTCAAGCCAAGGATCTTCAACCGATTGAACCAGTACGGGAAAAGGTGGTACCAAGAACTGCCATCAGTCCTATGGAGCCTTCGAACGACAAAAAGCCAAGCCACGGGCTTCACCCCGTTCTTCCTAGTCTATGGGGCCGAGGCAATCTTGCCCACAGACATAGAATATGGGTCCCCGAGGCTGCGAGCCTACACCGAGCAAGGCAACCAGTTGGCAAGACAAGACTCCATTGACCAAGTTGACGAAGCCCGAGACGTTGCGCTCCTGCACTCAGCAAGATACCAACAAGCCCTGCGCAGGTATCACGCCAAGCGGCTGAAGCCTCGGGAGTTCCAAGTCAACGATCCCGTACTCAAGTTAAAGACGGATAATAAAGGGCGCCACAAGCTGACGCCACCATGGGAAGGGCCATACTTCATCGCCGAAATACTAAGGCCCGAACCTACAAGTTGAAGAACGAAGGGCGAAGTTCTCTCCAACGCCTGAAACATAGAACAGCTATATCGCTTCTACCCTTAATCTTGCACTAGAAGCCAACACTTGTGTTCTTTTTCACTTAATAAAAGATCTACATCTTTTATGAAAAGAAGCTTCCTGTGCATACATCAAGGGAGTCTTAGCCTCGTCCAAAGACAAGACTAAAACTCCCTCGGGGGCTACATGGGGGACCCCCTCCGTCTTTCAAAAAACTTTTTTTTCAAGAAAAAAAGTTTGTTTGTCTAAGACACCGAAATAATCGTTTAAGTTGCGAAGGTCGCTCACGCACAAATCCTAATTGAGATAAACGAGTCAAGCGGACCGCCCCAAAGGGCACCCGTGCGGAACGCCCCCTGGCATCCATGCTCCCCATCTCGCGAGCGGAGAAAGCAAGCGACCCGGCCACACAATAAACGAAAAATTCGAGAAACGCAGCATCATCATAGACATATCTGCCAAGGGAACATACCCCGGGCAGCATTGTTGTTTGATACACACTTCTCACACACTTAAACTTTCATACAAGGGGAAGATCGGGGGCGATGGGAGCCTCGGCCCACCGCGCCTCGCGATCGGCCGACGAAGAAGCATCGGTGAGGGCTACACCCTCGGCGGCAAAGATCCCCGAGGCGGACGTCGGGCCCGTTGGCGCATCCTCGGAGGCGGCATCCTGCATCTCCGTATCCGCTTCATAGGCGGACTCTATGGGGGAATACGGAGGGCACACCTTGTCTTCAAAGCGCGCGGCCAGCCGAGTCGCGGCGCCATACACAAAGTCATATAGACTTTGGGTCTTGGCGGCATCGGCAGCGTCCCTCTCGACGGGTCTGCCCGTCCTCGTCGCCGGAGCCGAGGAAGAAGCCGCCGGCGACGCCGCCCAGCGCCCGGGCTCCATCGGGAAGTGCGAGCATCGGAAGTGCAAGCAGAAGACGGCCATGCACGTCCGCACCCGTCCGGAAGGCGCTCCGGAGCTCGGACCTGAGGTGGCCACCCACGGCGCTCAAACGACTGCGGGCTGAGGGGCCAACCTCCAGGTTGTCCGCCCCAAAGCGGCGAACGAAGTCGGACAGGGGCTTCCTCCAGCTCTGGGTATGATTTTACGCTCGCTCCGGCCCCCGGCGAGTGGCCGCATTGTCCACAACCTCGGTCCGACCTTCTCAGCCTCTCGGCAACAAATACAAAGAATGTCAACAAGATGAAACGATCAAGAGCGTAAAACCTACCACAAGAGGAGACATACCCTCGCACTTCAACCGCCAGCCCAACATCGTGTTGTGCTCCTCAGCAAGCGACTTCTGGAGCTGCTCCTTCTCCTTCCTGAGGGTGTCCCCCTCGGTCACCAACTCCCCAATGCGGGTATTCAGGGCATCGTACATCTCCGCCTGCTTCGTCGCCTCCTCCCGGGACTGATCCCGCTCGTCGTTGGCCTCCTTCAGAACCTGAAGGGACTGCCTCCGGGCGTCTTCAAAGTCCAGGCTCATCTGAGCCATCTGAGCCGCCACCGTGGCGGCCTCGGACCTGGCCTTGACGAGCTCCGCCTCCAACGACTGACGTTGGGACTCTCTCTCCTCGGCGAGGGCAGTGAGCCGGGAGGTCTCGCTCTGGGCTTGGATCAGCTTTGTCTGAGTCTGCCCGAGGGCGGTCCAGTTCAGGACATTCTGCCGAAGGAGCTCAGACTTCTCCTGGGCAAATCGGGCGGAGATTCGCAACAAGGACAAAGACAAAGTTACAACACGCATGTGAAGAAAGATGGCGGAAGGTGATCACCAAAGGCACTCACCGCGTTAGCCTCGGGGCGAGGCGCCCGGTCACAACGCCGCCGATCCTCGCGAGGCCGTCGGCGACCCATTGGCGGATTTGTTCATGAGTCCTCCACGCCAAGACCTCGGGGCGATCATCAATCACCGCGGCCGCCGGACCCCCGGGCACTTCGCCTAAGGTCAAGGGGGGACCACCCCAGCGAGTCGGCTCAGAGGGATAAATCTCCTCCACCGGCAACTCGCGCAGCCTCCGGAACCCGCACCAATAGAAGTCCAGGGGGCCCTCGCTCATCGACCACGCACCGTCCTCATGGCCGAAGACGAGGCTCCGCCAAGGGCCGCCTCGAACCCGACACATGAAGCAGCGGGAAGTCAGGGTTGTACTCCTCATGCACCCCGGGTCAACCGGAGCCGGCACCGGCGTGACTTCCCCGTCTCCGCCGCCTCAAAGAGCTCCTCTTGGGAGAATTCCCGAACGAAGGGGCTGGCTCCTCAAGAGGGGCCGCGTCCATGAATCCTCTCGGCGGCGCCGCTGCTCCTCCGACGGTGCCGGCGTCCGCGCCCCACCGAAGCCCTCCGAGTCGATCACCATCGGCCGGGAGAGACCCGCCATCTCCCTCGTGACCTTGCGCTGCTCGGGAAGCCTCGGTCGTCAACCTCGGTCCCGATCCTCCCCGGGGCTCGGGGGTCAAGGCCACGGGGAACCCAACGGCAACATGGGGAGACCCCGGCTCTGGCACCGGGCCGGACGCTGCGCTGCGCGGCCTTTAGAGCCTTCTTGGGGTGCAAGACCCGCAGGAGGGCCACCCGCTTCCCGGGAGTCAAGGACACATCGTAATAAGGCGACTATATGCCGAAGAAAACCAAGATCGCAAGGGCAAAAAGAAACTCACGAAGCCCGAGGGATCGCCCTAGGCGGAGCCGAGGCGCGGGAGAGCTGCGACACAGGCGCCGCGCTTGGCGCCCGGCCGCCGCCTCCCGCGGCTTCCGTGGCGCACGGGGCTGGTTCGGGACGAGGGGTCACCGGCTCTTCCCGAACCGTGCTTTGCGGTGTCGGAGTCCCCACGACACAGTGGTGATCGCTTCCGCCCGGCTCACCCTGCGACGCCGAGGTTCCCACCTGGCCGACACCTATGGTCCCGAGGACTCGGCCAGAAGAGCCCTCGGGCATACGGTACCGAGCCCTCGGGCACACGGGTGCCGCAGCCCCCGGTGCTTCGACACCCTCCGGCGCATCGAGGCTCGGGGCTCATAACGAAGCCCCGGTAGGTCGGGAGCCCTGTGGCTCGGCCAATGGGACTCCCCACGTCATCATCCGACGAGTTCCCGACGAAGTCGTCGTCCAGATCATCGGCCTCCTCGGTGGTCGAGGTGTCGGGTGACTCACCCCGTCTTTGCTGCTCAGCTCGGCGCTTGGCACGGGCCACGTTCTTCTTCTTCTTCTCCTCCTTCTTCAAGGCCAGCGCCCTCTGCTGCTCATTCCAAGCACGGTTCGCCGCCCGGCGTGCGTCGTCCAACTGGGGCACGGGAGGAGGAGAGTGCCGGTAATTAATGCGCGCCCCGCAAGAAGACGGAGGGCACCGCCGCTGCAGCGGCAAGGCGGATGACAAGACAATGCAGAACACCGAAACCAAAAGACCCTTACCAGGGAAATGTACCGGTCGTGGCGCATGGGAATCTCCGGGATCGAGGATGGGGTGTTGGACCCCAACACCTCCCTCACCCTCTTGGCCAGGCCATCAGTGGAAAGCAGAAGGCCTGACATCCGCGACGCTTCAAGACCAGCAGCCTCGGGAAGCATCCGCACATGAGCGTAGGGCGAGCCATCAATGGCAGCACCCGACGCCGATGGAACGCTGCGACCACAGCCGCGGCATTCACGTCCTTCCCTCGGAGCCACAGGACCGCTTGCCGCAAGCCCTCCAACCGGGGATGATCCGCCGAGGGAGGACCCCAGTTCCAGTTCTGCGGGCGATGCTTGAGAACACGCCCGGTGTACGTGGGGAGCATGTTCTCGCCGTTGCGGAGGTAGAACCACCGATCCTGCCACCCCTTGTTGGAGGAGGTGAGCTTGGAAAGGATGTACCCATCAGCTCGGTTCGGCTTCGCCTCGGCTCGATCGAACTTGAGCGCGCAACCTCCAACGCGCAATGCCCTCCGCGGCTTGCCCTGCGCCACTGAGGCAGTGGTAAGATCCGCCTTGAAGAACCACAACCAAAGGTCCCAGTGCGGCTCGATCCCCAGGAATCCCTCACAGAGGGCGACGAAGATGGCGGCCTGGGAGATCGAGTTCGGGGGCAGATGGTGAAGTTCGACGTCGTAGTAGTGGAGGATCACCCGGATAAACCGCCCGCCGGCATCCCGAACCCTCGCCGGTGAAGGTCCATCACTCACCACGTAGCCATCGGGAGGGTGGGGCTCCTCCTCCGTCCAATGGGGAGCAATCCACTCCGGCCGCGTGTCGTCCGTACGACGACGAAGAAGCCCATCCTCGACAAGGCGCTCAAGCTTCTCCTCCGTCGCCGCCGATCTCGGCCACGGCTCGGCGTCAAGCACCTCCTTCTCACCGCCGCCGCTACCAGATTGCGCCATGGATGAGCAGGGAGGCAAGAAACAGCAACTCCCCGCAACACCGCTCACACGAGCCCAAGGCAAGTGAATCTACCCCAATCTATCCTCTCCTTCCTTTCTATCTCCTGACTGCTACAATGAGAAGGCAAGAAGGCGATGGCAAGAGCGAAGGAGCAACTATCCGCCGCCGCCCGGCGCTCCCCATATTTATAGGGAAGGGAAGGCAAACCGCCGGCCTGGGCAAACGAACCGACTCCTGGAATGGACGGCCCGCGATGGAACGGAAACCGCTCATCCAACGGCTCAGCCGCGCGGTGGGACCATCAAGAGCATTAATGCACCTCGACGGCGCCCTCGATCTCCGCCCTCGACAAGAAGCCGTAGGGTCACGCCCCATCGAACCGCCACGCCGCCGGCACGGCGAAGACGCCGCCTTCCGTCGTGGGTAAAACCATCCGGCCGTCCATATCCAGCAGGCGCCCGACCCTAAGGGGCAAAAAAGTCAGTCCGTTGACGGTTCCCCGCCCTCGGCGGAAACCAAACGAGCCTCGGGCTGACGCATGGCAACGTGCACCTTACGTTCCAGAGGTTGCCAGACTGGACCCACATGGGTTTTCTACATGCCGCCTCAGATGACCCGAGCCGTGGGACGGGATGGAATTGCACAACCAGCTATACCCGGGCCTCATGGGGCTGTGGATTTTCTGAACGTGTTTAAGGCCCGCGGTGCTGCTTATAGAGATGTCCCATCCGTGGGAGGCCCACAGGCCCTCGGGGGTTGGTCCGCCCAAACCCCGGATCTGCTAAGCGGTCCGTAGGTTCTCATGGGGTGAATCCTGGATCACATAGCCGACCCTTACTCCGGCAAGGGCACGGGCACCCCGCTTAAACCCGACCCGTTAACGCTCACCGGAACATGTCACATTCGCTTACGGGCATTGTGACATGACTCCCCTCCTCCTCCCTCTCGGGGGCGACAGAGGAGCGTAAAACAAAAGTCGAGGAAGCCCGGGTCGACCTTGCGCACATAAGCGGGCCTCGGCTGCTGCCACGCAAACCCGAACAGACTCCACACAAACAAGCGCAATTTAAGAGCTGTTTCAGTCTTGCCACAAGGGTATAAAAGACCTCGAAGGAATCCGCCATTCCATTCGAGGCCTCGGGGTTACACCAACGGGTGGGCCGCAAGCACCCCTTGTAGACGAACCACCCCGAGAAACCACAAGGCGCCGGGGGAACGGCAGAACCCCCCGGGCGAGTCCACACTCGCCGGGGGCTCGGGGCTACCGCCGGGGACCTAAATATTGGGCCCCGAGACATTCTCCAAAGATAGGAATCTGTCGGCCCATCGGGGCCCAAAGGAAACCCGGCTTGCTATCATCCCACTTTGGAGGATGGCCTAGAAGACGACGGACCAGGCCAAAGAGCCACGACGTATATAAAGACGGAGCCGGCCCACAAACGGCCCACGAGGCGCCCGACGAAAGACGTAAACCAGGAGCACATTACGCTCCAGAAGGACAAGGTCAATGACCTCTACAAGACGACGAATTATGACGTACCACGTCATAAATAGCCGAACCAGGGCTCGGACTCAACTCATATTCTCCGTCTCGCCCGGGGGTGGCCTAGCTCACCAGCCCCGGGCGCATGGACTCCGCTTCGCCCGAAGGTGGCCTAGCTCACCACCATCGGGCGCAAAATCTCCGCCTCGCCCGAGGGAGACCCTGCTCTCCATCCTCGGGCGACGGGGCACTACCAACTCACCCCAGGTCACCGACCCTCGGGCATAGGAGGTGCCGTCTGGAGGAAGGGAAACAAATTTGCATTTAATCTTTACAGACGGCGCAGCCAGGCGCCGCGCCATCGATTACGCCCGTCAAATCGATGTGCCGGATCACTTCCCAAATCCGACCGACGGACACAAAGCTGAGCCGGTGATGCATTACGCCGCCCGGCCGACGGAAACCAGGGTGACACCGTTCATTACCCGAGTCACAGCCAAGGTGCCACGTTGGGCGGCACCCGGGCACGTGACACGCCACCACCACGCCCCGGGCCGCCCTCGCCATGCGGATCGTGAGGGACGCCTCACGCACCCTCGACCGTCCCCTGGAAGCGGCACGCCCACCATCGGATCGATGCGTGTCTTCATCAAACAGCGCCCCAAGCCAACTATCCTCGGCCGTGCACATGCAGCCGGTGCAGCCTCGAATTAGCCACCTGGGCAACCACCCACATATGTAAACGTTACTCCCCTTTCCTTGCTATAAAAGGGAGGAGTAATGCCCCATTAGGGGATCGATCATTTTTACTCCCAAAGCAATCAACCACCACCACAACCACGATCGTGGGGGCTTGAGACCCGCGTCTCCCCCCTCACGACGGCCTGAACCCCTACCGCAGCTCACCTTTGAGCGAGGTAACACGAGCAGACACACCCCCGCCGGACGTAGGGCCCCGTTGGCCTGAACCAGGATAAACCGCCGTGTTCGCGTGTCCATCTTGCGCTACGCCATTGAGGGAGGAGGCACACGGCCTATAAATTCTTTATTGCCGGCACCCGAGGCACCCGCCGTTCCTCGAAACGCCGACAGCTACCAATTAAGCTAGCCAATCGAACCCGCAGAACTCCCCTAATGGGGGCTCTCTTATAGGAGTTTTAGATTCTATTGAATGCCTTGGGAAGGAAATTAAAACCTTAGAATTACAATAGAAGGATTTGATGGAATTCCATAATTTACTCAGGGCACTCACAATGCTAGAAACTATCATGGTTTCTAGTCTTGGACATTGTGTCAAGAAACTATCTGCTACAATGCAATTTTCTATCATGATGTCACATGGCCCACTTGTCACTCACAGATTGTCTTGGTTTGCGTGAAGACTTGGTTTCTTAGTTAGACTTGGTTTCTTGTATTTTTCCTCTCTCTCTTCAATAAATATAGCGTCACATCAGCAAAACGCAATAAATAGAGGGGGTAATAAATGAGGATAGAAACTATGATAGAGTCTGCATTGTGAGTGCTCTCATGGTAGTATTTGCATTACATCTTTCCGTACTGACATGATGTTTCTTGCAGCAATGGATTGATCTTGCACGAGCTACAGGCGTGCAAAGTACTAAGACTCCTGAGGTATCGAGTGCATCTGAAATGCCAGTGCTAGAATGTGGCACGACAGAAGTACAGAACGTGGACGGAAGCAGTAATAACCAATCAAATGACTTGACATAATCATCACATTGACCTAATTTGTTGTGGCCATACAAACGAACACAGAGCAGCTTCTTTCCATGACACACCATATACCACACGACCGTACAGGCGTATAAATGTGGTGTCTTCTTAACCAGATTGAAGCTTAGCCATTGCATCATGTGGAGAGACATAGCTGAAATTCTGAAGAGCAAAGCTTTGAAGACTTTCAAATTGTTATGATCAGAAAGCCTTTTTCACACCCTCATGGGGTGAATACCGTTTGTACATTCACAGAATAGACGATCGAAGAATTTTTGAATCCTGTACAGCATTTTACACATGAAGTTTGATCCAAAACATTACATTGTTACATGACAAGGATCAGGGTTGTCACTTGTGAATTGTGATATGTATGGAATTTGTCAACCTTTGAATTTTAACTAACTTTTTGAGTAAGCCATGACAGAAATTAAACTGAAAAGCAATGAGTAACATGAGGAAAATTGTTGTCAGGTAGTAGTTGTTAGAACTAATACAGTAACACTCAAGCACACTTCATCCATCAACATAATACAGAAACACTCAAACACGCTTCAGAACAACGTGATTAGGCCCATTAGACCCCTAAGCTCGGCCCACCCAAAACCAACAAGCTCGACCGCCAACGCACTACCTCCCCCCCTTTGTCCCCGCCCAACGTCGCCGTTCCCACCGGCGCCGCACTGTGGCTTGCAGCTCCTCAGTCCTACCTGCACAAAGTAATTCTCTTACTGATTAAATTTCAATCCTTTTACAATAACCCCTTCCGACCCGCCGCAACGTGCGGGGAATCCACCTAGTTTTTCTAATAGTGACGACATACATAAGGAGGTATTGTAAGGAAATCAAAGAAAAAAAAAAGTTATGGGCTAAAAAATTTGTAGTCATATTTATATTTGCATCTTCCATGTAAATTTTATCTCCATAAAAGTTCATATGTAAAAGTTATGATTTTTTTAAATTAATAAGGTGAAAGATATTTTGTAGAATTATTAAATATAAGGCACTACGTACATGCGCTCAAACTCATGACCTAGAAGATTAAATGTTTTGGGAAGACCATTGAGCTGTGAATGTGTATGTGACAGATAGTGCTTTCATACTGTACATATAGATATTTTAAAAAACTAGGGAACCCTCACCCGCTGCTGTTGCGGAATTAAGCAAATGCAATGATTATAAGGGAAATTTTTATGATAAGGGTAGGAAATTTCCCCACATCCTTCCGGTACAGTCAGGGCATGTTTAACCCACAAACAAAGGGTCTGTAACATCCTCAAATCTAACACACAGAAAACTAAAAAGACAACTAATACAATGGACCGTCTATTTCATTGTCTGTGAGCTATTTAATGCAGTACATGAAACCAAGATCTATCATCATGAATACTATTCTATATACCATTATGTTGCTAGTAACATATCAACGCTAAATAAGATGAACATGATTACAACTAAATAAAATCGGGAGTTTAGAATGAGCCAACTGAACTACTGACTTGTAACTGAACTACTAAACTCTGAAGATAGCATTATGCTGTACGCATATGGTGGTGAATCTAGATCCAATTTGACAGGTCATCCAAGTTTTGGAGACATACATACTGCATATACTTGCTGCATAGTATATCCATGATCTTCCAAATTGCGTAAAGTCTGAAAGAGTAGTAAAGCAGAAAGCATCTCTGCATCCCGCATCCCCGCCGTCGTGCGTCTGTCATCAACTGGAGCAGGTTCTGCCGACCCCGCCACTCGCCATCATCACCTTCAACCTTTCCGGCATGGGATGCGCCTCGTGCTGCTCCTGAACTGCTACTTCCGCACGGGCTTCTCCGCCGCGCTTGTCACCAGCACCAACAGCAGCGCCGGTGGTCTCGGTAGTACCGGCTCACGAGCCCGACGTGCAGAAACCAGATCTCCGAGGAGGACCGCGAGGGCATCACCAATGATTGGCCTCCGAGGGTGTGGTGGTAGGGGTGATAGAAATAGAGGATCTTTTCTAGCAGTAAAACGAGTAGGGAACAACAAGAACAATAATAATGACAAGAGTAATTAATACTTAATCAACCATATCAATAGTAAAGGGTGAAAGAATGGACCGTCATTGGAGTAGTTCATCCCGTCGCGTCTTCTCTTCGTGGCGGCGGTCGTGGGAACTTCCCCGCCGCTGGCTGCGCTCTCCGATTGGTGGAGTCCTCGGGAGTCTCGGTGAGGAGAAGTGGCGGCTGTCTAAGTTGTCGTAACTCTCATCACATGTGCCGCCACTCCCCACCTCTATTTATTAGCGCAAGGCGACGTGGGGCCCACTAACCATTAGGGTTAGATGCCCCGATCAGGGCTGACCAAAGGGGATTGGGCCAGCCATTGGGCTGGGCCCCTTTGAGATCAACCTAACAAGGGGAAGTGCGGGCGGCGAGCGAGGAGGTGAGGAGCAACAGCGGCCATTGCCGCAGCTAGCGGTGATATGCCGTCGGACAGGAAGAAGGATTTTGGTGCGGGAAGGAGAAATTTCACGCGCCACATCCGGATGCCACACGCCAGCTTGGAGACGACATGCCCGCATAACGCGCTCTCGGCCGGCAACGAGGCCCGGGAGCACGAGCCGAGAGCGCCGCTTCATGAGACGACGGGCCCTTATGACGAATCCACCTCCCTCCATCTCGCCCCTCGCGGCCCCATCACGAGCTCGCCGACTCGTCCCCGCGCTATCGCGGCCGCCGCCGAGATCTACCGTGTGGTCGTCACCTGAGGCACCACCCGAGCCTGTAGTGGTGACGGGAGGTCGGGCGGAGGAGCTCCCCATGGCCGGGCTGGTGTCGAGATCCTCCATTGGCGCCCCTTCTCCATCAGTCGGAGCGGCCATGGAGGCGGCCTCCTCCATGGTCGGCGAGATCGAGCTCCCCATGGCGCACCACCACCACCACGCCGGGCGACATCGGTCACGCCACGGCCACCGCTGGGCGCTGACGCCGTCCTCTGCCGCCAGGCTCGCTCGCTCGCCGTGGGAGCTCGCATCGGTTGGGGAGAAGGTCGGCCCTGGGTCCGGCCATGGGGGATGGAAAAAACTTTCGACCAAATTTATAAAAAATATTTATTTTGTTCAAAAAATCATGTACATCTATTCTATATCATTTTAGATAAAAAAACAAATGTACATGCAAAAAGTACCAACTCAATGTGACTTAGCAAGAATAGCACCTTCAGCACACAGCTTCAAATAATATAGGTGCACTAATCCACAAAATAATTCATGTCCCAAATATTACGGTCCAAATATTACAAAAAAGATAGTCTAAAACATCACCACTAGTCCACAACACAGCATTGTTTTTATTCAGCGCGCTGGGTGGGAGGAGGCTGGGTTTGGGACACTGGGGATTAGGGTTAGGAGGGTTTTTATTCGGGCCCAAAATTTGTTGGCGGCCCGGCAAAACTTGTTGGCGGGCTGGGAAAACGCTTTGGGCCCAAATTTTGGCGCCGGAGATTCAAAATTCCGAAAATTTTGGCCAGCATCAGCAAAATACCGCCACCACCGGTAGACGGAGATTTCGAAATTTCGAAATTTCGTCCGAAATTTTTTCACAGGGCCGACGACTCTCCAAAACAACGAACGGAAACAGAAACTGAAGTAGTGCTGATGTGTCCTACAGATTTCAGTTACCACTTGCATAGACCAGTCAGAACCCAGAGAATTCCCTAAGGATTGCTAGTGGGGAGCTCCTATATAGGAGTTATAGATAGATAGATGTCTGTGCGAATTAGTATTACCAGGATTTCTCAAAGTTTACAACAAGGTTTCTATGAGAACTAATCAATTTTGGTAAACTTTGTGGTAGGTTTGTATGACATTTCGTTGAAGTTTCCAAATAAAATCAAAACAGAAAAAGTTTTAAAAAAACCCACGCCTCGGGCCAAAATGTTACACGTTCTATTTTTTTTTTTTTTTTTTCCAATTCCACCTGGCCTCATTTTGGCCTAGCTCGCTTCTGTGTTTGTGCGTGCTAATGGCCCAGCTTGGCTGTCTGCCCTACTAGTACTAGAGAAAATATACTAAAAGAAACCCACGGTGACAAAAGTTGAAATCAAACCTAGGCCACCACAAACAAAAAAAAAAAAAATAACTCGGCCTTATTTGATGTCAGGCATTGAAATTTAAGCCCATGGAAATGGATATCTATAGTTTTTTCTATTATTTACATGACAGTTTATTGAGGATATAAATAATAATAATAATAAGATAGAAGTAGATAGATCTACAATAACGATAGACCAAATCAAACTATTTTCCATGTTTATGCCACGAATTTCTCTCACGAACCACGAAACTCAACGACCTTGGAAATTAATCAAAAGCTAGTGTCCACTTTATTAGAACAAAAGTTTGAGCAACATTGAACGTTGTCTTCTCACTTGTGGAGATGGCCAAACGATCAAGAATTAGGAGAAATGCCTAACATCAATGGCGGCTAGATCGAGAATCAAGCTATTACTAATCCTAAAGATAGGAGATAACCAAGAAAGACCAAGCTAGCTAGGTTATCAGCCAGCACAGCTTGGCGCCACATGCATGCCATGTGAAATCCCTCATCTCGCTTGATCGGCTCTCGATGGTGGGATCTTGATTCTTGAGAGTGCCACTTTTTCTGACTAGGTTCTTGCTCTGCTGCATCCATCATTGCTCGTAGTCTCCCTTCTTAGACCTGCTGCTAACTGAATCAAGATAGGGGCAATGGCGGTGGCAGAGTGAGCATGTGCGAGCAGATCCGATGGCACTGCACCTCACCGATGTGTGTGAGCTGAACCAAAGCACAGTTGAGAAGCAGAAGAAAATTGCAGCCGATTCACCTCCATGTGGTTGTAGATAGGTGGGTGCATGTACAGGAGGATTCCTAGAAAATGCACATACAGAATTTTCTCGACAAAGAGTCATACATCTGAAAGAAAGTGTGAACAGTATTGTAGAAGTATAATACTGCGTTGGGTGCCATGGCTACCTGATACCGCTCAAGCCTATTATATGCATATAGCAAAGATGCCCCATTGTACATGTTCTCACACCAAGCTAAGTGTGCACTCTATGTGTGTTCTGCAACAACGTCTAGAGCTTAGACAGTTTCTTGACCTTGTACAGGGCATTTTTATAAGCGTGCATAGTGGAGCGCCAAAACGTTGTAATATTTTCCAAATATCTAGCTTTCAGAGCCACTTTTAAATTTGAATCGGGTGGGGGATGCTCTCCCCTGCTGTCGATTTATATATAAAAAAAGCGTGCATAGTGGAGCACACCCAGAATATCATTGTTACAATAATGCAAGGGCGACAATATAACCTGTAAAATCATTTTAAAGTCATGTCTTCTGTACTATAGTAGTATAAAGTATAAGCCGTTCATTATTTGAATCATAAACTCCGGGATATCGGGCAGCACATGCGCAGCATCAGCATTCATGCTACTGGCCAATTGCACATTCATCTTGGATACAAGTTGAAACACACTGCTGCTGCTTGTCGGTGAAGTGAAAGGAGTGGTCATCTATATAACTTATGACATACATTTGGTGATCCCAGGCATTATGCTGTTTGTGATGCTAAAACTTCAATAGCTGCTGCCTGGAATGAGAGGTCGCAAAGTACATTCATCCCAATGGCTGTGCATCATGCTGCCACCAGATCCATTTCCAGATCTGTGGCCACTTCCATCATCCAGTTCATGTTCCAGTCGACTAGGATGTGCAGCGATCAACATGTGGTGTATTGGAAACAACATCATCAACCCATGGTTTGGGACACCATGCTACTAGGAACTAGGAGGTTTGGGTCTGGATATATAAGTTTGTTGCATTATTATTCCACAGAGACAGCCTTGTGCACCAACAGCAACCATATGAGCTACACAATGTCACAATCTTGGTCATCACTGCTGGTCAGAGCATTATGAAGCCTTTGATCAGATTTCCTCTTATTGTAGTACAATGGAAAGGATATGGAGCAGTGCTCCAAACTAATTTTAGAAATGGTTCTCGCCCACCTCTACCTAGCATCTAAAAAACTTAGGATTTGCATTGGCAATTGAAAATTGACAGCACCAGAAATCGATTGAAAGAAAATAGAAAATTCCAACCCACGCACATCATTCCAGGCTCACCCACCGCCCAACTGGCTGCCTGTAGTGCCACACTTCTGGGCCACCTGCAGCCTAGATTGCTTGCTGGTGCAACCAGAGCATTCATGTGTACGGTCACGCCACTGCCTGCTGCTACTCGGCTGTGAAGATATAAGACTGATGGGAGAGAAAGGAAGTGGGGTGCATGCCATCCATTATTTTTCACGTCTAAAACGGTCTAGTTGACATTTGTTGATTATAAATTAGCAACACATGCTATGATTTGGTGCTTGGCAAGATATACAAGGCACTATACTCTTTCTTGTAGAGGCATCCAATTATTAGTCATATAGTACTCAAAAAAATGCGATCGGTAGGGGTGCGTCTCCCCTCGGATCGCATTTTTTGGAGTACTTAGCTCTGTCCTGAGTATTATGTGAAATGAATCAGCAACTCTGCTATTTCTCATCGGAACATACGTCGATAGCCCAGAGATCTTTTCAGCTCAATTTTGATATAGTATTATTTGATTGACTAATTTATGGTTCTAATAAGTTTTTAACAATCAACTTTGATGAGTTCAATTAATAAAAGAAGAAACTTTGACAGGAAAGAATCACAATCACATTGTGCAGTATATGGACTGGTATTGAATGCATGCGTATAATATCTCGACTGCAGAAAATAAATGTGCACTAATTCTTTTGCAAAATAGAGACAGCAGTATGCCATGATTCTTTTCTGGCCAATATATAGAAATGAACCCTTTCTTCTAAGAGACACCAAATTGGCACGGGTAGAGAATGTTGTCTAGGACTTTATTGAGTATTTCGTGAAATGGAGGAACAGAAGCAGCGCTGATGATAGCAATGAGAGGTATCAGGGAACCAAATAGCACTCATAGGTTGTCACCGTCTTTGCGTCAAATGAGCACACACATGAGGCATTCAATGGTGTCCATGAGCTGATCATATCCAACGCTAGAGCTGGGACTTAGGCCCTGCCATTTGAGGGCGGGCCATGGCACGACCCGAAGCATTACACGACACAAAATATTTTAGGCGTGCCGCACGACACAAACACGAGGACCGGGCGTCCCTAGGATCTCGCACGACGGGCTACATGGCACAACCTGCATTTTGGTCCGTGCTTGGGCAGGCACGACACAAATGTGGCACGTACATAGTTTTATTACTCTATAATGTAATTTTACAGCATTTACTGTACTACCTCTCATCTAATACTTCAATAGATTATGAAAATCGTTAAAACTTCATTGAAATAGTATACACAAGATACATATTATCTTTATATTAGACCACAAAAAAGAGAAGCAGTGGAGATATATTGAAGGCCGTGCTTGGGCCAGCACGACCCGAAAGCGTGCTGGCGTGCCATTGGCCGTGCTTGGGCCGAAGAAAAAATTTGTTGTGCCATGTCGGCACGGCACGATGTGCTTTCAGTGCCTAAATGGCACGATCCGAAATGACACAAAGCAAGAGGGCCGGGCCAACGCTACATATAAATTCAAGTCAAGTAACACCATTTTTTTTTTTTTTTGGCAATTGACAGGTGAAACCCATGGCTCATACTTGTAAACATCCAATTCCTGTAATTGTGCCTTGATTGGTTTGGCATGTGGGCTTGCCATCCTAATGGCTTCCCACCTTGCACATATATTGTATCCCAATTTACTTGGATTTCATTGTATCGATGCAGATATGATCTTTTTTTTTCTCTCAAATCGCATAAGAGTGCATATCTTTGCATTAAGAAGAAATAGAGTATATGTACAAGAATGCCGCTGACCGTCCGGCAAATACACTGTAGGACTACATATTTAGAAACGACAACATCAGGAGAATGAAATCAACAATCAAGGCCGAGCCATCGCTGAAGTCGTTTCGCCCAGCTTCAATCCAGCGGGTCGCCTTACGCCTAGATGATCCGCGATGAGGTCATTCGTCGGAATCGAGGAGTCCCCTGAAGCACCTTGCATTGCTCTCCTTCTAGACTTCCCAAGATGCTAGCGGGAAAATCGAGTCCAAATGTCGTGGCGTTTGTCGCCGATGAACAAGCCCACCAACAAATCAAAGAAGCTGCAGCTGGTGGACACTGCTTGCCAAATGCCGAAAGAATGTAGAACCAAATTACCTTGGTGAAAGGGCACTCGGACAGGATGTGATCAATGGCCTCTTGGCCTTGGTCACATAGGTAGCACTCCTCGCATGCCTCTAGCCCGTGCCACAACCTACGATCTCCTATCCAATGTCGTCGCTTAAAAGCTAGCCATAGTAAGATTTTAGTCTTGAGCGGAGCCCAAAATTTCCATATAGGTTTGTGTCCATGGAATGGCACTGATACCGTGTGGAGCATATTGTACATTGTTTTGGCTGTGTAATGTCCATATGGAGTCCAACACCATATAATTTTGTTTGGGTGCTCACTGAGCTGGAAGTCGAACAAAGTGTTCCAGAGAAAGAGGTATTCAATGATAGCATCTACGGACATACCTCTAGAAATGACTTGTCCACACTCTACTGGTCAGACCATCACAGACAAATTTAGTTTGGCCCGTGCATTTGGGTACCAGTTGGTGTAAGCAAGGTGCGATGTCAACAACAGATTCTTCATTGATCCATCTATCTTCCCAAAAAAGCGTGTTCCGACCGTCTCCGACGATAGAAAAGTTCGACGCCTTGAAGAAAGCTTGATCCTCAGGTGCGGTTTTGATCGGAAGGGGACTCCAAGCATGGTTGTGATCAATCTTCTGTATCCATAGCCATTTGGTTCGGAGGGCGTACCCTTTTTTTTTCTTTGACACGCTGGAGGGCGTACCC
Source organism: Hyparrhenia diplandra (assembly GCA_015847255.1). Classification (NCBI taxonomy): domain Eukaryota; kingdom Viridiplantae; phylum Streptophyta; class Magnoliopsida; order Poales; family Poaceae; genus Hyparrhenia; species Hyparrhenia diplandra. The sequence goes on along the minus strand of JADLZK010012640.1, from coordinate 137,326 downwards.
TTGTAGCTTGAGGTCAGTAATGCCCAGGCCTCCAACCTCAGTAGGCTTGCACACTGTTGGTCAGGAGACCATACATTTTCCTTGAACAGAACTATCGGAGTCAGACCAAAAGAAATTCCTGCAGATGTCATCGATTTCTTTCCTTGCCCATGGTGGTAGATTCTCTGCAATCATGGCATAGATGGGGACTGATCGGAGTACAAATTTGATCCAAAACCAATTTGCCACTGCGTGCCATCAAAGATCCATGGCACGGTGGCATTTTCCATGCTACCGCTTCGACAATGGACTGGCAGTGAGCTTTAGGAATTGATTTGGTACTAAGCGGTAAGCCAAGGTACATGATTGGGAAAGGTTGAACCTGGCAGCCAAAGACAGCAACGATCTGATCCAAAGATTCATCTCCACTGAAAATAGTCAGATATGATCATAACCAGAGCTTTGGCAATTATCCTCCTACCACAGGAAAAAAAACATTCATATGTATATTTGTGGATCTCATTTTTTTTTTTTTTGAAATACTTTGGTACATAGATGAGTTCACACAAAACTGTTGTAAACTAAAAGGTGGCAGATTCTTCTTGAAATACAGTAGTTTCCTATAGGGAAAACTTTTCTACTTCCATGGAGTAGTTCCTGCCTCCTAAAGAGTCATGGGTCATATATGTGTGTACTCGTGTCTTTTTTTTTTTTTTTTTTTGATTCATGCATCATGGATACATTGGAAAGTGTGTGGGGGGTCGCCTAAATAGATCATGTGTGCTGTCTTTTCACCACAACAGGCGAGATGACAATCAACTTGCATTCCTCATTTTACATATAGCGATCAAATTTGCCGATGGATATGGCAATTGAAAGTCAGTGGCTTGCCATGTGGGACCAATAGAACAACTATCAGGGACATCCACTACAGGAATCCCACTCTTTGCCGAGTGCTCGCCGCACTTTCGGCAAAGCCCCTTTTGCACTCGGCAAAGGCTTTGCCGAGTGCCGCACTCGCAAAGAGCACTCGGCAAAGAAATACTTCGGCAAAGCATTCTTTGCCGAGTGCCATGCATCGGGCACTAGGCAAAGGCTTTGCCGAGTGCCAGAAAACACTCGACAAAGAAAAACACTTTCGGCAAAGATAAAAGTCGAAAAAAACCAAAAACATAACAAATTTTTTTTTTTTTTTGGAGAGGACGACCGACCAGCTACCACCTGCTCTCAACCACGGTCTTTTTTCCAAGTTTTTTCGACACTTTTTCATAGTTTGCGGCGAGTGGGATTCGAACCCACAACCTCTCCCTCGCGTGTCTACTGCCTTACCACTGCACTACACTATCAATTGTGTCTAGATTGCGTATTAACTCCTCATATATTATACTAAATCGGAAATTTGAATTTTTCAAACGACCTCGGATGCAAAAACTTCCTAAATAAAAATTGTAGATCTTGAAAAGTTGTGAAACTTTGTAGTTGACAACTTTTTGATTTAAAATCGTTTAGGTCCTCAAAACTGGTTTGAAAAAACAGGATTTGCCGAGTGCCTAAAAAAGACACTTTCGGCAAAGAGGGATTTGCCGAGTGCCTAAAAAGACACTCGGCAAAAGAGCCTCTTTGCCGAGTGTAAAAACACTCGGCAAACAGGTTTTTCAAACCAGTTTTTGAGGCACCAAATGAGCTTAAATAAAAAAGTTGTCAACTACAAAGTTTCATAACTTTTTGAGATCTACATTTTCATTTAGGAAGTTTTTTCATCCGAGGTCATTTGAAAAATTCAAATTTTAAATTTGACAGCGCTTTAGACCTAGTTTTGCATGATAAGATGAATTGAAATCAAAAAGTTTTGTACTATAAAGATTCATATCTTTTGAGACTTACAAAGTTTACATTGGTCATTTATTTATTTGACAAAATGTTAGTAACATTGTTCGTAAATCTTATTAATCTCTCTTCTAGTTCTAGGAAACTATGAGAGGATATGAAAGAGATGTAAGTTTTGTGAACAACGTTATTGATGCTTTGTCAAATAAAGAAATGACCAAATAAACTTTGTAGAGCTTGAGAAGCTATGAAACTTTGTAATTGAAAACTTTTTTATTTAAGCTCGTTTAGGGCCTCAAAACTGATTTGAAAACATGCTTTTGCCGAGTGCCACAAAAGACACTTTCGGCAAAAGACCCTCTTTGCCGAGTGTTTTTTTTTTTGGGCACTCGGCAAAGAATTCTTTGCCGAGTGCTTTTTTGGCACTCGGCAAAGAATTCTTTTGCCGAGTGTTTTTTATTTGACACTCGGCAAAGAAGATCTTTGCCGAGTGTTTTTCTTTGCCGAGTTTTTTATTTAGCACTTTCGGCAAAATATGCTCTTTGCCGAGTGCCCGAAGAAAAACACTTTCGCAAAGAGGTCGACACTCGACAAAGCACGGGATTCCTGTAGTGATCCTTGGTGGTTGGAGGTTTCCATGTTTTCGCTAGAATGGATGTAGGGACTGTTTGACCTAGTAGTGGAAAATCTCTTAGGAGCCCATACAATTCTCACACTACAGAAATATTTATCTGAAAATACAGTTTTTCTCTCAATTTTATCGACGAGCCCAGGCGCAGCCTCCTGGGGTCACTGGGCGGTGGCTCCACCACTGGATTGACCCATGATTTCTCTTGTCACATTGGCAGCATTTGTGGGAGTGCAACGCGTCCATCACAATTGCTCCACCTGGGAAATTCTTATTTGTTGATATTAATAATGAAGAAATAAAAAAATGGTGCTGGGAGGAGCAAGACAATTTAAGAAACCATTCATGTAGCCATCTTAATGTTGGTGACACCATCTGGCCGTGTGTTTCCTCTCATATGTTTTTTTTGAAAGAATTTCCTCTCATATGTTCTCTCATCTTGAAATGGAAAGAAGTTTTAACCGTCCTTTCGAAAAATAATAAACAGCACAATGCATGGGCAGTACCCGATTTTATCGTGAAGTCACAAATGCCATAAAGTTCTCCCTGTATCAAACGCACACTCAGTTGCCAGCAAAGGGGACATCCACACTCAAATCTGAATTGCGTCAGGTGCAGACGTAAGATAATGGAAAAACTCCTCATGAGGCTGATGTTCTTCATGTTGGATGCTTACACAATTCATTACTACTAGGAGCCATGCAAGTATATTGTAAATTCAGAACGTCGCATGAGCTATTGAGGTGCCTAGTACTTTAATTGATAATGGGCAACTAATGAAAAGAAAACAATTGACGTAACAAAATGAATTAAAACTGCATGGTTCAAATCATGTCAATTTAACAACATCCGACCTCGAAGCCATCCACGGGATGATTGCGTCGAGGGATTGAATCACATGGGACGCGTGATGGAGACAGACATGAGCCAGCCATTTTGCATCTTGAGTCTTTGTGCCTTCTGCACAACATTTTACATCAACACGTCCACCTGCATTCAGCTTGAAGCCAGCGTGTGACGAAGGTGATGGTGCATACACAGGCTAGTGTGCGTCAACGCAGGACCAGGCAGATGCGTTCATGTTGCCTTCCTGATGCTTCTTAATCCTAAATGTCTTTACAGACAAGATGCTCTTTCTGAATTTTACATTATACTGCTTCATCATTTTTCTCTCACGCAGTTGCATGGCTTGACTTATGGAAAAACACAAACGCTGCCTTTTCTTGTCACAACCTAATATTTAAACTACACAACAGCTAGTGGTACTTGAACCTATAAGTTATTTTATAGCCATTTTTCTAACCTACTATATTACTGTGAAGTATAAACCATTAATAATTTTAATCGGGGGAGCACTTGCAATGCATTCATGCTACTGGCCTATTGCACATTAATTCAACTGGGATACACTGTGAAATTTTTTTTTGGCGAAATATCGCGAAATTTCCGATATATCGCATTTTTCAGTGAGGCCCGAAAAAATTTTATATCGGTCAAATTTTTTTCGGCTAAATTCATTTTTCACTCAAAAAATTACACCAGACCACCCTAAAATCTTCATATCGTTTAGTCTTAATAAAGACTTATTTTTTTTCAAATTTATTTAATTTCCTCACTAACACATTCGATGATACTAACATATTTGTGCAAGTTGCCCACGTCAGCCCGCTATATTATCACCGCACAACTTATGTGATATATTGTGTTTTTTCATTCATGTTATACAATTTGAAGCACACTGCAGCTGCTTGTCTTTGAAGTGAATGGAGTGGTCATCTATATAACCTTTGAACATATGTTTGGTGATCCCAGACATCTTATGCGATTTGTTATGCTAGAACTTCAATAGCTCCTGCCCAGAATGAGAACTACACTCATCTGATGGCCAGTGCATCTCTAAAAATTAGGATTTGCAGAGGCAACTGAAAATGTATCGCTTCTAGAAGTCAATTGAAAGAAAATAACACCAGCCACACTTGGCCATCCGGGCTCACACGCCACCCAGCTCGGCTTCTTGTCGTATCGCTTACAAGGGGAATCTGCTCTGCTTTGCTCGCTTGTGGTCATGTCTCCCGCTGCTCGGCTGTGAAGAGATAAGCCTGAAATGGGAGGGAAAAGGAAGAGGGTGCATGTCGTCGACTTATTTTTCGTGCCTAAAATGGAAGAAGAGACAAGGTTGGGAAAATACAAGGTACATATGAATCACACACTCTGGAAAGGTCCAGCACACATTTGTTTGAAACAGTAGCATAAATGAGGGAATTAATATTTTGGTCCTGAAGGTGCAGCATTGATGAAGTTTTTTACAGACTGACAGAAGCAATACTCACCACTCTACAAATATAATTTCTACCGGTAGCTGTTCTTATCTGTTTGCAAAATCAAAGTAACAATGTGTGATGATTTTTCTGGACAATATATAGAAGGCACTATTTCTTGTGAGCGACATCAAATTATTAGTCAAAGAGAACTTTAGCTCTCTCCTGAATATTATGTGAAATGAAAAAATGCAAGGAGCGGCGCCGATGATGGAAATGAACGCATCACAGAACCAAATAGCACCAAACTGAAAGAGTGCATCCCTAGAATGGTACAAGCCACAACACTCAGACAGCCAAGCTCGCATGATGCAGAAATCCCATTTTGAGTGGCGGTTGAGCATTGTTGGGGCTTCTAGAGGCATCTTTCTACAAGCAATTCTCTAGGGAAAAGGGACGCACACTACCATAGGACAGAATATCCTTCACAGCAAAAGACCCTCAAAGAAAACATATAGAAATGATAAAAAAATTTCATCGGTTTCTAAAAATGGATCCATATTCATCTCTAAACATAGGTTCTCAAGCAATGCCAGATGAAGACAGAATAAATATCAAAGATTGATCCTTCAAGAGATAGGGAACGTATCCTGTGCACACCAGCCTTATATGCAAACGTGCACACTAGCTATCAGGCCATCGGTTCCCATCCAAGGGTCGGGAGCGGGACTGGACTTTTTACGATTCAATGCCCGCACTCGCGTGATCCTTTTGCGAAACCTCCCCGCGCCCGACTCGCGTCCAGTTCTCCACCGCTCGGCGCTCACGAACCGGCGATGCGCGGATTACACACCGCCCGCCCCCGGCGCTCCTGTCGCCGCGGCTAGGGTTCGATTAGCTGCTTTCGACCGCCCTCGCCCGCGCTGGCGAGCCGCCCTCGTCTTGCCGGGAGCGCCTCCCTATCTCAGCCCGCGCAGGCCATCGCCGCCTCGCCAGTCCGTCGGGCTTCAAGGTCGACCTCGCCTTCTATGGCCATGTCCACAACTACGAGAGGACATGCCCGGTCTACCATGTGTGTGTGCGCCTTCCATTTACAATCTCCGATGAACCATTACCCGTCTTCTCGAAACTTACATGTCCTCGACGACGGACCTGAGACTTGACCATATGATCTTTGAATTTTTCGCGGTCTCGGTGCGTGGTCGACGGATCCGTTCCAGGCGGCGATCTGTGCTTCGTCGGTGGCGCAGGATCGGAGCCAGCGTTGATCTGTCTTTGGCTCGGTTGGCGGTGCTCTGCGAAGCGGGAAGATGTACAATAAAATTCAGCAAAAAAGGAGGATGGAGCAGCAGTGCTTCTGTGTATTTGGCAATGCCAATTGTGCCTTCTTTGTAGTGAGCTTGTGTGTTGAGATCCCTGTTGTATAATTCATTGTTGCATAATTCACAGTGAAACTCCAATTTTTAGCTTCTAGAGAGAAGGTTTGTGCAAACATAATGTTTGATGAGCAAGGATGCACAATGATTGCTCACCCACCTTGTACTGAATGAGTATACTGAATGATGGCAATGAAAATTCTGATTGTTGGCAAGGAAAATTCTATGTTGTATATCTGCATGTGGGAACAATCACAACAGTGATGACTATGTCGGCCTTCCTATTAACTCACGAGGTGAATTTGTCAATGTTGATCCTGGTGGGAGTGGTGGCACCCCTAATTCTGTTGAAATTTTTAGGAGGTATTGAAAATGTGCCAACCATTTTCAGTCCTATTACCTGCACCGATCATGTCAATTTGAGACCCAGCTATCATGCTCGACAGATTTGTTCAATACATCGGTCTGTTTTTCGTACAGATCCTCGTTTTACTCCTGCAGCCCCAATGGCGTATGGGGCGGATGTCAGGTAGTTGCCAAGTTCTGAAAGAACGAAAATCATTACTATACAATTCCGAGCAACAAGTATCCATGCACCAAACAGCAAGAGGTTTCAATGAAATGTTTTTGCTCTGAATGTGTGGGGCATCATAATCCACAGCAGAAGCTACTTGGGGTGCAATCTGAGCGACTCTAGCACACGTTTTTCACTTGTGAGCACCTCGACCAGCCCTTCTTGGCTGCCTGGCGGCGACGGCGCGACGATGGATACCGGTCTCCCCGGCGAGGACGGGACGGGACTTGACGACGAGGACGGGACTTGACGACGCGCGATCCTCGGGGAGTAACCGCGAGGACGGGACTCCCGGCGGCGTGATTCGATGAGGGGCGCAAATGCAAGATTGCCAGGGGTCCGCAGGCGTCAAAATGAAAAAAGCACGTCATTAACTTGCTGGCCCTTGGATTGGAATCCTATGGTCCAGATGGCTAGTGTGCACATTTGCACGTAAGGCTGGTGTGCACAGGATACGTTCGAAGAGATATATAACTTTCCAAATGATTACTTTTTCACTTTAAATCATTTAAGTTCTGTAAATTCTATGAATATCTTGCATTTAGACACTAATATTTTTGGGACTTACCTATGACTTCTGGAAACAATTTGTAAAATAGCTCATGTTTCCGACCGCCTCAAATTTATTTCTTGGGGGTGGCTGAAGAACCTCTCATTGAAATAGAACAAGCATGTTGAGGCGTCAGAGCTAGTTATCTCTAGAAATGGAGTCTGTAGTGGTGTCCTGTTGTTAATTTTGTTCTTTTTGTTTGCTTGATAATTTTTGAGTTTGTTGCTCTATTGTAATTCTAATGTTTTACCGCATCTGTATTCTCTTCTTTGTAAAAATTGATGGCACTTCAAGGTTCATTTATAAGTAAAGAAATTTTCTCTGTTCAGGTATCCACAAGTCAAACAATTACAAAGAGATGCAAACACTATTTATAAAAATGGACAATAACACATCTATTCTGCACATGAAACTAAGCAATAATGCATTTCTCACCCATGGGGCAACCTTATTTTCACTCCTTTGTCCCACTGTAGCCTCATTTTGTTGCCCTATCCTCTATATCTTGTCCAAATTTTCCAATAGAGATGCAATGCCTGTGCTACTCTGGTAGACGTTTGGCAGGATTGGATCAGGCTTTGCCACTTCATGACCATACATATCTTCCTCTCTCCTGATGAACTTGGTCACTAGAAAGTCAAGAGTCGGTACCAAAGGGAAATGCCTCCCAAAAGATTTTCTGTAGTAGTGGGTTGTGGTCGAGACAGAAGGCGGTCAATGGGAGGCAAGGCCAGGAAATGCCCATCAACATGGGTAGGCTAGCAGCATGGCAACTGAAATAACTATTGCGGCAGAATTGGAACCAGTGCTCAGATATTGTGGGTTCCTGATGCTTCTCAATCCGGAATGTACTAATAGAGATGATCCTCTTGCTGCTCCATTTTGCTTCAAACATTTTGCTTGTACCAGTAGTAGCAACACAACTATTCTATGCACTCAATCTCACCACAAATGCCTTGGCGGGTCACAACCTAACAATCCTAAAACTACACTGCCTGTAACCTTGTACAAGTCTCATTTTATATAGGCTCTTTTTTGGTCTGGAAGTATAAACTATTTATTATTGGTACTATGCAGTTACGAAAAGTTAAAGATGGAACTATAATAGTGCCATGGGTAAACAATGTCAGTGCCATGGGATAAAGATGGAACTATAATAGTACCAATAATAAATAGTACCATGCTAAATCAAGGTTAAACTCCCAACGTACATCAAGGAGCACATGGTCATCACTAATGTTACAAACAAGGCTGCCTTGTTTGTGAAGTGAAAATAGTAGGCAGAGGCAGCCATTGCTCATGACTTCTTTGCAATCATCGGTAATACCATGCTAGCATAAGTAATTGCTGGCAGAAATTTACTTATAGCATTAGAAATATAGGATCACACGCATTTGGACTGTATTACACTTTGTTAAAGTCTCAATAATTAAACATTCCGGATTAAACATATGTGAGTAACCTTTTGTTACAATTGACTGATCGCCTTATTGTTTTGCTGTGAAATTTGGTGAGCTAAATAATTCATAAAATGGTCATAGAGACATGGTCTAGGCAGCTTTCATCTTCATCTCCAAGCCGATGATCATCTCAACTGACCTGGTCCTTACCACCTCACTTTTTCACAGGTCTTGTACCAAGCATTTTACTGCACACAGTCAAGATGCATTCAGCTTGAAGCAATGTCTGCAAAACATGCTGGTACATATAGAATCTAGCATGCTTCAACCAGGAAGAGGTGTACAAAAAGCATACACTCGTTTGTTGGCTAGCATAGAGAAGCCTCCTGCATGAGTGGTAAAGGATCCATGTGCCATCACACAATGTCAGTGCCATGGGTAATCACAACACAGTGATCCTGGATCATGAGCTTGCACCAGTTGTATTGCAGTCATGCCTGGTCAAGTGATATAATTAAGCCAATTAAATCAAAATTTCATCAATCTTGGTACAGCATCCATTTCCACTATGATAGAACAATTGTTCCTGATGCATATGAAATGTCACAAACCCGGGTGGTTGGACTAGAAATGTGAAAAGAGTTCATTTAGGGAATTTCTGGAAGATCTGGGAAGAACTGGCGGGGTTCCGGAAGAACAGAGGGAGAGTTGAGAGAGACAATGTTTCATTCATTCATTTCATACCCATTTACAACTCATGCTCTGCTTGCCTCTCTCCTGATGAACTTGGTCACTAACCAGTAGAGAGCCGGTACCAAATGAAAACACATCCAAAAAAAAAAGATTTTCTGTACTAGTGGGTTGTGGCCAAGAAATAAGGTTGGCAATGGGGGCAAGGCCAGGATTTTCCCAGCAACATGGGTAGGCCAGCAGCATGGCAACCTGAAATGACTGGTGTGGCAGAAGTGGAACCAATGCTCAAATATTGTGGCTTCCTGATGCTTCTCAGTCATGAATGTAGTTATAGAGAAGATGCTCTTGCTGATTTTGCTTCAAACATTTCCTGTCCAAGAAAAAGACTTCCATCATTTTGCTTGCACCAACAGTAGCAACACAACTCTACTATGCACTCGATCTCACCAAACATTGCCTAGTCTGGTCACAACCTAACGATCCAAAAACTACACTGCCTGTAACCTTGTATAAGTATCATCTTATATAGGCTCATTTTTGGTCTGGACGTAGAAATAATTTATTATTGGTACTATGCAGTTAAGAAAGTTAAAAAGGGAACTATGATAGTAGCTAAATCAAAGTTAAACTCCTGACATCAGGGAAGAGACAGTAGTCAGATGCGGCTACAACTCATACTTATATGCAATCGTAGCTGATACCATGCTATCATAAGAAATTGCTGGCAGAAACTTATTTATAGCATTAGAAATATAGGATCGCTTACAGTAGGACTGTATTACACTTTATTAAAGTCTCAAGAATTTAACATTCCGGACAAGACATATATGATGTAACCATTCGTCACAATTGACTGATTCCCGTATTGTTTTGCTTTGCAATTTGGTGAGCTAAATAATTCACAAATTTGTCATAGAGACATGCGCTAGCATCCTTATCTCAAGGATATCTCCACTGGCTTGGTCCTTACCACCACAGTTCACAAGTCTTGTGCCAAAAATTTTACTGCAACGCACAGTCAAGCTGCGTTCAGCTTGAAGAATGTCTGCAAAACATGCATGAAGAATGTCTGCAAAACATGTTGAAGAATGTCTGCAAAACATGCCTGGCCTCTCCTATGCGTTAAATCAATATTTCGGTAAAACTTTGCCCAATTCACAGGTAACGGTTTTATTTGGAGACACACAGGTAAAGTTGGCTGAAGCAATGACCTCTAAAAATGATCTCCAGCCACCTCCTAAAGGCTTACTTGTTGTTGTGAAAGGAGAAGATACATTGATAGCAAAGAACCAAGATCTTATTCTTCAATAAATGGATACTACTATTGAATGTATGCCTATAGTGCATCACATACTGAAAATAAATATGCAACAGTTCTTTTGCACAACAAAAGTAACAATGCCATGGTTCTTTTCTTAATATATATCGAGGTACCCTTTTACAATTGTCACTCTCTTAGAGAACTTCAGCCCTATCCGAAGTATTATGTGAAACGGAAGAACGCCAATAGCACTGAGATAGAAATGAGAGGTATCAGGGAACCAAATAGCACTGACATTGCCAACGAGCATTGGAACAGAAGGCTGATCTAAGATCATCCTTGAAACGGATGGATTGCAACAAGCATTGGTTTTTAAAATTTCTAAACGAAATGTCGATGTGTACTGAGCCATTGTTGAAGATCTTGTTCCGATGTTTCCAAATTTCCCAAGCTCCAATGACTGTTGCTTCCATGAAGAAATGTATATTTTGTTGCTGCCTAGCGTGAGCCGATTTAGAGTACATGCCGAGATTATTATTCCAAAAGAACACAATTTTTTTCCAAGCGTATTTTGGCGAAGGTACAGTTGAAGTAAAGATGATCCAGGTCTTCATCTATACCTGCTGAACAGAGGATGCAGTGGGCATTGTCTTCACTAAACAGTTTCCTTCTCCTGAGCATAACATTGGTGTTTAACCTGTCCACAAGAACCAACCAGGCGAAAAACTTCACTCTCGGGGTGCAATTGGATTTCCACAGCCATGCAAAATTGGGTGAGCAAGTGCGTTGTGGAAAGCGAGCTTGTATAATCTATACTATAACTACAAAAGTCGTAGACGCCTGAAGTTCCGCCACTAGACTCATATTACTGTTTTTAGCACAGTAACCAGCCTGGACCGTCCGATCGTCGTTCCCTTCGCTGTAGACGTACACCTGTCCGCGTTTTGAAGCATCGGGCCCTTACTTTCCGAACTACCGCAGCCCCTGCCTCACCACCGTTCCCCACGCAGGCGCGCCAGCGCGGAGGCTGCCTTCCCCGCCTCCGTCCGGGCTCGCGACACCGCGTGCCGCCGCTAAGTCCTGCTCGCCGCCAGCCTCTCCTTCTGCTTCCCCCTGCTCACGCGGTGCCACCTCCGTTTCTCCCTGCCTCCCTCCGTCGCGGCTCTCTCCAGCGCCCCCTCCGCTTCTTCCTCCCTCCAATGGTGAGCCGCCTCAGCTCGGCGTCATGGCCAGCCCAGGCCGTGCGGCGTCCCCGGGCGCGACCTCTCTCCCTCTCATCCTCCCCTGGCCCAGCGCGGCAGCCCGTGCCACCTGTCCTAGCGCCACCGCAGGACCTGCCCCTACGACTGGCGATGGGTATTCGTTCACGTCACGCCTCCGGCAAGAGTATATCCCGTACTGGCGTCTCACTTCCATGCCCTTTTGTTTTTCTTTTACTATGCAGTGCTTTGATCCCAGCGTATGTGCTATTCTGTGCAGGTATGGTGTTCGACCTAATGCCTCTCAAGATGTTGCGTTTGTCACTGTATGCACCTTCACTACATGCAAGCTCTGTTGGGTATGATTCATAGGTTATCAGTACCAAAATAATAATAAAATATATGTATAAAAAACATGAATATAAAATAATATGGAACCACCAATTATTTCCATCTTTCTATCTGTTCCCTAACCTCACCTTCCGTACCTCTCATTATATGCCTAAATTGACTCTGCATATATGCAGTTCAGTGGCAATCGACACCACCTCAAATGCCGACCCCGCCCTGTGTCAGTTCACTGGCTTCTCCTTCACCCTTTCTTCAGTAACCTATGCATGCAGCAAGAGCAACCCCAAGGTATGGCACTGTGCATCCTACGATTTGGATACCTTCTAATTTGGTGTCTGCTGTTTGATATTTCTTTTTTGATCAACACAAATGTTCTTTGCAACAAGTGCTACGAATTTGCTAACATATGCTCTTACTTACAAATTTATGTACCAATGTCTTCAAAATAGATGATTCAGAGCATTTGTTTATATCAGCTACAACACATTCCACAACATGTCCTAGGCCTATGTGTCGTCCGCTGCATGAAGAATTAGTTGATTGGGATTGGTAAAATCTGATACTTGGCTTCGCCAAAGATTTGTTAATATGGTTTCCTTAATTACTGATGCTTCATTCTTTTTCATATATTGTCTGCAGCCACATTGCAGCTGAACTATATCTTTATTTCAGAAATAATTGCATCAACATATGTGTCTGACATCCCCAAATACAAGACCAGTGTGTTGTAGGTACACTTCTCCATTAGTCCTTATGCTTTCTTTAATATCCTGAATGTGATCAAAGGCATGTCTGCAAAATAGTTACCACTTACATTAATTAATAAAAGATTTGTGTTATTGGGAAAGCAATTCTTTCTACCTGGTGATGGCTAAAGTAAATGCTTTGTGTCCTGTATTGGTTATCGGTAAAACATATTTACTAAAGAGTCACATTAGTTTACATTCTCTACGAACAGAGTAGCTATGTGAGGTTTTTGTTCATACAAATAGTTAAGTGTGGCTGTAAAACGAATTGTTGTTGACCATGCCAAAATAAACAGCTGCTCCTTTACATAACTCCAACCTACACCACTGTGTTCTCAGGTGATGCTTTCATTTCCATGCTATCATGTAGCACATTAATTCAATTCCATTTTTGTGCTGTGACATTTTAGTTCCTCCCATACTGTCATTTTATTCATTCATCAGTTATTCCTTTTTACCATTAAATTGCTCATCTAATAGCAATGAGTATAGGACTTACACGATTTCTTATCACATAAATGCAACAGTTATCTGTTGCTGATACTGAAAGGAGGTCCGTTCGAATTATTAATCTGAAGCCAAGAAGTTAAAGATTGGTAGATGAGAAGATCTAAATATTTCCAGGAAATTGGTTTACATTATTTGTCTCTTCATACAAAAAGATGTTCCGTTAATTTATTGATGGCAACCTGTCCGGGCATTATTATGCCAGTTACTATAATTATAAGGTACTAAGCCTTATTTTCCTGCTACCTATACCGTGTATATTCTCAGCCCACTGCCATAATTTTTCTTACTATCAATCACCACTAATTTGTTATTCTCTAATTTCAGGTCTCACTGTACAAGATACCATCCATAGTCTCGACTATCCTTAGTGTCAGCGTATCCACTCCATGTCCAACCAACCATCTCTGTATTACACTCACATTAACCTACGAAGGACTCGAATAATGTCTCATATGTAACTAATATTACTAATCTATTCCATGCATGTATAATTATATGATGAATTATAAGTCTTCCTTGCCAGCCCGTGCGAAGCACGGGGTACCTTGCTAGTATATACAAATACATGTATATGTATATATATCAAGCAATAATGCTATTTCTTTTTACTTCTCCAAATATTCAAAACCTTGATCCAAATATTTCTGCTATCTCGTTTCTTTAGATGAGTATGTCGCATTTCCCCACAAACCATGGACAAGATTCAGCTACCATTAATTAAATCAAGTCTCACAAAATGAGGACATTTGGAAGAGGTGAGCATGTATGGCCTCTTTCAGTCCTGCTACTTTCTCCATTCTTATAGCTGGACGATTGACTTGTAGTGACTATAGTACACTAGAATTGCAATCCATTTACAGCAAAAATTTAACATCTCTTGCATCATGAGTTATATATTTCGCACAAGTTACTGTTTCACATTTTTGTGCAAAAACAATTACCCAACTCATCAATACATTGTGCATTTTTGTGCACAAGTTACTTACGTGGCTCTAGAATTGCACAAGTTACTGTTTCACATTTTTGTGCAAAAACACAAGTTGAACATTTTTGTACACTAGAATCTCAGTAGCAAAAACAAGCTTGTAGGTCTGACAAATGACTTTGAATTTGTAATGATTTTTTATATGACTAATTATCATTAAGCTAAACGTCATGTGTCTCTATGGATATGATCGATAAACGCCCTGCCAATTACACAACCCATCAACTATCTAAAGAAAACTACACAACTCATCAATACATTGTGCTTACGGTGGCCTGTATGGTGGAACGAAAGGGAAATTAAGCAACACCTACATTTGTGCGAGGTGTTAAATCTTCATCTATATAATTGAAGTGGACTTTAGCATTGGTGTATATTTTGGAGAAAGAGGGATAGAAAACCACGTCTTAACCTATTGCCACACCATCAACCCTGGTCAATGTTCTTACACGGCTGTTTATTACAATAGGCTAATAGATCTGACGAAATGATACACAAAGGGAAGCCCAGTGAAATTCATTGACACAGTGTATGACTACTACACAAAAAAAAATCTTACCCGAGGCATTTGGGAATGGGCCTCAGAGGCGGGCGTGCATAATCCTACTGCACTCTGCTCATAACTGGCGATAGAACTGGTCTAAACAGATTCTACTGTGCCTGTTGACCACGCAGGAGTTTGGCAGCGAAACAGAAACTGGGAGGTCCTGGGTTCGAGATTGGTGCCTCGACCACCAAGGTTTTTCTTTAGGCTGAACAAGCAAATCATGAACATAAGCTTCGATGTCTACAGTTTGGATTAATTTTCTTTTACGAAGAAGGATAAACTTGCTTTTGAGAAATCGATAACTCTTTTGTAGCACAACAAAAAGCCTCAGATATTAGGAGGCATGTGCAAAGCAAAGACAAATGAACAAGCTATCCTATTACTTTGAGATTACATCTTGTCGAAATCCGATACAAGGGAAGCTGATGAACTCTGTCGATTCCAGCTAGATTGGGCGGAATTGACACCTTGATTGGAGGATTGGGAGGAGGAGGAAGGGGATGACGACGAGGTGGTGGCGTAGGGCGGCGATGGAGGGAGGGCGGCGGTGAGGCCGCCCCTTGGGCGGCCAGGCGCGGTGCGGCGGCCTTGGTTGGGGGCGGCGGCGGCGTGGGCGCAAGAGCGGGGAGAGAGGAGGCCTAAAACCGAAAGCTATAGATATGTTTTTATTTCTTGCTTGCCCCCTAGAGATTACATGCCTCTTGCTTATATAGCCCGATTAGTGGGACTTGTAATCTAAGCAATCTCTATAAGGTTTTCCTTATAGATTGGAATACCTTTTACAAGCAATTTTTCCTATTTTATTTATTTCCTAATAAGGGTCTCCCTTATAGATGAGATAGCCCCTTGCACACCAAAAACTACCTAAGATAACCCTAACTTGAAGGCGGAGCGATCTCGGGTCGTGCGGGAGAGGGAAAGTGGCGGCGGCGGGGGCCGGCCTTCCCCCTGCGCGCGCCCCCCCTTGGCCCCTCACGGGCGGCGGCCGTCGGCGTTTGGCCCAATTAGCCACTTTCGGGCGACCCAGTGCTGGATCATGACATTTCCCCACCGTTCGACGGGGGGCGCGTCCCACGTGCCGCCCAACCCACCGGTAGTATCGAAAAGGCACGTCCATTGGGTCGGTGGTAAAGGCAAGGCCCGTAGAGGAGAAGAGAGCCGCTCTTGTCATTGTTGTCGTTGCGATCTTTGGAGTCTTCGTCGGGAAGAAGAATTCTATGTGGAAGTTGCGAAGAAGACGCCAACCTGAAACACATCGGGCGTCGCCACGAAGGACGTTCGCACATGCTATGTGCATGACGGAGGGGTTGAGGGTGCCTGATAGCTCGAGCATCCCGAAGAGTTGCTGGTGGAGATGCGTGGGTGTAGGTTGACGGCACATTCACCTTTGCATTGAGTTGCCTGCAGATGGACATGTCGAACCGGCGTGGCGGTGATGAGGTGAAGTCGAGGAGGCGGCCGTGCAAGTAGATCACCGGGTGTGTTGACGGAAGGTCCCAGCTGCTTTTCCTTTGTCCATGGTGCGCCAACCGTGATGTTGTCGACGCGGAAGAAGACTTCGCCGTTGTCGTCGAAGAGGAGGGCGTGGCACCCTCAATCCGCTCATCGGGGCACGCGCTGGAGAAGAAGGATCTTTGGCGGGGAAGGCCCGATCCTCACGAGGGCGATTGGGGGAGGTGGAAGCCCATCGCTACGCCGTGCGGTGGAACGTTCTCCCCGCGGGAAGTTTTCGAGAAGCTCGGGGCGAGCGGTATGTAATAGCGGTGAAAGTACCTCACGATGCCGTGGCGTAGACTCCACTCCGGCGAAGTTGAGCCCAACTCAATGGCGCCGGAGATGATTCCGAGCTCTTTGTTTGAAGTTGTGCCCACTTGCGGCTCGCTGATCGATTGGTTTGTGTCGACCCTTCAATGTCTTCCATGGCAACATCAAGGCGATCTTTGTCGGCATGCGTTCACCTGAGGCAGCAGCTATATCACCGTCGAGGCCACCCGGATGCTTGTGGCGACCGGTCGCCTTGGTAATGCTGGTGATAGCATCCTTAATGGCGTCGTCGGGTTCGTTTGTGGCGTGAGGGCGGTCGATGGCCTCCTCCAACGAACGAGGCTCAAGCCATTCGAGCTTGTTGCGGCGTCTCATGAAGGCCTTCCATGAAGAGTCGGCGGTGGCGGCCGTCCCTCGAGTTCCATCGTAGTTCATAGTTCTCGAAGTCGTTGATGTAGTCGATCGGCTTGCCTCCACGGGAAGGCGGCGCGTGCGCCCCCGAAGTGTCGGGTAGCTGGGCGGACGAAGTGGCGGCGCGGCGTTGAGTGAACTCATCCCGGTTGATTGAGTTCGTCTTGGACAGATCCATGAACCATACCGCAGCAATACCAATGAGGTGGAAAGCGGCGTAACTCACGTAGTCGGCGAGGGGCGATCTCCTCATTAAGGCTGGAAGAAAAGTTCCGACTTGCGAAGCCGCCAATACGGATCGTCGGTGCCATCGTACTCCTTGATCTGCGGTGGCGTGGCGTGGCGAGGGGAAGTGATGCCGCCGGTGGCACCATCGGGGGGGGCACCGCGGGTGGCGCTGGGGAAGGGGCGAGGGGTGCCGCGGTTGGCACCGTCTCTGCCCGGCGGCCTGCACGGTTGCGGTGTCGGTGGAGAGGAGAGGGCAGCCCGATCTTCTTTGGGTCGTCGAGGGTGATGTTGATGGCGGGTACGAGCGTCACCGACAAACGCCATCATTTTTCCTCTAGCTGGAGGATAGAAGGGTCGGAGCCGTCGGCGGGATCGGGGCGGGGAGGGGGGGCGGCCAAGTGGCGGCGGCGGCCCTATGCCAACGGGCGGCGACGGCGGCTGTCCTCGGCATCATCGTAAATGCGTCTCGGGGTCCTTGGCGTGATGAAGGCGTGCTCCATCCGGCGGGCGAGTCTCCGATGTCGTCGCCGCGTGTTCGATCCGAGGCGCGGTGGACGTCGAGGAGCTCCTTCAACGCCGCGTTGAACTCCATGATCTCGGAAGCCATTGATGGTGGGTGGATCGTAGTGGTCTCCGGATACCAGCTATCAGATTCGGCTAGATTGGGCCGGAATTGACACCTTGATTGGAGGATTGGGAGGAGGAGGAAGGGGATGACGACGGAGGTGGCGGCGTAGGGGCGCGATGGAGGAGGCGGCGGGCGGCGAGGCGCGCCCTTGCGAGCGGGCGGCGCTGGCGCCCAGCCGCTGGGTTGGGGGCGGCGGCGCGGGCGCGGGGAGTGGGGAGAGGGAGGCCTAAAACCGAAAGCTATAGATATGTTTTTTATTTCTTGCTTGCCCCCTAGAGATTACATGCCTCTTGCTTATATAGCCCGATTAGTGGGACTTGTAATCTAAGCAATCTCTACAAGGTTTCCTTATAGATTGGAATACCTTTTACAAGCAATTTTTCCTATTTTATTTATTTCCTAATAAGGGTCTCCCTTATAGATGAGATAGCCCCCTTGCACACCAAAAACTACCTAAGATAACCCTAACTTGAAGACGGTTTATCTCGGAGTCGGGACGGGAGAGAGGAAAGTGGCTGCGGCAGGGGCCGGCCTTCCCCCTGCTTTTGGCGCCCCCCTTGGCCCCTCCTCCCGGGCCGGCGGCCGTCAGCGTTTGGCCCAATTAGCCACTTTCGGGGCGGCCCAATTCTGGATCATGACAAACTCTTTCACACAGCGTGTGGCTGTTGAGAATTGAGACTTCAGCTAGCATTCTTGTCGCCAAGACAGCAAGGATCGCTGCTGGCTGTGTCCTTACCACCTCAATTCACGTATCCTGAATTCTGCTGGAAGCAGTGTTTGGAAAATGTGCTCAACTTGGAAGAAGTATGCAGGTAAAACCCACTCCGACAATTTGGGTGGTTCCGGATGTTTCTGAATCGTTCATTTGCTTTCATGCAACATGCAGTGCCTTGGGTCGTGGCAAACTAAGCTAGTGTACCCGAAACTACGAGCATCTCCAAGAGTTTTGCTTTTGGGTTTGGCATTTGCAAAATTTGCCAAAAAGCAGAAAAACCACCCTCCAACAGTTTGGCAATTGCATTTGGCAAAGCTATTGGAGATTGCTCTACTACGCTACAATGATATGCTTGAGGTGGTATCTGTCATTTTATAGTCATAGTGTCACCACTCTGAATTCCCACCACTCACCATCACACTCTGAATGCCACCCTTCAATCAACTTTCTCTCAGCCTCTCCCACTCGCTCCCTCTCTCTCTCCGCCTCCCTCACTCCCTCTCTCGTAGGAGCACCAGGACCGGCTAACACTACTAGATAAATGAACCCCGGTGGCCGGCAAAATCGATTTTCGGTGGCGGTTTTTCTGCCCGCCACCGGGTAGGGTCACGGAAAATGAGGAACTTCGTGGTGGTTTTTGGCCGCCACCGTTAATCAAAAATAAAAAAATAAAAACCCACAAGCCCACGGGGCCATCCCGGGCCCGTCTGCGAAGTACATCCACCGCTGCCGGCGTGGTGCCGCGCGCCGCCGCCCGATCTCAGCGCCACGGTCGGCGGATCCGGCGAGCTTGGGGGCGGACGCCGCCCGTCGAGCGCTCGGGGGAAGGGGCGCTATCGTTGTCGGCGAGGAGGGCCGCCATGGGCGGATCCACGCTTTGCCCTCGTGCCGCGAGCCTTGCGCCAAAGCGCGCCGGCGCGGGCCGGCCCCTCGTCGTCGCGGACTGCGTGGGAGCGATGCGCATGCTCCGGCGTGGCCGCCATGGGCGCCCACGGCGTCGCGCTGGGAAACCTCGCCCGGCGGCGTGGTTGTCGGAAGCGCCTCCAGCGTGGGCGCCCTCGCGCCGCCATGGATGCCCGTGGCGTCGTCCATCGGGAGGAGTAGAGGAGGGGGAGGGAGAGGAGAGGAGGAGTGGGAGCCATTGCCGCCGGGTGGAGGCCCACGCGAGCAGAGGAGAAGGAAGGAATGGGAGGGGGCGGCCGTTGTTGGCGGATGTGTGAATGTGTGGAGGTGAGTTAAAACCCTAGACTCCGGTATATATATGAAGTGCTTCAAAATGGGCCTTTTGGGCTGGCGGGTTGGGCCTGATTTTCGGTGGCGGGCCAGTTATAAAAACCGCCACGGTTAATCGATTTACCGTGGTGGATATTATAACCGCCACGGTTAATAAAAAATAACCACCACGGTTAATCGTGGTATTTTTAAATGGCGGTTTCTCAAATGCCCGCCACGGAAAAGAAAATCCGAACACCACACAAAATCAATCTTGTAGTAGTGTGACGTGACAACGGTGGCTGCGAGATGCTCCCACCCCAAATGATGGCATTAACCTCTCCCTTCCCTAACGGCGGTGGCGGTGGGCTGCTCTCTCCCCCAACAGCGGCGGTGGCGGCCTCCACCATCCTTCAACGACGCGCGTCGTCGACCCTCCTCCTCGAAGATGGCGACAGCCCCGTCCCTCCACCGACAATGATGGCGAGAACCCCTCCCTCAACGACGTGCATCCGGATACGGTGGGGACAGTGCAAGGATGCCGGATCCAACCTCGAGCGGCCCGATCCGGCGGCGGCGACCTCAGAGTGGCCCGGTCCAACGACGACGAACTTGCAAACGGCTAGATCCATTGACGATGAGGTCATGGCGGCCAGATCTATGGGTGCAACGATGGTGGGCTCGACACCTGGCTTGATGGGGTTCAGTGCTATTCTGGCGGCGGTGGCACCGGCTCCAGTATAGATTTGCGAGGCTTGCGTTAGGGTTTCTCTTTTTATTTTTATTTCATGAACCATGCCGGGCACAAAGGCCCACCTCTAACAGATTTCTCGTGACCATACGTCGGTGACGGGAGCATTGGCCGCCACACGAAACAAAAAAAAAAAACTCCCACCGCGTAAATCTGATCCTGTAGTTGTGTTAACCCATAGATTTTTTTTTTTTTTTTTTGGTTACAAGGCACAATTTTTTTTTTTGCTAATATATATAGATAATAACAATATAGTTTAAAACTACCAAGGTGTACAAGCCCACATGACACTAAAAGCAATGAGACTCCATCGTACTATTAAATTTAGAAATACTATAACAATATAATTTTATAATTATATATTTTAATCTTAATATTAATTTCATATATTTTTTTTGCATATAGGTCTGATTTAGTGATTTATATGATTTTTGGACCGAGCAGAAATATCTATACTGTTTGCTAACACATAAATTAAATGCTGATCAGCATATTTTGAGAAAATTGGATCAGCACCAAAAGGCACCAGGCTGCCACGATCTCGGTTCGAGTTTTTATTGTAGACAGTGACAGTAAGCAATCACACCAATCGAGTTGCAAGGTGTGTGAACTGATAATAATACCCAGTTACCTCCATGTGTCGTGCCTTTTACAGCTTTTGAGCGATCCGGTTACCCAGCTTAATATTAACGAGCTGGAAACAGGGTTTAACATACTTCCTCCATCACAAAACAGAAGTCATTCTCTATTCACATGTTGCACACATTTTCTATAAAGCTAGCCAAAATTGAAAAGTCTGACCTTCACACATTCAATTCAGTTTTGGGGCAGATGGAATTCATGTGTGAGGAGCGCAGCCGCCTGCAGCAGACTCCTACGCACGGTACAAAATACAGACTAGTTAATTACTCCCTAAATACAGACTCGTTAATTACAGCAACGTGCACAATCTAGTAGAACAGAATCCGGGGCGTTGTGGGTTCCTGATGCTTCCCAATCCTCTGAATGGATTTCATTTATTGCGAAAATGATTTTGATGTTTTTGCTTCATGATTTCTTAGCAGAAAAAAAACAATCCTCCTACCACAGTATGTATTAAGTAGCAACCATCTCGTGTATGGGGTGCCTGACAAGTGTCATTTTATAAGCTCTCCGTGGAGCTAGTGTACCTGAAACTACTACACTACAATATGATATGCTTGAGCTGGTATGCGTCATTTTATTGTCATCGTGGTCTAGTTGTAGTAGAGATGTGCACAGAGCAGAGCATATATGTGGCCCCATGACATGTCGACATAATGCAATGTGTCAACTGCCATCTTTTCAGTTCGTCGTGTCATCTGGGACCATCCTTTTAGTTCTCATAACAGTCTCACTTCCTTCATGTCTTCTATATATCTGGACTAGTGTTGCCGTAGCCTGACCTTACGCTTGGTAGTGCTCTTGATAATGATCTTATTTGGCTAATGACTGTTGGAGGATGTAGTTATTTCGCCATTAATCTTGTAATAAAAGCAGAAGCAGCAGCCTTTTTTCTGTTTAGAGCAAGTTGAAGTAGGCATCATTAGTCTAACTGATTTCAAAACACAAAATTGTGATAAGTTTCCTTATTGCTCATCTACGCTATAAGCCACCAGACTGCCACAATCTCGATTGAAATTTTCACTGTGGACAGTCAGCAATCACACCAATCGAGATGCAAGGTGTGTGAACCTATAATAAGACTGGATTAGCCCTCATATGTCGTGTCTTTTACAACTTTTGAAAGATCCGGTCACCCAGCTTAATATTAACGGGCTGGAGACGGAGTTTAACAAATATACTTTCTCCATCCCAAAATAGAAGTCATTCTCTATTGGCACATTTTTTTAAAGCTAGCCAAAATTGAAAAATCTGACCTGCACACATTGTCTTCTATTTTGGGGCAGAGGGAATACATGCGTGAGGAGCGCAGCCGCCTGCAGCAAACTGCTACACACGGTGGAACTGGTGCATACGGAAGCTAGTGTGCCTTGACTATCCTGAGGCATCCAATAGAACAGAATCCGGGGCGCCGTGGGTTCCTGATGCTTCCCAAACCTCTGAATGGATTTTGGGTGTCCACGACCAGAGCTACTGGTGGTATCACGTCAAGACCACCAGTGTAACCGAACCACTGAATACTGCATGCACCACTCAGGATCCACGGGTTGCCCAGGCATGTGGCGACCATTGGGGAGAGTGTACTATACACTAGGAGAACTATACCATCCACCTGCTACAAAAGGTGAGCAATCCATTGGTTCATATGGCCATGTGCAGTTTATGTTGCTAACATCGCTTCTGCTAGACAACAAGCTATCCTTAGGACGAACAGTATGACAAACTCAACTATATTTCTTCAATCCACTGTTTCCCAATTTTGTTATGGAAGTTCAGCAGTGAAAATATTGTACCACATTGAACAAATAATCCTGATTATTGTCACTTAATGAGGCCCTCTTAAAGTTAATATGCCCTTGCTTTGCTGGCTTACAAAACTGCCACTTAATCCTGATTATTGTCGGGGTTCTTCAGGGTCGTTAGACTCCCAGTAATCATTCTGTGGAAGAGGGGCCTCATCTAGTGGTCTGATATACACAAACACCTTTTCGACATAAGAAGATTTGGAAGATAAAAATTCCTCTAAAAATTAAAATCTTTCTCTGGTTTTTTACAGAGGGGGTCGTCTTGACGAAAAGACAATCTTGCTAAGAAAAATTGGAAAGGGAGTCAGAAATGCGTATCTTTGTAATGGAATGAAACTATTCAACACTTATTCCTAGACTGTCCCCTTACCAAAATGATCTGGAGGATTATCCTTTTTGCTACTGGACTAACCCAACCTAGACCAATTAGCCATATGTTCGGGAATTGGCTAACTAATCAAAATAAAAAAGATTAGAAATTTGATTTGGGTTGGGGTAGCTGCCATAACCTGGGCTCTCTGGAGATGCCGAAATGATGTGGTTTTTAATCAAAAGAAATCTAATTCTATTTTGCAGGTAATTTTCAGAGGTGCGTATTGGTTAAGCTACTGGGCCCAGCTGCAGCGTGACGAGACAGCCAAGGAAGCACTCTCAACGATAAGCAAGAAATTAGAATTTATTGCTTTAGAGATATCCAATAAAGGATGGAAATATTTATATTGTTTGAACTAGCTTCATGGTTGTTTTGTGAAAATTTGTAATAATTGGCTGTGTACATCTTCGAATGTAGAGGCCGGATTTTATTATCCATTATTAAAAAAATCTAGTGGTCTGATTCATCGACGGAGCTTTCCACTTGGGACCTCTGGTTGCGTTGCACCAGCAGTTTTCTCGCGTGCCAGCCTGGTCTCATGCCGGCTCTCAAGAGGACCGGATTGTCAGCTAGCAACCTGGACGACTCAGGAGTCAGGAACTGAAGAAGGTGCAGGATCAGGTTCGTCAGCTGTCTCGTCTTTTTTTTTGAGAAGCTGTCTCGTCTGATTTTTTTTTTTTGAGCATGACACAGTACAACGCAGACACTCACAACACGCACGCACACTCACCCCCTATGAACACACGTGTCACAACCCTACCCCTACGAGCACCTCCGGGGGACTGGGCAGCCGGCAGATCTGGAGATTCTCGAAGTCACCAAAGGCGCCTCGTCGTCAACGGGAACGCCGCTACCACTTAATGCATAACGCCGGTAAATCCTTGGGAAAATCCCAGAAAAAAGTGCGAGCACCAGGATTTGAACCCTGGTGGGTAGCGCCCCACTGGACCGTCCTACCATTGGACTATGAGCCAATTCGCAGCTGTCTCGCTCGATGAAGCTCCAACAGCTAGGCCCGCAAGCTTTGCCGTCGGCCCAACCCGCGCTACCACGGCCCAACCTGCAAGGCATAGTAGAAGTATAAATAGCATATATAGCTTGAGAGAGTAAGGCATGAACCATTTTGTAACAGAAATTTTATTTCGTAATGAAGTAAACCTATACCATGTTGTTCCTCCTCACATCCTTCCCCAAGCATCTATTCCTCACACATGCACTCAAATCTGAATTGCGTCAGACATACGATATTGGAAAAAACCCCACGAGGCTGATGTTCTTCATGATGGAAGCTCACATATAGTTCATTATTACTTGGAGCCATGTAAGTATATTGTAAATCCAGAACCACGCATGAGTTATTGAGGTGCCTAGTACGTTCTTATATGATAAAATGGGCAACTATTTAAAAGAAATGATGTAACAAATTAACTCAAATTCCATGATTGAAATCATGTTAACACACATCATCTGACCTCCAAGCCATCCGTCAGACGGTTGTGCCGACGGATTAAATCGCAGGGGGTGCGTGCTGACAACATTTTACATCAAGACGTCCAGCTGCATTCAGCTGGAAGCCAGCATGTCAGCAAGGCGATGGTGCATACAGTGTGCGTCAACGCTGGACCTGGCAGCCGATGAGTGCATGTTGCCTTCCTGATGCTTCTGAATCCTAAATGCAAAATGCCCTTGCTGCATTTTACATTACATTGCTTCATCCTTTCCTCTCACGCAATTGGATGCCTTGTCTTATGGAAAAAAAAAAAGAATGCTGCCTTCGCTTGTCGCAACCTGATATTTAAACCACACAACAGCTAGTGGTGTTCCTGTAAGTTATTTTATAGTCATGTCTATATAGTACTATAAAGTATAAACCATTCATATTTGAATCGGGGAGCACATGCGCAGCATTCATGTTTGAATCGGGGAGCACATGCAAAATGCCCTGCACATTCACCCGGGATACAAATTGAAACACACTGCTGCTGCTTGTCAGTGAAGTGAAAGGAGTGGTCTTCTATATAAGTTTTGACATATATTTGGTGATCCCAGCATTATGTGATTTGTTATGCTAGAACTTCAATAGCTGCTGCCCGGAATGAGATGTATCACAGTACACTCATCTGATTGCCAATTCATCGTGCTTCCCATTGTTACATTTTTCATATCTGTGGCCACCTTCATCATCCAATTTTTGTTCCCGTCAACTATAGGATGTGAAGCAAGCATGTGGTTTATTGAATATGACATCATCAACCTTGTGCCACAACAGCAACATTAGCAACACAGTAACATGTGTCACTGCTCGTTGTATTACAACACAAAGATCTGCAGCATCTCTAAAAATTAGGATTTGCAGAGGCAACTGAAAACGTATCGCTTCTAGAAATCAATTGAAAGAAAATTCCACAAGGGGCATCGGTCTGCTCTGCTTTGCTCGCTGGTGGCGATGCGTGCGTTGACTTATTCTTCATCCCTAAAATGGAAGAAGAGACATGGTTTTGGAAAAGATACAACAAACATATGGATCACACACTTTGGAAAGGTCCAGCACACATTTGTTTGAAACAGTAGCACACATTTATTATTGGTCCTCAAGGTGCAGCAATGATTAAGTTTTATACAGACTGACACAAACAATACTCACCACTCAACAAATATAATTTCTACAGGTAGCTGTTCTTATCCCTTTGCAAAATCAAAGTAACAGTGTGTGATGATTTTTCTGGACAACATATAAAAGTCACTATTTCTTTTGACCGACATCAAATTATTAGTCAAAGAGAACTTTAGTTTTCTCCTGAATATTATGTGAAACGAAAAAATGCAAGGAGCGGCGCTGACGATGGAAATGAAAGGCATCACAGAACCAAATAGCACCAATAAATTGAGAGAGTGCACCCCTGGGTAGGTACAATCCCCAACATTCGGCCAGCCAAGCCCACATGATGCAGAAATCCTATTTTTGAGTGGCGGTCGAGCATTGTTGGGGCTTCTAGAGGCATCTCTCCACAAGCGATTCTCTGGGGAAAAAGGAAGCACACTACCACTAGTACCGAAAATCATTTCCGTGGCGGTCAAATAACGCTACGAAAAGGTCACGGATAATCGTGGGCCTTCCGCGTGGCGAGGCTGCCGTGCCCGCCACGGATAAAGCTTTTTATTGGCGTGGCGGGCAGCATAACTTCGCCCGCCACGCAAAAATGTTTTATGTGGCGGGCGCTTTACGCCGCCCGCCACGTTAAAGATTCTTTTTGCGTGGCGGGCGCGTTATGTTGCCCACCACGGCTTGAATTTTTTTAAAAAAAAAAAATACCATATATATATATGTATATACATATGTATATACATATATATATATACATATATATACACATGTATCAATCCATACACACATATATATAAGAAAGATGATACTCTAATATATATCATATATACATATATACACATCGATTCATATATACAAGTTTCACCGATCGATCGATCCATTTGTTCGTATCCAACATGTACTAGTTATTTACAACATCTATACAAACATTGCGAAGTTATATGTTGACTGGATGAAGATAGTCCTTAAGACCTAGCTCTTCCCATCTCCTTAGCGGCGCAAAACTCTAAAAACAGCCCCAGCTCATTTATCACGATTGAAGTACGGCTGTTCTTCGTGAACTACCATGTCTAGAACGAACTTGTAGATGTCTGCGCTCTCGTGCGCTGAACCGCATCTCGCCGGTTGCCTTTTGTAGTACCCCCTTTCCACTTGTTCTTTGAGTCCTTGAGCTGTCGGTAGCTGGATTTGTACCTTTTGCGTGCCCCGAGGAACTCACAGGGATCAAGAATCCACACAAGTTTGATCCGTCTAGTTGTTTGAGGCACTGCACACAATAAACCGGTGTTATTAGTAATATCGAAGCTATAGCTAGGTAGTCGCACTAAGAAAAACTATGTTTTATTTACGTACCGGGAAATCTCGCTTGATTTTGAGTGTATCTCCATTGCGCTCCTTACACTTCGATCGTCGATCCTAGCGGTTCGGATCCTTCAAGTACTTCTTGTAAGCGCTATACGAAAATGCACTATATTGTCAACGATATATGATATTCGACTCTAGTAATTGAATAAGGAATTCATCGATCACTTACAATCTCAAGATTTTTTCAATTGTCGGTAGCCGTGCGGGTTTGTGCCTCGTAGTGAGTCAAAGACAACGGCCCTCCCGTCTGAGGAAAGATCATGAAACAGATCCAATGCCCTACGAGCTCCATTCCGTATTGGTAAGGCGCGGAATACATCGATATCCATTTTCCTTGACCTTTTTCATCGCTGATAGGGCGTGACTCGCTACCTCCAACTTCTTAGCTCTTTCATTCTTATCCTGGATCTTACGTCTTTCCTCGTCCGTCAAGTTCACGGTCGGGATGGTCCGCTCGTAGCCTATAATCGATGACACGCCTCTCCCGATGTGCCATGGAGAGAGGTAAATAATACCATTCTTTAACTTGTGGCTCGCATCGGGCTCAACCTACATGGACATGTGGTCGTGGCATAGGTACCTTTGAAACAAAGAATCTATATACGGATGCAAGGGACATGTGCAAGTAAAATTGCGCTTACATCGCAAACAAGGTGACTTGGGCAATGTCAAGGTCCTGTCGACGAAGTAGTCTTGACATGTCGTCGAATGTAACCAAGAACTGGAGATCGTTGTGGTAGTGGAAGCACTCCTTAGGAAGAAGGACACTGAAGGAATGCAATCCACGCTTTGTGCACTCTATGTACCATGCATGGAACTTCCGAGTCTCCCGGTCTCGACATCGATGAGTTTTGGGCCTTTGGGATCATGAACTTCCCAAACTCGAACGAGCGGGGCATTCGTCCATGACAAACCCCACATAAGGTGGGGATTTTGGCCTGCAAAAGCGGCGGTACAAATGTTAGCTAGGGTTGTGCAAAGAAGTAGCTAATAACATAGTACAACTCGTTTCAGGGGGGCATACCTTTCGGATCAAAGATCAATTCTTGCGGGGGCCTCTTGGGTGGCGGGTACTTGATTGCTACGACCTCCTCTTCATCGAGTGTCGGCTTCTTCTGGTCTTTGGAGGGCATTTGCTAGGTCTAGCTCCTTTCTGCTTCCCCGGCGCTTGAGGTGTTGTCCATTGGAGGCCTTGAGTGTAGATGGGTGTCTCGCTCCCTACTCTCGCCTCAGGACTTGGCACTGTGTTTTTCGCCATTGCTTCCTCGTATATCGGTTTGCTCCTCATGTGCCGGCTCCCGAGGTGTCGGCTCCTTAGGCTCGTCGGTGCGGCTCTCAAAAAGCCGCCTCCTTAGGCTCCTCGCTTGTTGGCTCCTTCGTGTCGGCTCCTTAGGCTCATCTTGTGCCGGGTCCTTAGCGGGGGGTCGTTGCCTCCGCCGTCCCCACCATCTTCATCATCATCGGAAGAGTCACCATAGGGGTCCGTGGCGTGCTTTCGGTCCTTCTCTGCTGCCTTCTTTGGTGAGCCGGAAGGTAGAGTCAACGTTGACATCTTCAGCTCAATGTCCACCTTCGCCACAACACGCTGTAACACAGAGCGGCTCCTAGAGTGTTCACCTCGTTATGGCCGGGATAGTCCACTCCGATCTTCATGTTACGGCCGCCACGCACCCAATGTTGACTTCAGCACATTCGAGGGATCTCGTGGCGCTTCGTACTCTTTACAAGATCCGGGAGGAAATACCACCCCTTGGCCACTACCTTCCTCCCCGCCCAACCCCCGCCGGCATGGTATCAACATATCGCATGGTGTCTCTTCGATGATATCATCCACCGGGTCCTGTCGGTCAAGAGCGAGAGGTTCTTTGCTGGGAGTTCTTTGGGGTGGGCACGCGGCATACCGGCGTTCGCGGGAACATCTGCTTCGGACTTTGACCATCACGGGGTGGTTGCTCGTGAGGGCCTCTTTGATGGGTATTGTGTGATCATTTTTGCAAGGCCTCATCACGCCCTTCCTATCTCAGACCCTCCTTGTACCTCCTCTGCCTCGTGTGATGCGAGGCAACATCCCGACTACCACGAGCCCACCGTCGCCCAACTCTTCCTGGAGCTCATGCCACGGGCCACGCGGCGCGATGCTTCGGGGGTTTCCCAAGGCCGCGTTAAGCGCATCGTGTCCCCGCCCGAATCTCGAGGGTCCGCTATTCTTAGCCGCGGTGGCCTCTATGACCTTCTTCTCGACCTCCTTCATCCGGCCTTGGGCCTCTGGGCTTCTTGGGCTTGTGGGCGTGAGGAAGTCCCTCCGGTCCTTTCACGACCCTGTAATGCGGATCCGGCTCTCCAAGCTTCCTGTCTTCTCCATTCTTCCGCCCACCACACCGGCTTGTAATGCGGCGTGCCTAACACCGCCCATGTAGTGGGGCGCTTTGTTCTGTTTGGCTAGCTCGGGGAGAACTTCTCGCTCTTAGCGCCTTTGCTTCGGGCGTGTTTAGCCTTTTGCGTAACTCTTCCCATACTTCTTCGAGATCATGGTGTACTTGGTGAAGGGTAGGCGTCCTTTCTTATAAAAGTCTCGCGTTGAGCCTATACTTCCGCCTCGGAAGCTTCTTCTGCGAGGACGTATACATGCTGCTCCACCTTTTTCATATCGGGCGCTCGCGGGATACCGGAACCGTTTGAAACCTCGCCAAACACCCATAACTTGTCGATTGTCGGGGGCGGCTTTCCGGTGTTCGATAAGAATGGAGACCTTATCCTTCACGAAACACGACACCTGAGTGTGCTGTACTTCGCGGCGACGACTTTGGGAGGCAAAGAATGGCTCGCCTCGCGGCCCCAACTCTTGAATGACAAGGACCTCATTGATCTTCTTGTGCCTCCCATGGTCTCCCCTTCTCCGCCGGCTTGTCTCCCTTTGCTTTGCCTCAAGAGGTGGCCGTGGACGAAGGGGGGGTTGTTGCTCGAGCCGCTTGTGGAGGGAGCGGTGGCGGTCGTTCAAATTGTACTTCCTTGACCCGACGCTTCTTGCTTGGTGCTTCGTCCCTTGGGTTGAAATTAGGATCTTCTTCCTCCTCGCACGCGTTTCCTTCTACCCTTACACGGGCTATGCGACGCCCGCTTGGGAACTCCGCGTGCTAGAGAGCCGCCACTATTGTTGCTAGAGCTAGGCGACTCCCATTCAAGCTACGGTTGAGGCCGACCTTGTTCAATCGACATTTCAAGCTACAAATATATATATAGTGCTTTAGTACTAGTATATAGGCCGAGTAGACAAACTAATTCAAATTTACTGAAAGAAAGAAATAAAAAGATTGGCTCAGATATAGCCCCCTTGTGATCACATCGCTTCTAAACTGGTTGCTTTGTACAAGCCGTCCTAGTTTAGAAGCTTCCAAGTATAGGGGGCATTCAATCATCATAGCCGCTGCCTCAGCCCCAATAATTAAGTTCATGTCATTGCATATATGCCACTGCCTCAGCACTAATGGGTTCACATCATTGCATATATGTTGAAAACAATAGCCCCATGCCAAGCTTAAAATTGGCTAGTATCAGGCCGGCATCGGCATCATAGGCCAAGTTTCAACAGTCCAACATATATCCAACAGCACTAGAGAGCCAACAGTAATGCCAAGTCATATAGAGTGACAACATTAGACCAAGTGAGCTAAAATAGCTGCCAATAGCCAAGTCTAGGAAAATTAAGTCAAAAATAGGGAGTCTATTCTTAAGGGCATCACATTCAATAGCACTAGCTAGATATGGCAAAGAATAAAGAATAAAAAGAACTAGAAACAAGAAACTAGCAAGTAACATGTGATAAGTAACATGTGGCAAGTAACAGCAACTAGCAAGTTAATTTTCCCAAAAAATTTGATAAGTATTCATCTCAAATTCATATATGGCAGCAAGTACTAGATATGGCAGCAACAGCAACAACAACTAGCATGACATCTCAAATTCATATGAACAACTAGCAAGTACTAGATATGGCAGTGGCATGGCATCATAGGCGTGGCATAACATGTGCTCATCCAAAATCCAAGTATCATATGGCGGTGGCATGGCATCATAGGCGCCTAAATTTCACCAAAATTTCATAGGCAACAATGAATTCAAACATGAATTTCATTGACAAGAGCATCATAGGCAGCAAATTCGCATCACCGGCAAAGGACATATATGCTCATAGGTGACAAATTAAGCATCACAGCAAGAAATTAAGCATCACAGGCGACAACTAGCGATTAATTCAAAATAGGAAGGAGAGCTAGAGGCACCAATGGATATAGGAGGGAGAGGCACCATCGGATAGGAATCACGGCCGGAAGCACCAAGAGCACCACGGATCGACCACGTGGGGCGGCACCACCACACCGCAAAGACAACGGAGGATGGCGGCGCGACCGAAGACGGAGACGCGGACGGGCCGGGACGGGGGACACGGGCGGACGGGCACCGTGGCGCGACGGGACGAGGCGCAGGAGACGGGAGCAGAGAGACGGCGCACCACGACGGCGGCCGGGCGGGTTGGGCGGCCCCCGCTTGGAAGTCGGCGACGGGACGGGACGGCGCCCCGGCTCGAAGCTAGGGTTCCACTCGCCGGGCGACGGGGCCGGGACGGGACGGGAGGCACACAACGGTGGCGGAGGCGGTGGCGGAGGTGGTGGCGGTGGCGGAGGAGGACGGTGGCGAGGCGGTGGCGGTGGCGAGGAGGAGCACGGCGGCGCAAAAAAATGGGCAGCCCTTCGGGGTCAAATCTGAACCGGCGACTTAGGTTTTCCCGGGGATCGGGCGCTTATTTATAGAGGGAAGCTTTTGCGTGGCGGGCGCTTTGGGATGCTCGCCACGGCACGTTAAACGGGCGGGCGAGTAAGGATGCCCGCCACGCGAAAAATATTAACCGTGGGGGCGGATTAGATGGCCGCCACGTGTACTATTTTCGAATAAAGAGATAAGTATTCTTATAAATTGTAATAAATTATTATAAAATGGTTATAAATTGTTATAAATTGTTAAAAATGGTTATAAATTGTTATAAATTGTTAAAAACTGTTATAAATTGTTAAAAATTGTTATAAATTGTTTTAAATTATTATAAAATGGTATAAAATGGTATAAATTGTTATAAATTATTATAAAATGGTTATAAATTGTTATGAATTGTTATAAATTGTTATAAAATGGTTAGGATGCCCGCCGCGTGTCAACTTTTCATTTTTTCGAAGTTTTCACGCCTCGAAATTTGAAATTTGAATTTTTACACATTCGCATCGACATTTCAAGCCCCCGCACGGCCAAGATTCAAAAAGTCATGAATACGGAAACTTCATAACTCATCAAGATCTACAATTCATATATAGGTCATTTTTGCATACGAGAAAGTGTTACAAACGTGTAGTTCAAAAACACTAGTCTCCCCCGTAGTTTCACGAAACTCGTGTGAGATATTTGTTTTTGGACTACTTTGTTTACATTAGAATAACTACAACTACATATCATTTTGGTGCCGTGCATTGGTGGTCTTCTTCTCGCCATCGCCGCGGGTGCATGGCATCGCTTTAGTCTTGTCGGGATTGATTACGTCCTCCAAAGGCCTTCATCTTTTTGGAAAATCGTAAAGAGGTGGAACTCATCATAGTTGTTGTATGTTTCGGGACTCTAGACCCCATCGCCCCACGATCCGGCCGCTTTCCTCGCCACGACAATATGTCTATTTGTGTTCTCCACGTTCATGTAGTAGGCTACTTGTGCGGCATCCGATGCAAGCACCCACCGATCATCTTTGTACGGCACACTTTGAAGGTTCACGGTGGTTAGCCCAAAATCGCCCACTAGAATCGCCGAAGGCTTGACCCATCGGCAAATCTAAAAACGGTTACCCAGAGGTTACCACCATAGTCAAGTTCCCATATTTCTTTGACTTGTGCGAAGCATGTCATCTTCTCCCCGTCACGTCGTTCCTCGCCCTCATATCGAACACCGCCGTTCTCGTGATGCACTCTTCTTGTCCTTTTCTTTTGTGTAGATCCCGTGCACCGCTGACATCATACCCTTGCCACGTGGTGACTGCATGGGCGGCCCCGACACAAGCTTCTTCACGCCTCTCGCATCATCTCCCGGGGAATGTTCCGCTTTGGAGCCACCGGAGGAAAGTGCTCTTGTGTTCCTTCTCCGCCCAATCCTTCGGACAGCTTCTTGCGCTTCCTACTTGCACTTGGCGGGAGCTCTTTGAGGTGCTTTTTTTCACGTGATTCGCCCATGATCGCCAATTGATGAAGGATGCCGTAGTGAGCGCCTAGCACTTTGTCCCTATGTATGTCGGTGCGTGCTTTTCGCCCGCGCACCCCATCCCCGAGGGTTCTTCCTTCATGTTGATGCACCGAAGCCCAATAGCCCTCCCATCTTTTATGTACTTCACACACCGCCACGGCCTCCCGGCTTGTGTATGCCTCGATCATAGAGCCCTTTGGGTAAGCGGTTATGATTGAATCGATTGAGGGTAGACATTAGTCGCCGCGATGGTCCACATCGCTTTGTAGGTACACGGGTCCCGGCTATTCTATCCGATCAACCATGTGCATCATTAGGTGTGGCATAATGTCGAAGAACGACGGTGGGAAACACATCTCTATCACGGCACATTGTTTCGCGATGAACTCTTTCAAATAGCAGCGATCTGCTTTGGCAATTACCTTCTCGTTGATTTGGTTAAAGAAGTATGACATCCTTGTGACCACCATCTTCACGTATTTTGGTCGAACAACTTTGATCACAATTGGAAGGAACACCGTCGGCATGATGTGAGCATCGTCGGCGCGTTGAAGTTCGTCATTGTGAGGTCTTTCATGGATACCGGACTCTTTGATGTTGGAAGAGAAACCCGTCGGTACCTTGATACCCCGCATCAACCGACACATAGCCAACTTCTCATCTCGTTAGGTTGTAGGCCGCACCGGAGTTGGACTTTACCGCTTTGGAAGCCGTGTAGCGTGAATTTCCTGGTCGGATGCCCATGTCAACAAGATCCCGACGTGACTTCACACCATCCTTCATCTTGGTCTTGATATCCATCGGAGACCGATCGCGTGCTTTCAAGACATTTTTCTCAAGGTGCATCCGATCGATCGCGTGGGGTGTATGCGATATCTTCCAAAGATTTTTAGATACTTGAAGAAGATTGACTTCTTCTTGAAAGGAACGGCCGAGGCACTTCGTCCTCCGCTTTATCCCTCTTTCGCTTCTTTGTCTTGGAGGTGCCGCCTTCCCGATCATCTTCTTTCTTCTTCTTCTTCTTTCCAAACTCGCACTCCAAGTCCTTCACCATGTCAAACACCTTCGACCACAACTAGTCGATCTTTGGGCCGAGGTTTCGACTTCGCCCTTGTTGTCAAAGTACACATTCATTTTGAATCTCTCATTACCTATGCTTGCCGCAGAGGAAGCGCCTCGTGTTCCATGTACACGGTTTTGGTGCATCCCTTCGTAAGTGGAGCAGGTTTCTTCGATGCAAGCTACACAGACGGTCTTCCCTTTAATCCGCCCCGATAATGAAAAAAGGCCGGGTAATCGCGATGGTGACAAAGATGATGGCACGAAGAGTGAACTTCGCTTGCGGCACGCATCAACCATGCTGACCCCATCATCAAACAAGACCGCATCTCTCCTCCATGAACGGCTCCGTGAACACATCTATATCGCTTCGGGTCGCTTCGTCCCAGAAATGAGCATGGTGAGCAAAACATACCGCGCTTTTGACAAAGATGTGGAGGTAGATTGTACATGGTGAGGACGACCGCCACGTCTTTGTCGCGTCTTTGCGCCAGTCACCGAATGGGCTCATTCCGCCGGTACTCAATGCGAACCAACGTTCTCGGGCTCCTCTCGCGCAGTCGGGGTAGGCGGCGTCGAAGTCTTGCCATCGCCTAGCATCCGGGGTGCCGTAGCTTCCGTCATCCTTTACACGATCGCTAGATGCATGCCGTGTCATGTGCTTAGCATCCTCGGGGTTCCCATAGAGAGCCCGCAGCGCATCGCTGACCGGAAGGTACCACATTGACAAATACTGGGCGTTTCCTCTGCGTGTAACCTTCCTCTTCCTCGCCCCGCGTTGATGATCTTCTTCGCGCCGCACCGGTTTTCTTCGCCCCCCTTCTTCTTTTTTTTTTCGCCCCGCCTTCCTCATCGAGGTCATTGTCCACGCGACATCCGGCATTCCGCTTGTATCGACTAGCGCCCGCGCTCTGGACAACCGGTCAAATTCTCGTCATCGACGCCTCGATATAGGATACGGTGGTTGGGGCAGGGCATCGAACTTGTTCACTTTCATCGCCACCGGGCGGATCAACTTCTTAGCGCGATACGCATTAGCGGAACCTTGTTAGGCGATGGAT
Organism: Hyparrhenia diplandra; assembly: GCA_015847255.1. Classification (NCBI taxonomy): domain Eukaryota; kingdom Viridiplantae; phylum Streptophyta; class Magnoliopsida; order Poales; family Poaceae; genus Hyparrhenia; species Hyparrhenia diplandra. The sequence goes on along the minus strand of JADLZK010012640.1, from coordinate 101,550 downwards.
ACGTGAAGGCCGTGTAACTTACGAGCTCATTGAAGCTAGTGTCGCACCAGCCATGACGAGACTTCAACATCAGCAAATTCGTGGGTAAAACTCAGCGCCGTGCAACCCTCCGGACTGTCTTTGTAAAGCGGATCAATCGCTGCCCGCTTCATCCGCTTTGAAGTTCTCCAACCATCTCGAACCCAAACGGAATGTCATCCTCACCGAGTTGGTTGACCAAATCTTCAAGAACCCGGACATCCTCGCCGCGCCATAGGATTCTCCCCGCTCCACCGCCCCTCCACCACCACCACCGCCATCGTTGTCATCGCCGACGCCGGCCGTGCTTTCGAACAAATCTGATGGAATTGGACCGACCGGTGGACTTTTCGGTATCGCGACGGCGGGGGGACGCTCGCCCGTACCGGATCGACCGGGTGGATCGAAGGGTGGAACTTCTTCACCGCGAAAAGTCCGCACCAAATAGTCACCGACGAAGCCATTCATGATTAGGTGAGATCGCATCGACGATGTCGAGAACGCTTTCAGATTCTTGCATTTTTGCGCACGGACAGATGATCGTGCTCGCTGAATTATTCGCCAGTGTCGCTTCGCCGAAAGCAACAAACTTCTTCACCTCATCAAAGTATTTATCATCAACCCTCTTCTTCATCTCATACATCCAAAGGCTCGTGCCTCTCCATCCCGATCGATCCCTCGCTCTTCCAAAAACTTAGTGCCGTTACATAGTACTCAAACCAAAAAAAAGGAGAAGAAGTCCCACCATAGATCTAGATCTAGAGAAAGGCGCTTTCTCTCTCCTCCAAACCAAAAAAAAAAGACGAAGTTGCACCGTAGATCTAGATCTAGAGAAAGGCAGTTTTTCTATCTCCTCCAAACCAAAAAAAAAGTTCCACCATAGATCTAGATCTAGAGAAAAGGCAGTTTTCTCTCCTCATGGATCTAGATTTAGAGAGGGGATGAAAAAGAGGGAAAGAAAGATCAAAAGAGGCATTAATCGACCAATTAGTGTCTTCTCCTCCACCAAATCAAAGCCAAAACACCCAAATCAAAGTTTTTGTCAAATTTTTGATCAAAACCTCCCCCCCACAAGAGTTGGAAGAGGAAGTTCGTGGAGAAGATGAAGAGGCGGCGCCCGTAATTTATAGGCTGCGGCCTTTTGCGTGGCGGGCGCCCTAATATGCCCGCCACGCAAAGAAGCAGACGCGTGTGGCGGGCGCCCGCCACGTTAAGAAAATCTTTTGCGTGGCGGGCGCGTTAAGGCGCCGCCACGTGAGAGTGCGTTCCTTTCGGCGACCGAGGCCATATCATTTCCGTGGCGGGTTCAAATTGCGCCCGCCACGGAAAAGATATGGCCCCTGCTCGCAAAATCGAATCGCTTGTAGTGTACCATGGGACAGAATATCCTTGACACCAAAAAGACCCTCAAGAAAACACATAGAAATAACAACAAAATTCATCGGTTTCTAAAAATGTATCTATATTATTCATCTCTAAACATAGGTGTAACACAATAAAATTCATAGGTTCTCAAGCAATGCCAGATGAAGACACAATAAATATCAAAGCTTGATCCTTGAAGAGATATATAACTTTCCAAATGACTAGTTTTTCATTTGAAATCATTTAAGTTCTGTAAATTCTATGAATTTCTTGAATTTAGACATTCAAATTTTTGGGACTGAATTTTGAGTTCGAAACAATTTGTAAAGTAGCTCATGTTTCCAAATGCCTCTACAATTTGATTTCTTGGGGTGGCTGAATATCCTCCTCTTGAAAGAGAACAAGCATGTTGAGGCGTCACAGACAGTTACCTCTAGAAATCTAGTCTGTAGTGGTGTCCTGTTGTTAATTTTGTTCTTTTTGTTTGCTTGATCATTTGTGATTTTATTTGTTGCTCTATTGTAAGCAAGCCTAATGTTTTACCCCATCTATATTCTCTAGCTTCTTCGTAAACATTGATTGCTCTTCCTGGTTCATTTGTAAGTCAAACAGTTACAAAGACATACAAACACTATTTATAAAATGGACAATAACACACCTATTCTGCACATGAAACTAAGAAATAATGCATTGCTCATCCAGGGGGCAACCTTATCGTCACTGCTCATCCCATTGTAGCCTCACTTTGTTGCCCTATCCTCTTGGCCATATTTTCCAATAGGAATGCAATGCCTGTGCTACTCTGGTAGACGTTTGGCAGGAATGGATCGGGCTTTGCCACTTCATGACCATACATAGCTCCCTCTCCCGATGAACTTGGTCACTTGCAAGTGGAGAGCCGCAACTAAACGAAAACACCTCCCAAAAAGATTTTCTGTAGTAGTGGGTCGTGGTCGCGATACAAGGCTGTCAATCGGAGGCAAGCCTGCATATGCCCAGCAACATGGGTAGGCCAGCAACATGGCAACTGAAATGACTATTCTGGCCGAAGTGGAACCAATGCTCAGGTATTGTGTGTTCCTAATGCTTGTCAATCCAGAATGTACTTATAGAGACTCTTGCTGCAGCATTTTCCTTCAGCATTTTGCTTGTACCAACAGTACGTAGCAACACAACTGTTCTATGCACTCGATCTCACCACACAATGCCTTGGCTGGTAAGACTGACTGTAACCTTGTACAAGTCTTGTTTTTATATAGGCTCATTTTTTGTCTGGATGTATAAATAATTTATTATTGGTACTATACTACTATGCAGTTATAAAAGTTAAAGAGGGTAGCTAAATCAAACTTAAACTCCCAACTACAGGGAGCAGCACCTGGTCAGCACTAATGTTACTGCACATCCATTTGCAACATAAAGTGAACACATGGCTGCCTCGTTGCTGAAGTGTAAATAGTAGGAAGAGGCATCTATAGATTATAACTCATATGCAATCATCGCTGATACCATGCTAACATAAGTAAATGCTGGCAGAAACTTATTTATAGCATTAGAAATATAGGATCGCATGCTGTTGGACTGATGTATTACACAATTTAATGATTCCCACAGCGATAGAACAATTGTTCCTGATGCATATTAACAACAGGGAAAATGAGTGTCCCTAAAACATTAGTGACATGTTATTACGTGTCTCAGATTATTCACACATTAGAGATGATTACTGAACAAGAAATAATCATTGATATCAACAATCATTGATATCCACATATATATCATATAGACTTGGGCATTACAACAAATCATCACTAATCAGACTCATCTTTTTTTTAGATAGTGGATTTGAAATCCGTCTTCATCTATCAGCAAATAGAATCTGGCCAACTATTATAAAGTCTTAGCAAATCAAAAGATAACGGTCTGCAAATACCACAAAGGTGCATCCTGGGAATAGGGTGAGTGAAACAAAATAAGATTCTTTCTAAACATGACCAATATGTCTTGGAGATAACCATCCACTGGAACTAAAAATTGCAACACCGATGTCTCAAGATGCTGTGCAGCGTGGATCATTTTTTCCCACTGATCATCATGCTGCTGCAGACTTGACTCATCCACAGGTTTTCAGATAACAACATTGAGATGGATATCTGTAAACATATATACCATAGCTGATGCATTAGATCAAAGGCATGGTCGTTAAGGAACTGGTCTCACATTGTAGATAGAGTCCACACTTACCGATATGCGCATCTATAACATCTGTCCATCAGAAACGAAGTTCATTTACTCAGAATGTTTCTCTAATATAATGCTTCAAGTCACACACCTCTTACTGCATGTTCAGGGTCTCATACAGTCTTCACAGAACACAACAGTGAAGAGAAAGTTGTACCAGATGTTTTGTACATGTCGCAGAACGAAGAGCAGCATCTACAAATCCAATTTCTTCTTAACCATTGCTGAAGATGCAGGTAACTTTTAGAGCAGAAACTTCTAATTTTAGAGGCGACCGGGTGAGGCCCTTCCAGGCATCTCTATATATAGCCTGTTGTTGCTGTAGTCCGCTTTGGAAATGAAAACACATCACAAAAAGTCAATTATATACTGTTTTTCCTCCTAGTTTCTTGGTTTGGCTAGCTAGGAGTCCTTGATTATTGGCTGACAGGTGTATTTTTAGTTTTTAATGTAGTAGTGTTGATTGATTATTTTACCATATTCCAATAATGACCATAGAAATTCTATTTTAAAGTAATGATTTTTATTTTTATTTATTTTTTTTCAAATGACCTTGAAAAATGATCTGAACTAAAGTTCTTGAACAAGACTAAAATAGAATGAATGTTGTGTGATTGTGAAAGCTCTGACTAACAGTGTAGCTTTATGAAAACTGCTGCATTTTTTCATTGTCTTATGTGAGTTACTTAAGTACAAAGTATACTTCATTGTTTTTAAATATGAAAGCTGCATTCTAGTATAGACATTCATACAAAGCATCACTGATACTGCCTGACATGTAGTAAAAAATTTACCACAATACTGTATTCTATATTTGGCTACAAATGTTAGTACCAATATTGCGAGATCAACTAACCAACATTAATGGTTCTCATACATTAGATGGACAAATGATTAGGAAATAGGGGGAAGCCTCACCTGGATAGCCAGATAGACCTGTCGGCAACAGGTACTCAAATGAAACTATTCCTAAAGGTAGTAAGCATCACACCTACAAAGACCAAGCTCATTTCGCCATTCAGCATCTTGACCACATGCTGCTGCGCAAAATTGTCTATCTTGCTTGACGACCTGGATCTCGAAGAGAGCCTCCTTTCGCAAGAGTTCCTTCCTCTCCTGCAGCATTCCTCACAGGTGCCGGTCTGGCACATGCTTCCACTATAATCAAGACAAGAAGAACAAAAAGAAGGAAGCAGTGCTGGTTGAGAGTGTTCGAGAAAGCGAAGGTCATCGTGTCGGCGACCAGAGCCGAATACAGAGCACCGTATTTCGTCCGAATCGAGTGGGACCTCGGGAGTCGGGAGTGGATCAGAAGTGGATGATCACATACATCGATTCCCTTGTGTGTCTACGCAGCAGTAGATGGGAGGGTGTCTGTGCAGGATGCTCTGTGATTACCGGGTCATCAAATGTTGCTAAACAAACAGGTATATATAAAGGAAGTCTGCGCGTGGTGCTAAGTGTTTTGGTTATTATAGTACAAGTGTACGACCACACTAGGCGTCATGGTTTCCAGTTGCCTCTCAAGCCTAAATGCTTACAGCAAAGATACCTCCCACGAGATCATGTAACTCGTCCTCACTAATATTGTCATCAAGTGGTGCAACATCTAGAGATATATATGGATTCTTGGCCCTGTACATGGGTTTTTATATATAGACATGTGGAGTAGCACGCATCTAGACATCTAGTCATCTACCATGTGTTATTGTAACAATAAAAATGCAAGGAACCACGGACAAGATTCAACTACCAATAATGAAATCAAATCTCACAAAATCAGGACATTTGGAAGAGGGAGCTGTATGGCCTCTTTTCAGTCCTGCTACTTTCTCCATTCTCTCGCCTCATTATAGCTGCACGACTGACTTGTAATCCAGTTACACTAGAATTCTAATCCATTTACACCAAAAGTTGAACATTCTCACGCCTCATAACTGACAAATTTATATATTTTGCACAAGTTACTGTTTCATATTTTTATGCCTGAATCTTAGTAGCAAAATAAGCTTTATAGGTCTGACTAATTACTCTGATTTTTTTTAATGTTTCAATATGTGACTAATTATCATGAAGCTACATGTGCCTCTCTAGGTATGATCGATAAATGCCCTGCCAATTACACAACTCATTAATTCTTTAAAAAAAATTACACACCTCATCAATACATTGTTTACATGTATGGTGGCCTGTATGGAAGAACTAATGGGAAATTAAGCAACACCTATGTTTTTGCCAGGTGTTAAATAGTCTTCATCTACAAAATTGAAGTGGATTTTTTTTGCATTGGTGCAATTTTGGATAAAGTGGGCTAGAACACCACGCCTTAAACTATTGGCGCACCATCACTGCTATTTCTTGATGAGCCCTGATCAGTGTTCTTACACAGGCTAATAGAGCTGGCAAAATGAAACATGAATGGAAGATCAGTGAAATTAATTGACACAGTGTATCACAACTTCAAAAAATCTTGTGTGAGGCATTTGGGATTGGGAATGGGACTCAGAGGCAGGTGGGTATTTCAACTGCCTCAGTTAATGCTTGAGATTAACTGAGGGGGTCAGTTTTATTAACCAAAATTAATGGTCATGATCAGCCGCCTCGCCAAATTGATTTAGGAGGCGATTAAAAAATAATCGCCTCGTATAATCCATTAATAGAGACAGGAGGCAGGCCTCTTACAAGGCCCGACACATTAATGTTCACGAGGACTAGTAGTCCTAGGTGAGGCCCAATAGTCATAGTGAGCATAAATATAGGAGGTTAGGGTTTTCTCATTCACTCCTCTCCTCTCTGTCCCTCGCATAGTCTCTCTTAGCTCCCTCCACGTGTGCACCCAAGCACACCCCCCCTCAGCACCCGTGTGCATCTCTCTCTGCTCACTCGGGCTCCCCAAACTTCTCCGCATCTCTTGTCTCAGCTCCTCGCCACTGAGAGCCTTTGTCCTCCCCACCCACCGAGCTATCTAGCGGCGGCACCCCTCCGACCCTTGCAGTGCTAGTGGCGTTGCCCCTACCTACCCAAGTAGAGTAGGCAAGTAGTGGTACTCAACCTCCGCTGCGCGTGCGACGCAAACCTCCCTCTGGTAGCTAGCTAGGTGGCCTGGCCTGCTCCCATAGCTCTACCGAGGGCCCCTATGAGTAAGTGCTCGGATCCGACAAGGATGCGCCTGGATCCGATGAGGAGGAATCCGATCCAGCGAGGATGGCGTGGATCCGTGAGGAGTAGCCGATCGAACAAGGAGGAGCCAGGATCTGGTGGGCTTGTGTGGCAGTAGGTCTCGTTGTCGGCATAGGTCCTCACGAAGTGGAGCGGTGGCATGCAGACAGGCTCGGTGGCCCATGGATGGGCATGGTGAGCTTATCCATGGGTCTTCCTTTTCTTGTTTTTTTATTCAAATTTCCGAGGCGGGCATCCAACCACCTCGGAAAATATCCCATTTACCATAACCATCGGACCGAGGTTGTTGCGACGACTGCCTTAGTAATCTTTTTTTTATTATCTTGGTAAAGTTTCCTGGTGTAGTGTATGATTCTAAAGATCAAATCATGAAAACTTAAATTTCAAAGAGGGATTAAATATTCAATACATTGACCTATACTATATATGTTCGCAACTCCCTCTGTTGAAAAGGGTGAGTTACTTTCATCCATTCATGTGCCATATATACTTGTTAGTGTCGAAGTTGTACTATTGAATCACAACCAAAAAAAAAAGAGATGGCACATCTACTAGGTGGTTTTGTTATGTGTTGATGGAGGTCTGCCCCTTTGTGTCCATGGACGGTGTGGTTTAGCGGTATTTGCGAGGGCTATACTGATTTCTCAGTGCATTGGGCCATATTGTGGACTGTTTATGATTTCATTGCACTCTTGTAGTTCTATTGTTTTTCTGGTCTTTATTCTCTTATTTTTTTAAAAAGCTGATCGCACTGCTGGAATCATTAAAAATAAAAGAACGATCGATGCTTTCTTTCTTTCTTTTTTGTCTAAAAAATTACGGCCGGTATATATGGTGTCTCGCTATTTGGATCGTCAGTTTTATTCTTTTTTGTCTCTCTTTTTCTTATCTCTTTTCTGAAGTCCATAGCAGCGGTATATCACATTTATCTTCTCTTCCTGCTGTTATCGATTTTTGGTGTAATCTATCCTTACCATTTCCTCATCGAGACGATGCATCTGAGATGTACGAACATTGATGGACAAAAACAGAAATGTTATAAATTATGGATGGATGCATAAATAAAACAGCAAAAGTACATACACCGACATAGCAACAGCACAGCGCGGTAACGAGGTTAGCTAGAAAATTATATATAACAATAACACAACAAATAAATAATAGTGCTGGACATATTTATTCTCGGATATTGGACCGATTTATCTATTCCTCTTCAGACAGACTAAAATTTGGTTACACGCTGATGGTCAGCAAAATCTGGCCAGGTCACCAGGCGGCTGGGATGCTGCTTGCAGTTTTCTGTATGGTGTGCACACTGAGAACAGAGACTAGGGCTGGCGTCCATGTCACTGTATTAGTGGCCATCCCATTAGACCTGCTCGCGACCTCGTAACCGCTGCTTGGGACTGAGCTGGTGCAAACAGATGACATGGTGCTCCACCGCCCAGAGGTTTGGCAGAGAAACGGAAAACTTCGACGTTGTGGGTTCCTGTTGCTTCTCAAACCCACTAAACAAAAAAGGACGATCTTGCTGGACTTTGCTTCATTATTACATACTTGCTTGAGCTTCTTCTACAAGTATCATTTTATAGGCTTCTTTTGTACGTCTGGATGTATATAAACCAATTAATATTTTTTGACCGAAAAACTAACTAATATTGGTATGTACTATATAATTTTTGAATGTATGTAAAGCCTGAACAAACACATGAACTTATTCGAAAACTCAAACCGGGGACGACATCAGGGAGAACATGGTCATATGTATTGCTACTGCGTATTGATTAATGACATGCATTGAACACACTTCTGCCTCTTCCTCTTGCTGGTGAGCTGAAAGGAGTAGTACGTCCACAACTTTATTTGATTCCCAGATGATCTCAAAACAGGTAAAGTCAGCCATTCAGGTTTTGCATTATTGCATTGCCCTGCTTATGTGAGCTAAATAATTTATAACGCTTTCAAAAACTTCTGAGTAGTGCTTCGAATTCTGCAGTTACATATTCGACTGCTTATGTTTCTTCTTTTTTTTTTTCTTCTCTGGATCGAGACTCCATAGCAGCGGTATATCACATTTATCTTCTGTTCCTGCTGTTAGTTTCTATGTATCGATTTTCAGTGTGATCTATCCTTACCATTTCCTCATCTGGACGATGGATCTGAGAAACACAATAGTGTTTGAGATAAGTTCAGTGGTGGACGGACGAACCATGGTGGACAAAAACAATAATATCATGGATGGATGCATAAATAAAACAGTAAAAGTACATAGACCGACGTAGCAGCAGCTCGGTGGCAACGAGGTTAGCTACAAAATTATATATATAATAACAATAACACAAGAATTTTTCCTATGCTTGGGTTCCTCCTGTTCATTTTGTTTTAGCCAGTTCCTCCCTCAATTCTCATAATCAAAGGTATTTTAGTACTTTTAGGACCTACAACTTCTCAGCTCCATCAGCCGTATCCCTCCCCATCCAAACCCACGAACTGTCGATCCTCTTCTTTCTCCATCGAGTTCTGCCGCCGCGGCCGCACTGCCAATCCTTGTCCTCCACATCGTCTCCAAGGGCCACCACGGAGTCGCTGGTGCCCGCCACCCTAGCCCTCAACACCCCCCCCCCCGCCCCCGCCGGCAGTGGCAACTGCCTCCACGGAGGGGCCTGTGACCACCACCCCTTGCCCCTCAACCTCCCCTCTCTGCACCAACGTTTCCCAGCAGAGCAGGATTCTGCTGTTCTGCCTCCACCGCCGCCCGCGCCTCGCACCGCAATGGGAGGACCTTGTTCAGTGGGTGCAGCACGAGGGTGGATTCGTCCACCCTGCCCTCCGCTTCGCCGATCACCCAGAGTGTTTGCCACCACAACCGATGACAACATACCCCCTAGGGACATCCTCATCTCGCTCCCAGACCAGCTCCCTTTACGACTACGGTGGCCCAGCGGTGCCTCAGGCGATGTGCTTGTGCAGCAATGTATGTTGCTGTGAGCCTATGAATGCATCAAAGGTTAGGTAAATTAGAAGTTGCTGATGCAAGTGATTAATGTTTATGCATACATCGCTAATGTAGTAAGTGACAAAACAGCATTCATTTCCATCTTCCAAAGCCAAGAGTTATCAGGCGAAAATGCTGAAATGAATCCTAAAAATGAAAGGTCGTGGATCAAACGTGTCTGAGAATGACATTGATGGACTTCGCTTCTCAATACAGATAGTACTGTGCCTGTTCCTTCTCAATCCCACCATACAAAAAGATGATATCGCTGGACCTTGCTTCATCATGTCCCTGTCCAACAAAATCCCTCAGTCCACCAGCCAATGTGCCTTGTCACCACCTAACGACCCCGATACTACCCTACATAAGTGCTTGAGCTTCTTCTACAAGTCTCATTTTTTAGGCTTCTTTAGTCTGGATGTATAAATCAATTAATATGGTACTATATAATTTTTTTTAATGCATGCAAAAGCGTGTACTAACTCGAACTAATTCAAATACTCAAACAGGGAATGACACATCAGGGAGCATATGACCATATCTATCGGTACTGCATATACATTTGAGACATACATTGAACACACTTCTGCCTCTTTCTGAAGCAGCTGAACTGAAAGGAGCAGTACGTCCATAATTTATTTGACTCCCTGATGATCACAAAATGGGTAAAATCTCAAGCATTCATGTTTTGCATTGTTTCCCTGCTTATGTGAGCTGATAATTTACAACGCTCTCAAGACCTTCTGTGTAATGATTCCAATTCTGCAGTTAGGTTGAATAAGCAAATCATCAAGATAAGCTTCCATGTCTACAGTTTGGATTTTTTTTTTTTTTAGGAAGAAGAATAAACTTTCTTTTGAGAACGGTTATTCTTTTGTAGGACAACAAAAAGCCTCGGATACTAGGAAGCAAGGGCAAACCAAATATAACTTAACAATCTATCCTATTAAGAGAGATTACATCTTGTAGCTAGAAATCCGCACTAGTAACAAAATGATTTTGCGTGATTGGCGATTTTCATTTTGCGTGCCGGGCACATGCGCCCATCACCTACAAAAGGTCACGGTTAATGACAGATTTTCCGTGGCGGGCGTTTTATGCTCACCACGGACAATGAATTAAAAATATATAAAAAAAGCCCGTAGACCACCGAGACCGCCAGCCCAATAGCCCACCAACCCGCCGCCGTCCGGCCCGATCTGCCGCTTCGGTGGCGGATCTGCCGCCCGCCTGGGCGTATTCACCTCTCCGTTGGCGGATTCAACGCTTGGTGGCCATAGCTCGAGGATCCATGTCGGATCCGCCATCGTTCAAGCCTGTGCCGCCAAATCCGCCATGGATGCGCGACACATCGAGCTGTGAGAGCAAGGGAGGGAGGGTGAGGGTGGATTGACCATGGACATGCAAGAGGATATCAAGGAAGAGGATCATACCCTCCGGTCGCCATGGATCCGCCTACCTCGTTCCTAGTCCCGGTCCCACAGTCCACCATGGATCCACCATAGATCCGCCATGGATTCGTTGTGCCCCCGGTCGGATCCACCATGGATCCCCGTGGATCTGTCACACCCCGGTCGGCGCGCCTCCGATTTGCCGGACCTGACTCCCGAGAGGGCGCCGGTAGGAGATGGGAGAAAGGGAAGAGGAGCCGACTGGAGAGAGGGAGCAAGGGAGGGGCGCCGGTGGGAGAGGGGGCAAGGGAGGACTTCGTGGGCTCTTGGGTGCGGTGCTGGGTGCTCGTGGAAGATAGTGGGGATCGGGAGAGAGAAGTGAGGAGGCGTTCGCGGTAGAGATATGGGATCGGGAGAGGGTTCGGGAGGCAGAGGGTGGGAGTGGGGAAAACCGTAATGCGTTGTTTTTATATTGAGATCGGTTTATCGGCCCTAGCCTAGATCCATTGGGCCCTGTCATTTTTCATGGCGGGCCTTTTATGTTGCCCGCCACGAAAAATCTATTTTACGTCGCAGGCACTTTTTGTCTGTCACGGTAAATAAAAAAGTGCCCACCACGGTTAATCGGGGCATTAACCGTGGCGGGCAAAAAGAAGTGCCCGCGGCGGTTAATATTTGGGGGTGTCTCGTAAAATCAATTCTTTACTAGTGCCGATTCTAGGGAAGCAGATGCTCTTTCACTGATTACATCACAGCGTGTGACTAGTGAGAATTGAGACTTCATCTAGCATCCTTATCACTGGGACAACAAGGATCGTCACTGGCTGGGTCCTTCCAACCTCAATTCTCGCGTTCTGCGCCAAACATTTCACAGCAGTATACAGTCTAGCTAGCTACATTCAGCAAGAAGCGGTGCTTGGAAAATGTGCCTCAACTTGGAAGAAGTATTCAAGTAAAACCCAATCTCCGACCATTTGAGTGGCTCTAGATGCTTCTCAATTTTGAAAGCCTTTATACACAATATGTTGTTGCTGCATTTGCTTGTTGGTGCCTTTATAGACAATATGCTGTTGATGTTAATGTTAGTGTGGTCTTGCTTATTGGGTTCTCATCGATTACCATCTTTTCAGTTCGTCATGTCATAGTGTGGGACCATCGTTTTAGTTCTCATAACACTCGCACTTCCTTCTTGTCTTCTTTGCTCATACAAAAAAGTGCTCCAGTACTATAAAGGGTCCAACCTGAAGATGTATTGAAAACACATAACACAATTGTTAAGCCCTAGACTATTTTTTGTTGCAACGCACCAAAATGTTTGCTAATAGATAACAAAATAGTTTAAAACTACAAGGGGTAGACACTGAAGCAATGACATTCGATTGTACTATTAAATTATCAAATACTATATCAAGATAATTTTATAACTATGCATTTTGATGTTAAAATAAATTTCATATAATTTTGGATATTAGCCCCATTTATATGACTTTTTGGACGGACCAGAAATATATATATTGTTGTTGGAAACTTGGAACTGGTGCATACAGAAGCTACTGTGCCTTGACTGTCCTGCTCAGTCATGCAAGTTGAAGAGGCGTTTATAGAGAAGATGCTTTTGTTGTATTTTGCTTCATAATTCCTGATGCTTCCCAATCCGGAATGGATTTCATATAGGGAAGATGCTTTTGCTGTATTTTGCTTCATAATTTCTTTAGCAGAAAAAACCTCCTACCATAGGACCTAAGTAGCAACCATCTAGTCTATGGGTGCCTGACCTTCTTTAGCGGGCGCGTAGTGGACAAAAAGAGGGAAAGAAAGTATGGCGGGGGGACAAATTTCTTGTGAGCAAATGGAATTGCTTTACTTTTTCAATTCTAACCTTGTCACTATGTAACGATAGTGAAATGCTAAAACTACACTACATACATATTATCGGCTCGGCTGCTGCATGGATAACTATATATTATTTGTACTATACAGTTAAAATGTAAAAACAGTACACAAATTCAAAACTTAGAATCCAGATATCAGAGACCACATGCTCCTTACTTGAATATCTCAATTCGGATACAAATCAGAATACACAGCCTCAGGGGAAAGGGATGTCTGGATCTAGCAAAGCAATCTAAACAGAAGTAGAGAACTGGAACATGGGAAGGATGAGAGGTCAAAGCCTACGGATGGAGGCTTGGGGAGGAAGAAGTAGAGGGAGATGGAATGTGTATTGTCTTCTGAATAATTCTCCCCTTCTCAGCCCCTGATCTCTTACTTTTGTAGGCTCCCATCCAAGCAAAGTCCGAACTGGGCTCAAGTCCGAGGCCGCAGCGATGGCCCAGCACAACTGATATCTAACATGCTGCATTAAACTTAAGCTATGGCGCTTGCTAGGAGCTGGTGAACGAAGATGGTACTGTGCCTATTGTTTCTCAATCCCACTAAGCAAATGGTGACCTTGTTGGGCTTTCCTTCATCATGTCCCTATCCAACAAAATCTCTCAGTCCTACCAAATGTGCCTTGTCACAGCCTAACAACCCGGAAACTACCCTACATGCTAGTGCTTGAGCTTCTTCCACAAGTCACATTTTATAGGCTTGTTTAGTACGTCTGGATGCTAGTGCTTGAACCGGGGACGACATCAGGGAGCACATGCTCAAATCTATTGTGACTGCGTATCCATTAGTGACATACACTGAACACACTTCTGCCTCTACCTCTTGCTAGTGAACTAAATGGTGTAGTACGTCCATGACTTATTTGATTCCCTGATGATCCCAAAACGGGTCAAGTCTCAAGCATTCATGTTTTGCATTATTACCCTGCTCATGTGAGCTAAAGAACTTATAACGCTTTCTTGACATTCTGAGTAATGGTTCCAATTCTCCAGTTACATTTGACTAATTTTCCTTAGGCTGAACAATTAAATCATCAAGATAAGGTTCCACATCCACAATTTAGATTTTTTTTTTATAATTTTAGGAAGGAGAATAAAAATGTTTTTGAGAAATTGATAACTCTTTGTAGGACAACAAAAGGCCTCGTATACTAGGAAGCATGTGCAAACCGAAGATAAATGAATAAGCTACCTATTACAGAGCGATTACATCTTGTAGAAATCCGATTATTTGGAAGTGGATGAACTCTTTCACTGATTACATCACAGTGTGTGGCTGCTGACAATTAAAACTTCAGCAAGCATCCTTCTCACCGAGACAACAAGGGGCGCCCTGGCTGGGTCCTTACCATCTCTGTTCAGGTGTCGCCAAACATTTCACAACAATACACAGTCTGGCTGCATTCAGCTGGACCGGATAACTGGATTGGATAATAGTGGAGACCGGGAAGAGCACGGAATTCGATTGGGAGTAGAAAGTAAGCAAGGGACCTGGAACAGAGTTTCTATTCAGAGATTCAGAATGTTCGGGTTCGATGCCCTTCATGACTGTTACAGGCGTTTATATTCACGCCCACACAACTGACCCAAGCCAGGCTGTTACATCCCGTTACAATAGACGTTGCCGCGCTTGAGCCATATAGCCTCCATCACCCCACGTTTGCTGACCCCGTCTTCTCTGTTGCCGGTCCAGACACAGTGCTGCTTCTTACTTGGGTGTGATGAAATGAAACACAAAGGGAAGGTAAGTGAAATTCATTGACACTGTATGACTACTACACACACACAAAAAAAAACTGTTCTGAGGCATTTCGGAATTGGCCTCATAGGTGGGCGGGTATAATCCTACTGCACTCTACTCGTAACCGGTGATGTAACTAGTCCAAAGTCCAAAAAATGTGCCTCGACCACCCAGAGGTTTGGTTGCGTAATGGAAACTGAGACGTCCTGGATCCCTGTTGCTTCTCAATCCCACTAAACTAAAAGATGATCCCGCTGGGCTTTGCTTCATCATGTCCTACCAAATGTGCCTTGTCACAACCTAACAATACCCTACATACTATTGCCTGATGAGCTCCTTCTACAAGTCTCATTTTATAGGCTTCCTTAATTAGTCTGGATGTATAAACCAATTAATATTGGTACTATATAATTTCTGAGTACATGTAAAAGTGTGTACTAACTGGAACTACATAACAAACTCAAACAGGAACGGCATCAGGGAGCACATGTTCAGATCTATTGCTACTGCATATAAATTTGTGACGTACATTGGACACACTTCTGCCTGTTCCTCTTGCTGGTGAACTGAGAGGTGTAGTACGGCCATAACATATTTGATTCCATGATGATCACAAAACTGTAAAGATTCAAACATTCAAGTTTAGCATGTCTAAATAATTTACAACGCTTATATGAGCTAAAAAATTTATAACGCTTTTAAGATCTTCCATGTCTACAGTTTGACTGATTTTCTATAGGTTGAACAAGCTAATCGTGAAGATAAGCTTCCATGTATACAGTTTATATGATTTTTTTTCTTTTAGGAAGAATAAATTTGCTTTTGAGAAATCGAAAACTCTTTTGTAGCACAACAAAAATCCTCAGATACTAGGAAGCATGTGCAAACCAAAGATAAATGAACAAGCTATCCTATTGTAGAAATCCAATTCTAGGAAAGCTAATGAACTCTTTCACCGGTTGCATCACAGCGTGTGGCTGCTGAGAATTGAGGCTTCGGCCAGCATCCTTGCCATCGAGACAGCAAGTATCCCTGCTGGCTGGGTCCTTACCACCGCAATTCATGTGTGCTGCATTCAGCTGGAAGCAGTGTTTGGAAAATGTGCTAGGTTAGCTTTTTGCTAGATATTCTATTTTTTGTTGGAACTTGCACGGGGTGGGGCCCCACAGTTTTAATTTAAAAAATTCTTCAATAGTCAACCTTGATGAGCTCAACTATTAATGGTGCATACATGTAAAGTCTCGTCCACTGACATATAAAGTCTTGTCCACTTTTTTTTTCAAGAGCACGCCTTAGGCGTGTATTTCATTAAGCAGAAAGAGTTTGCGATACAAGGTCAACCGGCAACACCGTTACCGAATTTGACCAACCTATTTCTACTGGATCAACAACTAGAAGTCTCGTCCACTGACATGTAAAATCTCGTCCGCAAGATACTCTATATATGGGTTACTATAGAATGCATGCATGTAAAGCCTCGTCCACTGACAATGAATGTGCACCAATTCTTTTGCTCAGTAAAAGTAGCAAAATGCCAGGATTCTTTTCTTGCCAATATATACCAAGGCATCATTTCTTCATGCACATCATATAGAACTTTAGCACATACTTGAGTGTTTTGTGGAACGGAAGAATGCAAGCAGATGATAGAGAGAGGCTTAGTCTTTCAAGAAAAAGGACTGCAAGAGGCGTTGGATCGTATGCACCAGGCTTAATGGTGGAGTTCGATCAGGAGATCCCTTGTCATCCTTATTGTTTGTTTTGGCTGCTGATTTTATTCAATCTCTCATAAGCAAAGCAAAAGAGAGAGGCCCCTCCTTCAATTACTAGTAGATTCACTAATGCAGTGATTTTTATAAAGGGTGATGCAAGCCTACGAAAATAAACATCATGATATCTGGACTTATATTTGGGGTTCTTCTGTTTTTACACCAAAAAAAAAAAAAAACATATGAACAACCCAATGGAACTAGACAAATCCACCCTGCTTATACTTGTGGCTATGGAAATCATCCTGTCGAGAACAAAATAAAGATTTTTTCTCTGGCTTTGGCTCAATGACAGACTAAATATTAGAGCTCTTTTGAGAAGAAAACATATGCCCCTTGAAGACTTTTCATCTGTGCTATATGACCAGCAAATTGATGAAACTTGGAGCATGGGCGTTGGCTGCAGAACTGAACTGGTGCAATGAAGTGTGGAAAGAGAAGTCTCATGCATCAAAGGAACGCAGACAAAGAATGGGAGGAGCAAGTCATCGTCAGGGTTATGCTCCCATGCTTGCTGGAAGAAAAATGTCATGTGACGTCAACGAACATGTGCTTGTGATACATTGTATGAGCAGGAAGTTGAGCCACAAAATATTCTAGAAGAGAAGTTTGATAACCAAGTTGAGATAACAAAAATGTTTGGAAGAAGGTTACTGTCCTTGCCATGGGAATTCCTGTTACTTCAAAACCAAGATTTGTTCTTTTACGATATGGTTTTGTGAAGTTCTGGTAGTGTATGCTTGAAATATCTATTCATTTCATTTTACAAACAAATACGAAATACTGTCTCTAATAGAGGGTGTATTCACATGAGATAAAAAATGTAGCACTCCTGCAGTACAGGACTTACTCTACATAACTTTCCTAGTGTATGAAGACACAAAATTCATATCAAAGCTCGTTTCTCGAAGAGATACATAACTTTCTAGATGATTACTTTCCAGATGATTACTTAAAATTACCACCTATGGTGGTGAAACCAATTGATCATTTCAAAATGAATTGCCTATGTGGTAAGGGAGAGTCAGATATAAGGAGAAGATGTCTGGTAGCATGGGAAGAGGCATGCAGATCCAAAGAACATGGGGGTCTGGGTATTATTGACATTCACCAACAGAATGATGCTCTCCCGATGAAGCACTTAGACAAATTTTATAACAATGCAGACATCCCTTGGGTGAAGCTAACTTGGAACCAGTTATACTCAAATGGTGAAAATCCCCTCACCACAGAACACCTTCAGGCTCTTTTTGGTGGAAAGATGTAATGAAATTATTCAGTAATTACAAGGAGTTGGCCATATTTTCACCACAGAAAGGGAACTCTGTCTCACTCAGGTCTGATATCTGGGTAGATCAAGCATTGAAAGACAAATTTCCACAGTTATTCTCATACACCAGGAAACCTAAATGTTGTATCAGCTTCTATCTGAATCAAACTTTTCAAAGGATTTTTGGTCCAACTCTCTCACAATTAGCTAGACTACAACTGGATGAGCTCAACACAATCCTGCAGAATTTACAACCTGATGAGAATCAAAATGACACATGGGTCTTTAAATGGGGGTACTCTGTCTACAGTAGCAAGAAAGCCTACAAAATCTTGACTGATCAACCCCAGCATCCCCTATTTATAAATGGATTTGGTCTGGAAGTAATCTTGGCAACCAAAAATTCTTCTTCTGGTTATTAGTAAGGGGATAGGCTGAATACTAGAAATATGTTCAAAAGAAAAAACATGACTCTTGCAAGCTATGATTGTGTCCTCTGTAATTTAGGCATGGAAGAAACCTACCTTCATCTCTTCTTCCAATGTCCTTTCAGTAAAGAAAGCTAGGATCATATAGATATCTCATGGGATAACAGCCTGAACCCAATACAAATGTTTCTCAAAGCCAAAGGGGATTTCAACAATGTCATCTTCAAAGAAATTGTCATATGTGCTTGCTGGTCAATTTGGAAAATCAGAAATGCCATCATCTTTCAAAATGGTCATAGGGAAGTGGATGAATGGAAAAGAATCTTCAATTATGAATTTAGCCTGGTTTGTATCAAGGCAAAACCATCCGAATTGCTAGACTACAATCTTGGAGAGATAGCCATGTGTAGTTTTCGTTTTCCTTTTTTGCTTTGGGCCTAGAAGCCTTGTAAAACCTTTTTGTACCCATTCTTTCATTTAATTAAAAAGAGAGGTCGGGGACTCCCCGGACTCCCGTTCGGTTCAAAAAAAAAAAAAGATTACTTTTTCATTTGAAATCATTTAAGTTCTATAAATTCTATAAATTTCTTGCATTTACAATTTAAATTTTTTGGCCCTGACTTATGAGTTCTGGAAATAATTTGTAAACTAGCGCATGTTTCTAGGCGCTTCTACAATGTGCTTTTTTTTTGGGGGTGGCTGAACAACCCCCATACAAAGAAAACAAGCATGTCGAGGAATCAGGGCTAGTCACCCCTTATAGTTTGTCTAATGTTTTACAATTCGTAAAGATTGATGGTTCTTCCAGCTGGTTCATTTATTAGTAAAAGAATTTTTCTCTATTCAGGTATCCAAAAGTCAAACAATTTCAAAGAGATGCAAACAGTACGTAAAATGGACAATAATGTTTATATATTCTGCACATGAAACTAAGCAATAATGCATTTCTCATCCGGGGCAACTTTATCTTCACTCGTTCATCCTACTGTAGCCCCATTATGTTGTCCTCTATATCTTGGCCTTTTTCCTGCACAGAGATCCATACCCTGTCCTACACTGGTAGACGTTTGCCAGCATTGGATCGAGCTTTGCCACTTCTAGACCAGAGATAGCTCCCTATCTCCAGTCGTGGTTGAAAGGGAAGGCTGGCAATGGGAGGCAAGGCCCGTATATGCCCAGCACTCAATCTCACCACACAATGCCTTGGCTGGTCACAACCTAACTGTCCAAAAGTTACACTGCCTATAACCTTGTAGAAGTCTCACTTTATATAGGATCGTTTTTGGTCTGGACGTATAAATCATTTATTATTGGTACTATGCAATACGAAAGTTAAAGAGGGAACCATAATAGTAGCTAAATCAAAGTTGAACTCCCGACATCAGCGAGCACATGGTCATCACTAATGTTACTGCACATCCATTTGCAACATAAAGTGAACACATGGCTGCCATAACTTATATGCAATCGTCGCTGATACCAAGCTACCATAAGTAATTGCTGCCAGATACTTATTTATAGCATAAGTCTACTGAGAATAAATGTGCACCAATTCTTTTGCACAATAAAAGTAGCAATATGCCACGATTCTGTTCTTGCCAATATATACCAAGGCACCCTTTCTTCATGGACATCAAATAGAACTTTAGCACATTCTTGAGTATTTTGTGGAACGGAAGAATGCAAGCAGATGATAGAAATGAGAGGTATCAGGGAACCAATTAGCACAGGTATTCCCACTGAAGCTTAGTCTTTCAAGAAAAAGGACTGCACGAGGCATTGGATCGTATCCACCAGATCAATAGAGGAGTCCGATCAGGAGATCCCTTGTCATCCTTATTGTTTGTTTTGGCTGCTGATTTTATTCATTCTCTCTTAAGCAAAGCAAAAGAGAGAGGCCCCTCCTTCAGTTACTAGTAGATTCACTAATGCAGTGATCTTTATGAAGGGTGATGCAAGCCTACAGTTAAATGAACATCGTGATATCAGGAGATCCCTTGTCATCCTTATTGTTTGCTATAATATGTTGAGGTGATAGTGGGCTGGTATGGTCTTCCTGGTGCCGCCGATTGGGCCTCATTAACTGTGACTTTTTTTATAAAAACCGACATGGTTAATCTGTTTACCATGACATGGAAAGGTCTTGTAAAAGATTTTTGTAGTAGTCTCACAAAATCAGGACATTTGGAAGAAGGAGCCTGTATGGCCTCTGTCAGTCCTGCCACTTTGTCCATTCTCTCGCCTCATTATAGTTGGATGACTGACTTGTAATCCAGTTACAATAGAATTGCAATCAATTTACAGCAAACGTTGAACATTTTCTCGCCTCATACGTGACAAACATACTTATATATTTCGCACTAGTTATTGTTTCATATTTTTGTACCTGTATGCATAAATGAAGTAAAGGGAAATTAAGCTGCGGTATATCACATTTTTTCACTACCTGCTGTTAATTTCCATGTATCGATTTTCAGTGTGATGTATCCTTACCATTTCCTCTTCCGACACAATGGATCTGAGGCCCTGCTCACCGCACCCTCGGCCTCCGACGAGGGAGATCGGGACCAACCCCTAGTCCCTAGCCGCCTCCATCCCGCCGCCCGGCGGCGGCGCGCCGCACCCGCCCCTTCCTCCCCTGTGATCGGACCCATCACCCCCGAGCCTCCTCCGCCAAGATCCGCTTGCACATCCCAAGAGCCGGCAATGGAGGATGCGGTGGCGGCGGACGGAAGAGCATGCTGGAGGGGCGGTGCGAGCTGGGGGCGGGTGCTAGGGCACGCGACAACCGGGCGGGTGCTCGCGAACTGTGGTAAATGGCAGCGGCGTCAGCGGTCATGGTGGTGACCATGGACAGGTTAGAGTGCGTGCCCTCCTATCGCGATCCCGACGCCTTGAGCAGCGATCGGCCGGCGAAGCATCGCTGCCTCACCTAGACTCCGCCTTGAACTCAAGACGTCCGCCCGCTAACGCCCACCCCGCCCTCTCGGATTCGGCTTTCCCATGGCTGGAGCGGGCGTGCGCGCGTCCTCCATACCATAGAGGTCGGCACTCGTGGAGATGCTTGGCATGGGCCCCGTTCTACGCGCAGTGCCGACTCCCAGTCCACACCGGCGCGCTTCTCTAGATCTAAGGAGGAGGCAGCGCCATGACGGCATGGCGGAGCTCCCGGTGGCGCGCGGTCCATGGACGATGTCCGTGGCTGGGCGTGGGACCAGATCGGGGGCGCTGCATGTCATCGCATCCCTTGGCTACTGGAGACGATGCTGCCATAGCATGCAAGATCATCGGGCTTAAAGCTTGCAACGATGACGCCTATGGACGTCATGTTCCTTCCTGAAAGGCGTTGCGGAGGTGTTCTTGCATTGCAATGGCAACCGTTCCTCACGCATTCTAACAGAGAGCAATGACCTATGTTTCACTGGGTAGATGCTTTTCCATTGCCGACAATATTTGGCGCCACAATGCACCTCGGTGACCCAAAGAACGCCATCGAGTCAGCGGATTGAAGACACCGAGGTCTTCCTCCCTCACAAAAAGATCGATGGTGGCTATTCGAACGCCGCTGATACATCAAGGTGGAGGGGCAACGGTGAGGGCACACGATTTCAAGCGTGGGCGATTTGCCAGCTACAGTGGTGGCTGTATCCATCAAATGAGTTTCTTTCAAGTTCATTTTGGTGCACGTTGTTCAAGACGCGTGGTGGCTGATTCAAGACCGCCAAGAAGCAACATCGATATCTTTGGCAATGTCTTGAGTAGTAAACTCAATTCTTTTTTGGATGTTGTAGATCTTTAGTACATGTATCTTCATGTACTTAAGTTTTTGTATTCTTAGTTTTTGTAATAAGTTTGGCTGTGTGGTTACACGAGAGGCTTTTAGACTGTGTGCGTCATTGTAGAGGCCGGAATGTTAATTCCTTTATCTAAAAAAAAAGACACAATGGATCCGCTGATGACAAGTGTGTGAGACAAGTTCCGTGGTGGATGGGGCAAACATGGCTTAAAAAACAATAGGTTTATAATATTATGGATAATGGATGGATGTATAAATAAAACAGTAGAAGTAGGCCGACATGGCAGCAGCTCAGCGGCTTGTGGCGCAGAAGCAACGAGGTTAGGTACAAAATTATATATAACAATGACACAACAAATAAATATTAATGCCAGACCCATGTATTTTTCGCATATTGGACAGATTTATCCATTCCTCGACAGTCAGACAATAAAAAATACATACAAAATTTGGTTACACCCTGATGAAGAGCAACACATGGCCTGGTCACCAAGCCGCTGCTACCCTGTTTGCTGTTTTCTGTAAGGTTTGCACACTGAGAACAGAGACTTGGGCTGGCGTCCATGTCACTAAATTAGTGGCCATCCATCCCAGTCAGGTGTGCTTAGGCCACCTTACAACAGCGCATGGAGCTGGTGCAAACAGATGGCAGTATGCCTTGACCACCAGAGGTTTGGCTGCGAAACCGTGGGCCGTAGTGGGTTCCTATTGCTTCTCAATCCCAGCAAACAAAAAGATGATCTACCAAATGTGCCCTGTCACAACCTAACGACCCAGAAACTACCCTACATACTAGTGCTTGAGCTTCTTCTGAGTCTCATTTTATAGACTTCTTTAGTCGGGATGTACAAACCAATTAATATTGGTACTATGCTTTTTTAATACATGTAAAAGCATCGTGCATGTACTAACAGGAACTATGTCAAAAACTCAAACCGGGGAGGACATCATCGAGCACATGCTCATATCTATTGCTACTGCATATACATTTGTGACATACATTGAACACACTTCTGCCTCTTCCTGTTGCTGATGAACTGAACGGAGTAGTACGTGCATAACTTGATTCCCTGATGATCGCAAAATAGGCAAAAGTCTCTAGCATTGAAGTTTTGCATTATTGCCCTGCTTATGTGGGCCAAATAATTTACAGCGTTTTCAAGAGCTTTTGAGTAATGGTTCCAGTTCTGCAGTTACGTTTGACTTATTTTCTTTTAGGTTGAACAAGCAAATCATCAAGACAAGCTTCCATGTCTCAGTTTGGATACTTTTTCTTTTAGGAAGAAGAATAAACATTCTTTTGGGAAATTGATAATTCTTTTGTAGGACAAAAAAAACCTCGTATACTAGGAAGCATGGGCAAACCAAAGATAACTTAACAACCTATCCTATTAAAGAGAGATTACATCTTGTAGCTAGAAATCCAATTCTTGGGAAGCAGATGAAATCTTTCACTGATTGCATCACAGCGTGTGACTAGTGAGAATTGAGACTTCATCTAGCATCCTTATCACCAAGACATCAAGGATCGCCGCTAGCTGGGTCCTTCCCACCTCAATTCTCGCGTTCTGCGCCAAACATTTCACAGCAATATACAGTCCAGCTACACTCAGCAGGAAGCAGTGCTTGGAAAATGTGCCTCAACTTGGAAGAAGTATTCAATCGTGAGTGCCTTTATAGACAATATGCTGTTGCTGCATTTGCTTCTTGGTGCCTTTATAGACAATATGCTGTTGAATGTAGCTTATTAGGTTCTCATCGATTACCATCTTTTCATTTTGTCATGTCATCATGTGGGACCATCATTTTAGTTCTCATAACACTCTCACTTCCTTCTTATCTTCTTTGCTCATACGAAAAAAGTGCTCTATAAAGGGTCCAACCTGAAGATGTATTGAAAACACATAACACAATTGTTAAGCCATAGACTATTTTTTGTTGCAACACACAAAAATGTTAGCTAATAATAGATAACAAAATAGTTTAAAACTACCAAGGGGTAGACACTGAAGCAATGACATTTGATTAATTGTACTATTAAATTATCAAATACTATATCAAGGTAATTTTATAAATTTCATATAATTTTAGATATTAGCCCGATTTATATGACTTTTGGATGGACCAGAAATATATACTAGTGTCTGAACTGGTGCATACGGAAGCTAGTGTGCCTTGACTGTCCTGTTGAGGGATGCAAGTTGAAGGGGCATTTATAGAGAAGATGTTTTTGCTGTATTTTGCTTCATAATTCCTGATGCTTCCCAATCCTGAATGGATTTCATATAGGGAAGATGCTTTTACTGTATTTTGCTTCAAATTTCTTAGCAGAAAAAAAGCCTCCTCTTAGTGCCTTACATTGTCCCAATGTAACGATCGTGAAAGGCTGAAACTATACTACATACAAACAGCAAATGGATAACTATTTATTATTTGGACTATACAGCAAAGAAAGTAAAAAGAGTAAACAAATGGTAACTAATATTCAAAACTTAAAATCCGGATACCAGAGAGCACATGCTCCTTACTCCTTCACATCCATTGTTTGTATTAATAACTGTACACACCGATGCTTCTTGTTTGCAAAGCCGAGTAAATGTATAATGTATTAGGCAGCGCCATAACTTGTATATTAGCTGACACTGTGTCCTCTATGATGCTAACTTCAATATATAGTTGCTGCTGCATGAAACTTAAGCTATGGCCCTTACTAGGAGCGGGTGAATGCAGATGGTACTGTGTGTTGATCAAGGAACACAATCACAAACACTAACCATGAAATTTGGCTAAGCTAAACAAAGATCGTGGATGAACTGAACATGAACTCGTCGCGAACCGCCAGGGTGACAGCGCCCCTTTTCGCTCTTGATAAGTTCAGACACAAATATGTTTACAACCAACACACCACACAAACATGCTCTCTAGTGAACAGCCTTTAATACCAAGGCTTTACAACTCATAGCTTCATACATGAAATGAGTTAAACACACGATACAAAGGAGGTAAAATGCAACTGCTTGACGCCGCCATGGTCGTGGGCGCGGTCACCGTCTCCTTGCCAAACAACTGCTGCCGCTCCAATTCAAACTTGAATTTTGCTTGTACTCCAGCCTGGCTTGCTCGACACCAGCCACCTCCATGTCACTAAGCTTCAAGGTTACACCAAAACTGTGCCAGTTGCTTCTCAATCCCACTAAACAAGTGATGACCTTGCTGGGGTTTGCTTCATCATGTCGCTATCCAATAAAATCCCTCAGTCCTACCAAATGTGCCTTGTCACAACCTAACGACCCGAAAACTACACTACATAGCTAGTGCTTGAGCTTCTTCCACAAGTCTCATTTTATAGACTTCTTTAGTACGTCTAGATGCTAGTGCTTGAGCTTCTTCCACAAGTCTTAAACCGGGGACGACATCAGGAGCACATGCTCACATCTATTGTGACTGCGTATCCATTAGTGACATACATTGAACACACTTCTGCCTCTACCTCTTCCTAGTGAACTAAATGGTGTAGACTTATTTGATTCCCGGATGGTCCCAAAACGGGTAAAGTCTCAAGCATTCATGTTTTGCATTATTGCCCTGCTTATGTGAGCTAAGTAATTTATAACGCTCTCGTGACCTTCTGAGTAGTGGTTCCAATTCTCTAGTTACATTTGACTGATTTTCTTAAGGCTGAAAAATTAAATCATCAAGATAAGGTTCCATATCCACAATTTAGATTTTTTGTTATAGTATAGACAATTTTGTTATAGTATAGATTACTTTAAAAATAAAGCCTTTGTTTCACAAAAAACAAAAATTAAGAAGAGGTCACCTTCGGCCATGGTATGTGCACTGCCTATGTCACCATCAACAGTTGGTTGGATATTTTCCTTATTCAATGCACTTGATGAGCCTTGTTCCATCCCACCATGATGTGTTCCGGCATTTCTTTGTCAAACTCACTAACATTGCTGTGACTTATAAACAGGACATCAAATATATATTGATTTAATTATAAATCAGAAATTATACCTGATGTAGTTAAAGCACAGGAAGTGCTATTGTTTTGTGATTCGTCCTTTTTCCTTTCTCGTTAGTGACGTTGGTACTCACGTTTCTTCCTCCTTGTCTCTTCCATTTGTTCGTCTGACATATCACCTCGGCGACTTCTTGACCGCCGGGCCTCATCTATAGATTTCAGGATCGAGTAAGACACAAACAAGTGGTATATATACCTATGAAGAACAGACCTAAAATGTTGGTTATATCGCCTAGAGCTCCGCGTCCATCTCCGGCGACCGGCGTAGGCATTTTGTTACTGTACCAAGATAGAAATGCAATTGGATAAGATAAGCCATGTGTTCAATATGCACAGACATGTAAAAACTGCGGAGGTTTTAGCATTTTTAAAACAACCTTGATCACGTAAAAATATGTGTCTAATGTCAGAGTTACCAAATTAAAATAGTATATTGTGAAGTAATCATATTTGATAATTTTTCGACAATAGCCATCTTCATTTCATTCTCTAAACGGACGTAGTGTTCTACAGTATTGTAGCATCCACACGGCAAAAAGAAACCCGATCATACATGGCAATGAAAACCAAATTAATAAGTGAACACCCCAGACCTTTATTGTTTAAGCATATAAGAGAGGAGTGATCCAGAGGAGACACAGCATCTCTAAGCGAGCAAGAGAATGGAGTACGCACCGGTGACGGAAATCAGTTGCCGGCGTTCAGGTGCAGCGGCATCGTGGGATCAGGCCAAGCGGCGCAAGAAGGATCGCGCCAGGTCCGAGATCGCGCCAAAGCGCCGGGCACCGGCGATCAGGTCCGCGGTCCTTCGTAAACGGCGCAAGAACGATCGTGCCAGGTCCGAGATCCGCCAAAAGCGCCCGGGCCTCCACGATCCCGTCCGCCCGCCGAGTTGCAATCGCGCCGGGCCGCTGCGTGAGCCCGTCTGCCGCCATGTGATCATGTCGTGAGGGTGGTTTTCGAATCAGCCGCAAGCGCTAGGTCACTTTCGATGAAGAAATAAAAAAACGCCAAAAAACAATGGACCTCAAGGAGATTTATGTGATTCGAACCGTGCTTTCTCCGTGCGGCGTTTTGATGGGCGCGGCGGCACCGTGGGTGGATAGTGATGGGGGAGTTGAGGATGTAAGACACTGCGGTCACACTTTCGATCTTAGCCTTTTAATCCGGCGTAGATGTTTGGTGAGCCTTTGATTTTGATGGTGGGATTTTTCTTTGTGCAAATGGGGTGTGCACCAAGTTTGGGCCTCTCAGCGGGGGATGTCGTTTTCGCCCGGTGGCTTTAGTTTAATCCTAATTGTGACCTTATAGTAGAGATTATAGCGATACCACATGTTGAACATGGAACACAATCACAAACACTAATCACAAAATTTGGCTGAGCCTAAACAGAGATCGCGGATGAACTGAACATGAACTCGTCGGGAACCACCAGGGTGACAGCGTCCTTTTCGCTCTTAATAAGTTCAGATACAAATGTGTTTACAACCAACACACCTCACACATATGCTCTCTTGGGAATAACGTTTTATACCAAGGTTTTACAACTCACAGTTTCATACATAAAATTAGCTAAAAACATGATACAAAGGAGGAAAAATGCAACTGCTTGACGCCGTCGTGGTCGTGGGCGTGGTCTCCTTGCCAAAGCCACTGCTCTCGCTCCAATTCAAACTTGAATTTTGCTTGCACTCCTGCCTGGCTTGCTTGACACCAGCCACTTCCACGCTACTAAGCATCAAGGTTACACCAACACTGTGCCTGTTGCTTCTCAATCCCATTAAACAAATGATGACCTTGCTGCAGTTTGCTTCATCATGTCGCTATCGAATAAAATCCCTCAGTCCTACCAAATGTGCCTTGTCACAACCTAACGACCCTGAAACTAAACTACATGCTAGTGCTTGAGCTTCTTCCACAAGTCTCATTTTATAGGCTTCTTTAGTACGTCTGGATGTTAGTGCTTGAGCTTCTTCCACAAGCCTTAAACCAGGGGACGACATCAGGGAGCACATGCTCATATCTATTGCAACTGCGTATCCATTAGTGGCATACACTGAACACACTTCTGCCTCTATGTCTTGATAGTGAACTAAATGGTGTACAGTGTGTGTAGTACGTCCATGACTTGTTTGATTCCCTGATGATCCCAAAGGGTAAAGTCTCAAGCATTCTTGTTTTGCATTTATTTCCCTGCTTATGTGAGCTAAGTAATTTATAACGCTATCTTGACCTTCTGAGTAATGGTTCCAATTCTCCAGTTACATTTGACTGATTTTCTTTAGGCTGCACAATTAATCATCAAGATAAGGTTCCGTATCCACAATTTAGTTTTTTTTTTTTGATAATTTTAGGAAGGAGAATAAACATGCTTCTGAGAAATCGATAAATCTTTGTAGGACAACGAAAGGCCTCGTATACTAGGAAGCATGTGCAAACCAAAGATAAATGAGCAAGCTACCTATTACAGAGCGATTACATCTTGTAGAAATCCGATTATAGGGAAGCTGATGAACTCTTTCACCGATTACATCATAGTGTGTGGCTGCTACTCCTCACGGAGACAACAAGGAACGCCCTGGCTGGGTCCTTACCATCTCTATTCAGGTGACCTGCGCCAAATATTTCACAACAATACACAGTCTAGCTGCATTCAGCTGGACAGGATAACTGGTTTGGATAAGAGTGGAGACGGGGAAGAGCACAGATTTGGATTGGGAGTAGAAAGAAAGCAGGGGACCGGGAACAGAGTTTCTATTCAGAGATTCAGAATGTTCAGGTTCGATGCCCTTCACGGCAGTTGCAAGGCGTTTATATACAAGCACACATAACCGACCCAATCCAGGCCGTTACATCCCGTTACAATATCCATTGCTGTGCCTAAGCCGTAGCCTCGATCACCCCACGTCTGCTCTATTGCCGCTCCAGACACAGTGCTACAGCTGTTCCTGACATTGTGGGAGCAGGGCTTAGAAAATGCGCCTCAACTCGGAAGAAGTATGCTAGTAAAACCCAATCTCCCATAATTGGGGTGGTTCCAGATGCTTCTCAATCGTGAATGCAATATATACAAGATGATGTTTCTGGATTTGCTGGCTACCACAAATTAGCCTGCAACCCGAGCTGTAACGTCTGGTCCATTTGCTCTCAAGGAACAAGCAGTGCCTTGGGTTGCAGTAGTGATATGGTATGCTTGAGCTGGTATCGGTCATTTTATTGTCATCGTGGTACAGTTGCAGTAGAGATATGCGCAAAGCAGAGCATATATGTGGCCCCATGACATGTCGACATACCGCATTGTGTCACTGCCATCTTTTCAGTTCGTCATGTGATCTGGGACCCTCCTTTTAGTTCTCGTAACATTCTCAGTTCCTTCGTGTCTTCTTTGTGGAGACACTATCAATGCTCATACAAGTTTAAAAAAATGTGCTCTAGTGACTGGAGAGTCCATTCTGAAGATGTATTGAAAACACATAACACAATTCTTGATCCATAGATTATTTTTGTTTGCATGGCACAAAAAAAAATTGCTAATAGATAACAATATAGTTTAAAACTACCAAGGGCTACAAGTCTAGCCACTCATGACACTAAAGCAAAATGAGATTCCATCGTACCATTAAAACAAAAATACTGAAAACTATATAATTTTCATAATTATAAGTTTTAATCTTAATGTTAGTTTCATATATTTTTTAATATTGGCCGAATACAAACAAAATGCTAGAGTTCCAAATTTTTTCTACATTTGGAATCAAAACAAGCCCTCGGTTGAAGTTTTCACTGCGGATAGTCTGCAACCACACCAATCGAGATGACACAATCTGCAGTGACTCTCCCTTACAGAGCACTGTACACTAAAACTTCTCTATTTTAATCAACATTTTTAATGTACATTTTCCTTGTGTTCCGCGTCATGAGCCGTTCGATTCTTCCCAATCCACAAATCATGCCGTCCATTTCCTCCCAATTCAACCCTTTCTATAACTTACCCGTACCTTCCCGACCGCAAACCACTCCCAGAAATCCCTCCCCGCTAATAAATAAATAAATAAATCCCTAGCCGCTCCTGCACTCCCATCGACGGCACCCATAAACGCCCTGTCACCCTTATTCGTGGCCGCACCCGCCACCGCCAACGCCCTCCCCAGCACGATTACTGATCCAGCAGAGCTGCTCCACCCCACATGTACACCCTCACATTCGCGAGCGGACTCCTTCGGTTCCCGCTGCCGCCTCCAACACCGCCCCGCATGCAGGCAGAAACAGGTGGCCATGTTACCTCATTATCTATGTCATGATAAAGTACCTAATCCTCTGACTCATTTGGCAGTAGCGTTACAAGGCAACACTAATCCTATGACTCATCTGGCACTAGCGTTACAAGGCAACACGAACTTAGTATTGACCGTACAATACAACCAGGCTCCTCAGTACAATGGCATTTGCTTTTTTGTACGACCTTGGTATTGCTGCTTTGGAGATACAACATGTATGTATTTCTGTCTTTAATGTATCAATATACACTTTTAGCTGTTACTCTCACTGAACTCTAATAATTCATTCATAGGTAATATCAATGCTTGTGGGCGGTACTACTTGACCCCTAACCAATGCAAACATTACTTACTCCATACCAATGTGATTGTATCTTACCGTATCATTACACGTAGACCACTGTGCTTACTGTAGCTTTATATGTTTGCATAATTTGCCACATATAACTGTATAGTACATATAGCTTTATATGTTTGCATAATTTACATGAAGAAACCACAAATATAAACTCCTATTAGTTTCCCTTAACAGCTATATCTACCCGCCGGAAGCCCAGGGGTGCTCTACCTAGTCACTCCCTAAATACACACTAGTTAATCACAGCAACACGCACAATCTAGCAGCACTCAGCTCAAGGCAGTGTTTTTCAGTATAACTGGTGCATACCGAAGCTAGTGTGCCTTGACTATCCTGAGGCATGCAAGTATCACATAATCCAGGGCATTGTGGGTTCTAGACGCTTCCCAATCCTCAGAATGGATTTCATTTATTGAGGATGTTTTTGCTGTTTTGCTTCATAATTTCTTATCAAAGAGAAAAAGCCTCCTACCATAGTAAGTACTAAGTAGCAACCATCTGGTGTATGTGGTGCCTGACCTTGTTCAGGTCTCATTTTATACTCTCCTTCTGCCTGTATAACCAATCAATATCTGTACTATACAGTTACAAAAGTAAAAACAGTGAACTAATGGTAAATTAATTCAAAACATAAAATATGGATATCAGAGAGCACATGCTCCTTAGTCCTTCACATCCATTGTTTATATCAATAATTGTAGGTACTGCTGCTTCTTGTTGGAAAAGCTAGTGAATGTAGGAGGCAGCGCCATATAACTTCTATATTATCTCTCACACTGTGCCCTCTGTGATGAAACTTATATAGTTGCTGCTGCATGAAACTTATTAGTGCATTTTTTTATATATAGTCATGCGTAATGGTACACATCTAGACATGTAGTATGCGTTATTGTCACAATAACAATGCAAGGAACCATGGACAAGCAAGATTCAACTACCAATAATTAACTCAAATCTCACAAAATCAGGACATTTGGAAGAGGGAGCATGTATGGTCTCCCTGCAGTCCTGCTACTTTCTCCATTCTGATAGCTGGACGATTGACTTGATTTGGAAGAGGGAGCATGTACACTAGAATTGCAATCCATTTTCAGCAAATGTTGAATTTTATTTTGACTCATGAGTGACAAAGGTACTTATATATTCCGCACAAGTCACTGTTTCACATTTTGTGCCTGACAAAGGTACACTAGCCTTCCATGTCTACAGTTTGACTGATTTTCTTTAGGTTGAAGAAGCAAATCGTCAAGATAAGCTTCCATGTCTACAGTTTGGATTTTTTTCTTTTAGGAAGAATAAATTTGCTTTTGAGAAATAAAAAAATCCTCAGATACTGGGAAGCATGTGCAAACCAAAGAAAAATGAACAAGGCTATCCTATTACAGAGAGATTATATCTTGTAGAAATCCGATTCTAGGAAAGCTAATGAACTCTCACACCGATTGCATCACAGCGTGTGGCTACTGAGAATTGGGACTTCGGCTAGCATCCTTGTCGCCAAGACAGCAAGGATCACTGCTGGCTGGGTCCTTACCACCGCAATTCACGTGTCCTGCTTTCAGTTGGAAGCAGTGTTTGGAAAAATGTGATCAACTCAGAAAAAGTATGCAAGTAAAACCCACTGCGACAAATTGGGTGGTTCCCGATGTTTCTGAATCGTGAATGTATTTACAGACAAGATGCTGCTGCCGCATTTGCTGGCTACCATAATTAGCCTCTCGAGCAGTAACTGGTCGATTTGCTCTCATGAAACATGCAATTCCTTGGGTTGTGGCAACCTGAGCTAGTGTACCCCAAACTACTACACTACAATGATAATATGCTCGAACTGGTATCCATCATTTTATAGTCATCCAGGTGATCCAGTTGAACATTTTCTCACCTCATAAGTGACAAACTTACTTATGTATTTCGCACTAGTTATTGTTTCATATTTTTGTACCAAATCTTAGTAGCAAAAACAAGCTTGGTAGGTCTGACAAATGACTCTCAAATTTTACTATTTTATATCTGACTAATTATCATTAAGCTACATGTGCCTCTCGAGGTGTGATCGATAAACACCATGCCAATTACACAACTCATTAATGCTTTAAAAAATTACACAACTCGTCAATAAATTGTGCTTATGGTGGCCTGTATGCATCGAGGAAGTAAAGGGAAATTAAGCTGCAGTATATCACTTTTTTTCACTTCCTGTTGTTAATTTCCATGTAACGATTTTCAGTGTGATGTATCCCTACCATTTCCTCTTCCAGACACAATGGATCTGAGAAACAGATGACAAGTGTGCGAGACAAGTTCCGTGGTGGACGGAGCAAACATGGCGGACAAAAAAACAATAGGTTTATAATATTATGGATAATCGATGGATGTATAAATAAAACAGTAGAAGTAGGCCGACATGGCAGCAGCTCAGCGGCTCGTGGCGCAGAAGCAACGAGGATAGGTACAAAATTATATATAACAATGACACAACAAATAAATATTAATGCCAGACGCATGTATTTTTCGCATGTTGGACAGATTTATCCATTCCCCGACAGTCACTACCGGAACTCAGCGATTTCCCGTGAGGCCGTTCCTCACGAGAAAGACCCTTTTCATCACGGGAAAGGATATCCCGGGGTAAAACACGGGATACCCGTGACGGGAACGAAGGGGCCGGGAAATAACCCTTGGGTAATTTCATTCCCGTGATGTTTCCTTCTGGCTCACGGGATATTTTGTGATTTCCCGTGATTTTTTCCTCTTAGCTCACGGGAAAGAATTTCCCCACAGGGACGTGCAGAAATCCGGTAGTGAGTCAGACATAAAAAATACATACAAAATTTGGTTACACCCTGATGATGAGCAAAACATGGCCTGGTCACCATGCGGCTGCTTCCCTGTTTGCAGTTTTCTGTAAGGTTTGCACACTGAGAACAGAGACTTGGGCTGGCGTCCATGTCACTAAATCAGTGGCCATCCATCCCACTCAGGTGTGCTTAGGCCACCTTACAACAGCGCATGGATCCAACTCACGCCTGGCACTGCCCTGCCGTGGCCGCGTCCTGCATGTGCGATCGATCGATCCCGTGAACCTTCCTCTCTGATCGAGCGAGCTTGCGATGATGGCGCGGCGTTCCGCAACCTAACTGTGAGGTCCGAGCTGCTGGCAGGTGCGGCGATGACCGACGATGCAGAGAACCGCCGATGGAACAGTTGAAACAGTCTGCTCCGATCCTCTTTGGACGGGCTAATAAACTGAGCTAACATGCTTCTTGGCTGATCACGAGCGAGCACAGTGGCAAGTGGTCACCGTGCTGTGCTTCAGTCCCTGACTGACTGTCTGTGCTGTGAACCAACGACCGCACTACTACGCTGCGCCGCGATTCGCTCGTGCATGCGAGAGCCTTGCAGCTACGTGAGTTTCGGGCCCATGAATTTTGATCATAATGCAGCTACGAGAGTCCTATGATGGTGGGAGATAAATTACCATATTAACCTTCCACTTCAAAAATAATTAGTGCTAATTATTTTTTTAGGAACCGAGAGTAACCGGGAAGTACCCCCAATCACCGTAAAACAGCTCACAAACAAATACTCCCTCCGTCTCAACATATATGTTAAAAATTCTCGCTTCCCAGAAAGTGAGCTTTCTAAAACTTTTGACTAATTGTAAGAGAGTATTATTATTTACAAAATGTAATCAGTATCATTAAATAGATCATCAAATATAATTTCATTACAAATTTATTTGCTGATTCAAATGTTGCATGTATTTTCTTTGAAGCTAACTAAAATTGAAAAAATTTTCACCAGCACACATTCACTTCTATTCTGGAGCGGACGGAACACATGCATGAGGAGTGCAGCTGCCTGCAGCAGACTGCTATGCAGGGTGCACAATACAGAGTAGTTGATTACTCCCTAAATCGTTTGCACCTAGCAAGGGCCATAGAATCCTTGCTCCAGCAAGAGCGCTGGTGTCTTTTACAGCAACGCGCACAACAATCTAGCTGCACTCAACTCATGGCCATCAGATCACGACCATCTATTGTGATGGATCTCGTGTATACAGAAGCTAATGTGCCTGAGGCATCCAAGTTGATCAACAGAACATCGCGGGGCGCTTCCTGATGCTTCCCAATTCTGAATGGATTTCATTTATAGATATAGATCTGTATTTTGCTTCATACTAATTCCGGTGCAGAAAAAAAGCCTCCTACCACAGTAAGTAGCAACCATCTCGTCTATGGGTACCTGACCTCCCTCGTCTCATTTTATAGGCTCGCCTGCTGCATGTATTAAATTCCGGATATCAATAATGGTACACACTGCTGCTTCTTGTTTGTAAGGTTATATTATCATCTCTGACACTGAGCCCGGCCGGCTTCTGTGATGCTAAATTCAATATATAGTAGCTGCTGCATGAAACTTGTTCGATTCCGTGATGATTGCACACAATTGTAATGTATTACTCTTTAACTCTCATGCTTTTCTAGCTTCAGACCAAACATTTTTTGTACATGACGCATGCCTTATTTTAGCCAACCAAACTGGAAGTACAGAGTTTTGTAGCAAGTTCTGATGGGAAATACAAGACATACAAAAGAACTTACATATATTTCTCCTTGACCTGAGTACTCCACTTCTACAGTAGAGAATTTCCTGACACACAAAACTTCAATGGGTTCATTTCACTATTTTTTTCTTCCATATATATAGCCGAAAAACAGAAATAAAGTTAAACACTACTAAATGTTTTCAATAAACAACTTCATTTTTCTAATGAATCAGAATGGCTTTCCCTGCTCAAAGATTATTTCTATCTCAATATTTCAAATTCCTAAACGTATTGGCTTTTTCGATATACATTATTTTTATTATGTATATATCTAAGCCGTAGCAAAGGCTACATATCTAGGAAGAACAAAATGTTTTACTAAATTGGGATGGAGTAAGTACTATATAAAAAGAAAAGCAAACACAAAGAAGATAAAAGGCAAACATTTTGTGATGGATCTGATGGTGAAAGCTTTTTTTATTATAATAAGCGTCCCTCCCTCCCGGATACGGTCGACCCTCCTGTGCATCTTCTAGATCCGATGGTCCCCATCCTCCCCATCCTTAGGCTCACGAATCTGCCGGGCTGGGAGGCTGAATCCGGCCCGAGGCTCACAGTGCCCGGCAAGGTTGAATCCGGTCACT
This sequence comes from Hyparrhenia diplandra, assembly GCA_015847255.1. Taxonomy (NCBI): domain Eukaryota; kingdom Viridiplantae; phylum Streptophyta; class Magnoliopsida; order Poales; family Poaceae; genus Hyparrhenia; species Hyparrhenia diplandra. The sequence continues at coordinate 65,609 of JADLZK010012640.1, read as the reverse complement.
TTGTGTGCATTTGGCGGGCGGCGCTTCGTCGAAACCCTCCTAGAAGTGTTAGGGGCCCGGATCTAGCCCGGTGAGGACTGGTTCTGGTTTATCTATTCTATTTTTGTTTTCATTTAATGAGGCGGTTATTTGGTTGTCTGAAAACCAGCACCATTAATCGGTGACCGTGCACTTTGCCATGTGCAGCACTCGGAAAACCATTTTCCGAGTATAATATGGCTTGTACTGCTAGACAATGAGGCCGATGTGGTACCAATTGTTTCAGTTCACGAGGGTTCTATAAAATAACCCCATGTCAATGCATTGCAAGAGCTCTATCAATACAGTCACATAAGACATCACTCTTGATGGTAATCCACTCGGTGTTGAGGACAGTACAAGATACCGCAGTCTAGTTGGAGCCCTTCAATACTTGACCTTGACGCGACCAGATATTTCGTTTGCATTGAACAAGGTCTTTCAATTTCTACATGCTCCCACGAGTACTCACTGGAGTACAATGAAGAAGATCCTTCATTATATCAAGGGCACTATTAATCTAGTGTTGAAAATTGGCAAGTCCAAGTTCATGATTGTAAGCGCTTTTTTCAATGCCGATTGGGCTAGGTGTATAGATGTTTGTCGCTCTATAGGTGGATTTGCAGTTTATCTTGGTGATAGTCTTGTTTCATGGAGTGCTCGAAAGCAACCTACTGTGTCTAGGTCGAGTATAAATCCCAAGCAAATGCCACCGTAGAGATGATTTGGATACAAAGGCTGTTAACTGAACTTGGCATTCCCACATCTTCCTATGGCTCGGTTATGGTGTGACAACCTTGGTGCAAAGTAACTTTCGCTAACCCAGTGTTCAATGCTCGATCGGAGCATATCGAGATCAATTTTCATTTTGTCGAGAGAACAAGTTGCAAATAAATTTCTTGATATTCAATTCATCAACACAAATGATCAGGTAGCGAAGGGTTCACCAAAACTTTTGTCACGTGTCGGACCAAAACAGTTTAGAGACATTCTCAAACTCACAAGTGGCTGAGTTTGAGGAGGGGCGTTAGATAACACAAAACTTCTATGTATATTTCAATTGTTGTAACCGAGTATGGTACGCAGTAGTTACATGTATAGCAAGGTAAATCATGTATGAGTCTATGATTTATACGCCAAGCTACGGGGCGGTTCCCAGCATATATAAACAAGTAACCGAGAGTCCAACGAAGGCAACTCTCATTAAACACATTGTTTTTACAGACACATGTTTTTTTCTTATCATATTAGCAGGTTTGGTGTGAGTGCGCGACGCCAATCTTCTATCATCATTGGTCTACATGGGAAATGTTTATTTGTAGAGATTAATAAGGAAGAAAGAAAAATTGGTGGTCGGCGGAGCAAGACAATTTAAGAAATCATCCATTTACATTAGCTTAATTATGTTGCTGAGGTTTTCAGAACGTTTGTTTGATCTCTTATGTACTCCTAGGTTTAAAACAAAAAAAGTTTTGACCGTCCTTCCAAACATAATAAACAGTAGCGAAGCATGTGCGGTTCCAGATGTTATCATGGTTGTTATGCATGTCTATGAAGTCACAAAATGCCATGACATTGTCCCTGAACCAAACACACACTCAGTTGCCAGCAAAGGGTGCATGCAGTCGAATCTGAAATGTGTCAGGTCAGACTTATGGAAAACGTACCCATCGAGGCTGATGTTCTTCATGTCGAAGCTCACGTACTTCTTTACTAGGTGGAACCATGTATGAGCTATTGATGTGTATAGTACATTATTTTAGTGTTAACGGGCAGCAACCACCAATTGAACAAAGCTGACATAAAACTGATTAAAACTATATGGTTCAAACCATGACAATTTAACATGATCTAACCTTGAAGCCATCCGCCGGATGTGGTTGAGAACTGATTGACCCTCAGGGCATGTTAGGACAACACGTCCAGTTGCATTCAGATTGAAGCCAACACCTGACGATGGAGACGTGTACAAGCTAGTGTGCGTCAATGTAGCACTAAGAGGAGACGTGCATCGTTGGTTCCTAATGCTTCTCAATCCTGAATGATTTTACAGACAAGATGCTCTTGCTGCATTTTGTGTTACATTTCTTTATGATTTCCTGGCCAGCATAAAGCCTCCTTCCTGAGTGGTAACCCATCTATGTGCTCCCACACAATTGCCTTTGCTCGCCGATACCTGATACTCACACTACACAACAGCTAGTGGTGCTTCAAAACTTGTAAGTCATTTTATAGTCATGGCTAGCCTAGTAATAATACTATGAAGTATAAACCAGAAATAATTTTTTTTTGCAAAATAAACCATACATAATTTGAATAAATAAACTCCGGTTATTGGGGAGCACATGCTCAGCATTCATTCTACTGGCCCCGCCCACTGCATGATCCATGTACGATGGAGATTGATCACATATATTGCTGCTGCTTGTTGGTGAAGTGAAAGGACTCGCCAGAGCTATATAATATAACTTATGATATACGATGATCGCTGACATTGTGCCGTTTGTGATGCTGAAACTTCAATATATAACTTGTTCCGTTTGGAAGTGCATGGTGCGCACACCAATTCCATATCTGCGGCCAGCTCCAGCATCGACTTTATGTTTCGGTCGACTAGGGTATATGGAGTGAGCATGTGGTGTATTGGAGACAACATCCATAACTTCTGATTCTGAGCCACTCCCTTGTTGCATTTCTATAACTGGCAGGCTTTGGTCCGGCTTTGGTACGGCTGGTTTTTGTTGCATTTTCATTCCACTGAGTCAGCCTCTCGTGTACCAACAGCAACCTTAGCCACACAATCCAGGCTCTCGGAGGCCACCCGGGCTACCTGCCACCTTGCTCGCTGGTGGCCGTGGCCTGTGGCGCCACCCTCTGCTACTCAGCTGTGAAGAGATAAGCCTATGATGGGAAATAAAGAGGGGTGAGTACCATGGACTTATTGTTTTTATTCTTTACACCAATAATAGAAGAGATAACAGTTGATCGAAACAGTAGCACAGATGATGGAATATTTTGGCCCCCGCCATTAATGCTGTTTTTTGGAGATAGACAAAACATGATTCACTTCTACCAATCCTGTTTTAAGTTGGAGTTACTAGTGGCATTTCTATAACCGTGGGACGAATATCCTTGACAGCAAAAGACCCTCAGGTCATTTTTCGATCCCTTGTAATTGAATTCATTGTACTTCAGTCACATATTTGAGATGGGCTATATAATTTTCTATAGCTTTACTTAAGCTGGAGAGTACAAACATAGGATGGGGATCTATGATATCCATTTCTTATCTCCCATCCCATGAATTTGGAATAGACTTATTTGTGAACCTTGGAAACTTGTGGAATCTCAAATTCCTTGGCAAATATCCTAATTTATTAAGTAAGTAATAATTCCTCCAAAATGAGGGGATCCAGACTGCCACGGAAATTTATTTTCTCAGCCAAAACTTCAAGGAAGAACCACCAAGGGTACAAATCAAGGAAAACATGATAGCCCAGATTTCAAGGAAATTTGTTTTTGTGGGCCAAATTTGTTGTAGCATTGTTCCTCTATGATTTCTTATATTAGTTTGTCCATGCAATTGCAACTATGCTATATATACTGTATTAGTCCACATGTTGATGACCCAGATCTCTTTTAAACTCCATTTGGTATAATAATAATTGATTGATTGATTTACCATTCCAATAATTCTTTAACATTCGTTCATTAGTCAAGTTTGTGTTGTATAATAATAACTGATTGAATGATTACCATTCTAATAATTCTTTAACCGTCGTTCCTTCCTTCCATTCTCTAGGTAAGTTTGTGTTGTAGAATGATTCGTGCCAGGTTAGCTTTTTGCTAGATATGTATTTTATTTTCTATTTTCCTGCTGGAACTCGCCGGGGGTTTTGCCCCACAGTTTTAATTAAAAAAATTCTTCAATAGTCAACTTTGATGAGCTCAGCTACTAAAGGGCAAGATACTCTATATATGGATTACTATAAAATGCATGCTAGTAAAGTCTCGTTTACTGACAATAAAAGTTCTTTGGCACAATAAAAGTAGCAATATGTCACGATTCTTTTCTTGCCAATATATACCAAGGCACCCTTTCTTCATGGACATCAAATAGAAGTTTAGCACATTCTTGAGAATTTTGTGGAACGGAACGATGCAAGCAGATGATAGAAATGAGAGGTATCAGGGGAGCCAATTAGCACAGATAGTCCAATTGAAGCTTAGTCTTTCAAGAAAAAGGACTGCAAGAGGCATTGGATCGTATCCACCAGATCAATAGAGGAGTTCGATCAGGAGACCCCTTGTCATCCTTATTGCTGATTTTATTCAATCTGTCTTAAGCAAAGCAAAAGAGACAGGCCCCTCCTTCAATTACTAGTAGATTCACTAATGCAGTGATTTTTATGAAGGATAATGCAAGCCTACAGTTAAATGAACATCATGATATCAGGAGAACCCTTGTCATCCTTATTGTTTGCTTTAATATGTTATAAGGTGATAGTGGGCTGGTATGGTCTTCCTGGTGCCGCCGACTAGGCCTCATTAACCGTGACTTTTTTTATAAAAACCGCCATGGTTAATCAGTTTGGGTAATGCTCAGGTACACCTTTTACCTATTAGGAGGTAATATCTCAAATCGATCTGAACCATTGATTTATTACAGTTTAATGAATTACTAAATAAATTAACAAATTGAAAAAAAAAAAGAAAGAAAAAACTTTCACGGGATTACATCCTAGCGGCCTGCATGCCTGATTCCCCACTAATCACGTTGTCTTCTTCTGCTTTTTCCCAACCACACGTACAACAAGGAAAATGCCAGCTTTATTTTGCATTGTATGAATTCAAATTAAAATCAACTAGAACATCTGGCGCCCTTTGGGCGCCCTGCAATTACTTGAAGAACAAAAGGTACTGTACATATTTGATAGACATGGCTTTAGATCTAATTAAGCAAAACATTTTTTGATATATAAAGCTTTGTTGTATCCAGTCCATAGGAAAATCTTTCTTTCAAAGAATCAATACTTTCCAAACCCAGTTACATAGGGCTACGCACTAAGGATAAGTGCATCTTACAACAGCTTAGTAGATATGGTAACAAACTCATGACTGGCCAAATAATCACCCATATTTCTACATCGTTTTGGCTGATGTTGACAGAATCCCAAGAGCTGCAAAGAGAAACACAACAATACACTGGATATCATTTTTTTTTCTGCCATGAATATCGAAACCAAGCATTAGAAATCATATCAAATTGTTGTCTCCAGAATAAAACATCCACCAGGATTCTCAATTGTCTAGCAAACACATCCAGCCATCCCTAGTGGAGCCAATTTTAACAGACCGAAAAGCAGAAACATAAGCTGCAAGTCCCTTTACCTAAGAAATTGTTGCTTGTTTTAAAGTCCCACCTGATATTATATTAATTTTTTTTTCAAAAACAAAAGCACCAATCAAAATGAGAAAAGAATGTTTTCCCACACAATCAACAATATATTTTTACGACAAGTTGCTAAACTCTTTTGCTATTTTTTAATATACTACATCCACATGCTCACACAATACATAGGATGAATGGGGTTTCAGTTTTATTTCTGGACCTACATTTTCCTAAGAAAGAAAAAAAAAAAAACACAGTTTCATTTTAAGGGGCCTGAATTATAATTAACAGAACAACTAAAAAAACTAAATTTGCATACAAAATGTAAAACAAAACAGTACAGGCAACAACGAATCAAGTGATTCAAAATTTTCTAAATGTCTATATAGCAGTCGAGATTCTACAAATGAAGAAACCAATTGCTTTTGCATTTAAGAAAGCTCAACGACGGTACAGACCATTGGAGCTTCCTAAAATATATATTTATCAATATGTGTGCTACCTTCTCCCATTTTATATTGATGATGAGTAACTAAAATGTATCAGAGAATTTTTATCTTTTTATTGTCACTGTTACTTAGCCTGCTCACTTCTGACAAATGACAAATCACACTAACTGCTAATTTTTAATAAATGTGTTACATGTTGTTCTATCTATCAACTTGTCAAGATGCCAAAGTTTTTGGTTGTCGCAAAGAACCACCAAATAAGTATAACCCAATGTATGCAGACCACAGCTTGGGAAGAGCAAAATGGATGTTCGCTACACCTAAAATAAACTGAAGTAGTCGGATGATGTTGGAATCCTGATTAATCAAATGCAGTCTGACATATTGAAATAATCAGTATGATTGACCTCACCCCTCTATATGAAATCATTGCACTGATCAACTCATTAGAGTTATCGAGCCTCTACTGAACTTTGTTGCATACACAATGCACTCTTATTAAGGAAGCAAGGTAAGGCGGCACCAAAATAAATTATGAAGGCACAAATTCAAGGAGGCTTGTCGCCGGTGAAATCATGCATGCGGTAGCAGAGGCGGAACTGGAATTACAACAGTCCAATCTATAAAGATGGATCAGAGAAGTCAGAAATCCATAAGAAACGATTTGCTCATAGTGCAAAATTTGCAACTCGCCTGGCAAAGGTTGAGATCTAGCTTATCGTTGTTTTCCAGCTGTGCTCGAAATGGACCCCTTCGCCATCAAGACTTGTCTATCTGTGCTGGAAACCTTGAATCAAGAACATGAGATCAGTGAAACGTGAGTTTACAAACAAAAATGGCAGATCTGAGCAAGTACATGGCTGAGAGAAATTAGAAATACATAAGAAATCTTTCTGCAGATCAGGGCGTTCAGGGGTCACGATTTGCAGAGGAACGTCCGATGGAGCTCACGATCTGCAGAGGAACGAATTCAGGGTCCCCTGCCGTAAGAGAGGCATACCATGGTTATCCCGATGAGTAGAAGTACCGGCCGGGGGAGAGGAGGGACGACGAGCAGGGGACCTAGAGAACCCATCGGCGTCACCTGCATCGGTTGCATCGGGAGAAGCGCGTGGGCCTCCGTCGGTTGCGGGCGCGAGCTCGGCCTTGCGCGCCTGCGAGGGCCGCGGGCGTGAGCTCCATCGGGCATTCCTCTGCCGGCCGCGGGCGAGAGCTCCGCTGCCCACACCTCCGCCAGTCATCTGAGCAAGGGAAAGGAGGGATGCAGCGGCGTAGAGCATGGAGAGAGAGAGAGAGAGAGCGGCGCAAAGCAGGGAGGGAGGGAGGCACGGAGGGAAGTTAGGGTTGGGAGGGGATAGGATGGAGTCTTGTGGGCGGGAGCGGCGACCGCGCAGGGGCGGGCGGCGGCGTGTCGAACAGGGGAGGAGGCCACCAATGCCTGGATTGCTGTGGTGCGAGGAAATAGGGGTGACTTTTAATAACCCCGATAATAATTAGCACTATCTGAATTTGAATCCACGAATATTAATTCTATCCACCCTATCATACAACACAATTTCCTATGATACTATCTTTTTGGAGATCCAAATGACAAATTTTAAACATTCAAACATACTTTTGTGTTACAAGATGATTTCAAATAAAAAAACTTGTCTACTATATAGTTTCATAACTTCTCAGCTGGATCTACAACGTTTATGTTGATGACTTCTTCATCGAAATGATTTGATGCTTCAAAATGTTGTTTGAAGTCATCATCTTTTAAATTCAAATTTTCAAATGTCCACAACAAAATATGAGTAAAGTAATAGTAGTAAGACCACAATAACTTGAGAGGCCATGATTTTAGAAAAAAAAATCATCACATTTGGAGTTAGTATGAGTGAGAAATACTAGTTACAAGTTTTAGCTATGGATTAAAAAGAGAAATATGTGTTCTTCCACACTTCAACGTCCTCCAATATGGATTTACATCCGGCAGCCCACCCACGCCAATTGGTAGAACCATGTTAAAAGATCTCAATATTGAAGCATGTCATCACCTGTTTGCAATATGGAACGACATTTACAGATTGTGCATGCATACATGCATGCATAAAATCCAAAAAAATATTTAAATCTTTCCTTATTTACCCTATTTTATAAAATTTAAAATTAAGTAAATAATATTACCTCCTAGGAGGTAATAGATGATCGTGACCATTAGATCGAATAAATGGACGGTCCACAGTCATTTTGAGTACGGTAGCAATTGCCTAATCGGGCAGTTTACCATGGTGTTTCTAAAACCACCATGGTTAAAAAAAAATGAAAAGGTCTTGTAAAAGATTTTTTTATAGTAGTCTCACAAAATCAGGACATTTGGAAGCGGGAGCCTGTATGGCCTCTGGCAGTCCTGCCACTTTCTCCATTATCTGGCCTCATTATAGTTGGACGACTGACTTGTAATCCTGTTACACTAGATTTGCAATCAATTTATAGCAAACGTTGAACATTTTCTCGGCTCATAAGTTTTAATTAAAAAATTCTTCACTAGTCAACTTTGATGAGTTCACCTACTAAAGGACAAGATACTCTATATACTGATTACTATAGAATGCATGCATGTAAAGTCTCGTCTACTGACAATAAATATGCACCAATTCTTTTGCACAATAAAAGTACCAACATGCCACGATTCTTTCCTTGCCAATATATACCAAGGCACCCTTTCTTCATGGACATCAAATAGAACTTTAGCACATTGTTGAGTATTTTATGGAACGGAAGAATGCGAGCAGATCATAGAAATGAGAGGTATCAGGGAACCAATTAGCACAGGTAGCCCAACAGCAGCTTAGTCTTTCAAGAAAAAGGACTGCAAGAGGCATTGGATCGTATCCACCAGATCAATAGATGAGTTCGATCAGGAGATCCCTTGTCATCCTTATTGTTTGTTTTGGCTGCTGATTTTATTCATTCTCTCTTAAGCAAAGCAAAGAAAGAGGCCCCTCCTTCAATTACCAGTAGATTCACTAATGCAGTGATCTTTATGAAGGGTGATGCAAGCCTACAGTTAAATGAACATCATGATATCAGGAGATCCCATGTCATCCTTATTGTTTGCTTTAATATGTTTAGGTGATAGTGGGCTGGTATGGTGTTCCTGGTGCCGCCGACTAGGCCTCATTAACCGTGATGTTTTTTTATAAAAACCGCCATGGTTAATCTGTTTACTATGGCGTTTCTAAAGCCACCACGGTTAATAAAATGGAAAGGTCTTGTAAAAGATTTTTTTTTGTAGTAGTCTTACAAAATAAAGACATTTGGAAGAGGGAGCCGGTATGGCCTTTCTAAAACCTGCCACTTTCTCCATTCTCTCGCCTCATTATAGTTGGACGACTGACTTGTACTCCAGTTACACTAGAATTGCAATCAATTTACAGCAAACGTTGAACATTTTCTCACCTCATAAGTGACAAACTTACTTATGTATTTCGCACTAGTTATTGTTTCATATTTTTTGTACCAAATCTTAGTAGCAAAAACAAGCTTGGTAGGTCTGACAAATGACTCTCAAATTTTACTGTTTAATATCTGACTAATTATCATTAAGCTACATGTGCCTCTCGAGGTGTGATCGATAAACACCATGCCAATTACACAACTCATTAATGCTTTAAAAAATTACACAACTCGTCAATAAATTGTGCTTATGGTGGCCTGTATGCATCGAGGAAGTAAAGGGAAATTAAGCTGCAGTATATCACTTTTTTTTTTCACTTCCTGTTGTTAATTTCCATGTAACGATTTTCAGTGTGATGTATCCCTACCATTTCCTCTTCCAGACACAATGGATCTGAGAAACAGATGACAAGTGTGCGAGACAAGTTCCGTGGTGGACGGAGCAAACATGGCGGACAAAAAAACAATAGGTTTATAATATTATGGATAATCGATGGATGTATAAATAAAACAGTAGAAGTAGGCCGACATGGCAGCAGCTCAGCGGCTCGTGGCGCAGAAGCAACGAGGTTAGGTACAAAATTATATATAACAATGACACAACAAATAAATATTAATGCCGGCGCGCATGTATTCACTACAGGAAACAGGATCTTCGCCCGACGGGACTGCGTTTCGCCGACCACCTGAAAAGTTGGCGGTCGGCGAAGATTTCTTCGCCCGACAATCGCGTTTGGCAAAGAGGCCGCCAAGTTCTCGGCAAAGAGCAACGCTTGGCAAAGCACCCTCTTTGCCGACCGCAAACGGTCGGCGAAGAAAACCCGTCGGCATTTCCGACACCAACGTAACGGTTAACTGTCGCGCACATTTCGCCGACAGCCCACCGTCCGATCGTCGGCAAAGTTCAACATCTTCGCCGACCCCCCCCGACCGTTTTCTGGCCTTCGCCGACCGCTGCGACCGCTCGGCGAAAGCACCAGTTTCCTGTAGTGATTTTTCGCATGTTGGACAGATTTATCCATTCCCGGCGGTCACTACCGGAACTCAGTGATTTCCCGTGAGGCCGTTCCTCACGGGAAAGACCCTTTCATCACGGGAAAGGATATCCCGGGGTAAAAACACGGATACCCGTGACGGAACGAAGGGGCGAGGAAATAACCCTTGGGTAATTTCATTCCGTGATGTTTCCTTCGGCTCACGGGATATTTTGTGATTTCCGTGATTTTTTCCTCTTAGCTCACGGGAAAGAATTTCCCCACAGGAACGTGCAGAAATCCGGTAGTGAGTCAGACATAAAAATACATACAAAAATTTGGTTACACCCTGATGATGAGCAAAACATGGCCTGGTCACCAAGCGGCTGCTTCCCTGTTTGCAGTTTTCTGTAAGGTTTGCACACTGAGAACAGAGACTTGGGCTGGCGTCCATGTCACTAAATCAGTGGCCATCCATCCCACTCAGGTGTACATAGGCCACCTTACAACAACGCATGGAGGTGGTGCAAACAGATGGCAGTATGCCTTGACCACCAGAGGTTTAGCTGCGAAACGGTGGGCCGTAGTGGGTTCCTATTGCTTCTCAATCCCAGCAAACAAAAACATGATCTACCAAATGTGCCTATCACGACCTAACGACCCAGAAACTACACTACATACTAGTGCTTGAGCTTCTTCTGAGTCTCATTTTATAGACTTCTTTAGTAGGGATGTACAAACCAACTAATATTGGTACTATATTTTTTAATGAATGTAAAAGCATCGTGCATGTACTAACAGGTACTATGTCAAAAACTCAAACCGGGGAGGACATCAGGGAGCACATGCTCCTATCTATTGCTACAGCATATACATTTGTGACATACATTGAACACACTTCTGCCTCTTCCTCTTGCTGATGAACTGAAAGGAGTAGTACGTCCATAACTCGATTCCCTGATGATCGCAAAATAGGCAAAAGTCTCTAGCATTGAAGTTTTGCATTATTGCCCTGCTTATGTGGGCCAAATAATTTACAGCGCCTTCAAGAGCTTCTGAGTAATGGTTCCAATTCTGCAGTTACGTTTGACTTAGTTTCTTTAGGCTGAACAAGCAAACATCAAGATAAGCTTCCATGTCTCAGTTTGGATACATTTTCTTTTAGGAAGAAGAATAAACGTTCTTTTGGGAAATTGATAATTCTTTTGTAGGACAAAAAAAACCTCGGATACTAGGAAGCATGGGCAAACCAAAGATAACTTAACAACCTATCCTATTAAAGAGAGATTACATCTTGTAGCTAGAAATCCAATTCTTGGGAAGCAGATGAAATCTTTCACTGATTGCATCACAGCGTGTGACTAGTGAGAATTGAGACTTCATCTAGCATCCTTATCACCAAGACATCAAGGATCGCCGCTAGCTGGGTCCTTCCCACCTCAATTCTCGCGTTCTGCGCCAAACATTTCACAGCAATATACAGTCCAGCTACACTCAGCAGGAAGCAGTGCTTGGAAAATGTGCCTCAACTTGGAAGAAGTATTCAATCGTGAGTGCCTTTATAGACAATATGCTGTTGCTGCATTTGCTTCTTGGTGCCTTTATAGACAATATGCTGTTGAATGTAGCTTATTAGGTTCTCATCGATTACCATCTTTTCAGTTTGTCATGTCATCATGTGGGACCATCATTTTAGTTCTCATAACACTCTCACTTCCTTCTTATCTTCTTTGCTCATACGAAAAAGTGCTCTATAAAGGGTCCAACCTGAAGATGTATTGAAAACACATAACACAATTGTTAAGCCATAGACTATTTTTTGTTGCAACACACAAAAATGTTAGCTAATAATAGATAACAAAATAGTTTAAAACTACCAAGGGGTAGACACTGAAGCAATGACATTTGATTAATTGTACTATTAAATTATCAAATACTATATCAAGGTAATTTTATAAATTTCATATAATTTTAGATATTAGCCCGATTTATATGACTTTTTGGATGGACCAGAAATATATACTAGTGTCTGAACTGGTGCATACGGAAGCTAGTGTGCCTTGACTGTCCTGTTGAGGGATGCAAGTTGAAGGGGCATTTATAGAGAAGATGTTTTTGCTGTATTTTGCTTCATAATTCCTGATGCTTCCCAATCCTGAATGGATTTCATATAGGGAAGATGCTTTTACTGTATTTTGCTTCAAATTTCTTAGCAGAAAAAGCCTCCTCTTAGTGCCTTACATTGTCCCAATGTAACGATCGTGAAAGGCTGAAACTATACTACATACAAACAGCAAATGGATAACTATTTATTATTTGGACTATACAGCAAAGAAAGTAAAAACAGTAAACAAATGGTAACTAATATTCAAAACATAAAATCCGGATACCAGAGAGCACATGCTCCTTACTCCTTCACATCCATTGTTTGTATTAATAACTGTACACACCGATGCTTCTTGTTGGCAAAGCCGAGTAAATGTATAATGTATTAGGCAGCGCCATAACTTGTATATTAGCTGACACTGTGTCCTCTATGATGCTAACTTCAATATATAGTTGCTGCTGCATGAAACTTAAGCTATGGCCCTTACTAGGAGCGGGTGAATGCAGATGGTACTGTGTGTTGATCAAGGAACACAATCACAAACACTAATCATGAAATTTGGCTAAGCTAAACAAAGATCGTGGATGAACTGAACATGAACTCGTTGCGAACCGCCAGGGTGACAGCGCCCCTTTTCGCTCTTGATAAGTTCAGACACAAATATGTTTACAACCAACACACCACACAAACATGCTCTCTAGTGAACAGCCTTTAATACCAAGGCTTTACAACTCATAGCTTCATACATGAAATGAGTTAAACACACGATACAAAGGAGGTAAAATGCAACTCCTTGACGCCGCCATGGTCGTGGGCGCGGTCACCGTCTCCTTGCCAAACAACTGCTGCCGCTCCAATTCAAACTTGAATTTTGCTTGTACTCCAGCCTGGCTTGCTCGACACCAGCCACCTCCATGTCACTAAGCTTCAAGGTTACACCAAAACTGTGCTTGTTGCTTCTCAATCCCACTAAACAAATGATGACCTTGCTGGGGTTTGCTTCATCATGTCGCTATCCAATAAAATCCCTCAGTCCTACCAAATGTGCCTTGTCACAACCTAACGACCGAAAAACTACACTACATAGCTAGTGCTTGAGCTTCTTCCACAAGTCTCATTTTATAGGCTTCTTTAGTACGTCTAGATGCTAGTGCTTGTGCTTCTTCCACAAGTCTTAAACCGAGGACGACATCAGGGAGCACATGCTCACATCTATTGTGACTGCGTATCCATTAGTGACATACATTGAACACACTTCTGCCTCTACCTCTTCCTAGTGAACTAAATGGTGTAGACTTATTTGATTCCCGGATGGTCCCAAAACGGGTAAAGTCTCAAGCATTCATGTTTTGCATTATTGCCCTGCTTATGTGAGCTAAGTAATTTATAACGCTCTCGTGACCTTCTGAGTAGTGGTTCCAATTCTCTAGTTACATTTGACTGATTTTCTTTAGGCTGAAAAATTAAATCATCATGATAAGGTTCCATATCCACAATTTAGATTTTTTTGTTATAGTATAGACAATTTTGTTATAGTATAGATTACTTTTAAAATAAAGCCTTTGTTTCACAAAAAACAAAAATTAAGAAGAGGTTACCTTCGGCCATGGTATGTGCACTGCCTATGGCACCATCAACAGTTGGTTGGATATTTTCCTTATTCAATGCACTTGATGAGCCTTGTTCCATCCCACCATGATGTGTTCCGGCATTTCTTTGTCAAACTCACTAACATTGCTGTGACTTATAAACAGGACATCAAATATATATTGATTCAATTATAAATCAGAAATTATACCTGATGTAGTTAAAGCACAGGAAGTGCTATTGTTTTGTGATTCGCCCTTTTTCCTTTCTCGTTACTGACGTTGGTACTCACGTTTCTTCCTACTTGTCTCTTCCATTTGTTCGTCTGACATATCACCTCGACGACTTCTTGACCGCCGGGCCTCATCTATAGATTTCAGGATCGAGTAAGACACAAACAAGTGGTATATATACCTATGAAGAACAGACCTAAAATGTTGGTTATATCGCCTAGAGCTCCGCGTCCATCTCCGGCGTATGCATTTTGTTACTGTACCAAGATAGAAATGCAATTGGATAAGATAAGCCATCTGTTCAATATGTACAGACATGTAAAAACTGCGGAGGTTTTAGCATTTTTAAAACAACCTTGATCACGTAAAAATATGTGTCTAATGTCAGAGTTACCAAATTAAAATAGTATATTGTGAAGTAATCATATTTGATAATTTTTCAACAATAGCCATCTTGATTTCATTCTCTAAACAGACGTAGTGTTCTACAGTATTGTAGCATCCACACGGCAAAAAGAAACCCGATCATACATGGCAATGAAAAACCAAATTAATAAGTGAACACCCCAGACCTTTATTATTTAAGCATATAAGAGAGGAGTGATCCAGAGGAGTCACAGCATCTCTAAGCGAGCAAGAGAATGGAGTACACACCAGTGACGGAAATCAGTTGCCCGCGTTCAGGTGCAGCGGCACCGTGGGATCAGGCCAAGCGACGCAAGAAGGATCGCGCCAGATCCGAGATCGCGCCAAAAAGCGCCCGGCACCGGCGATCAGGTCCGCGGTCCCTCGCCAAACGACGCAAGAACGATCGTGCCAGGTCCGAGATCCCGCCAAAAGCGCCGGGCCTCCACGATCCCGTCCGCCGCCGAGATGCAATCGCGCCGGGCTGCTGCGTGAGCCCCGTCTGCTGCCGTGTGATCACGTCGTAAGGGTGGTTTTCGAATCAGCCGCAAGCGCTAGGTCACTCGTTGAAGAAATTAAAAAAAACGCAAAAAACATCAGACCTGAAGGAGATATCTGTGATTCGAACCGGGCTTTCTCCGTGCGATCGTTTGGATGGGCGTGCGGCACCGTGGGGTGTGCACCAAGGAGATTTCTGTGTAAGACACTGCGGTCACACTTTCGATCTCAGCCTTTTAAGCTGACGTAGATGTTTGGTGAGCCCTTGATTTTAATGGTGGGATTTTTCTTTGTGCAAATTGGGGTGTGCACCAAGTTTGGGCCTCTCAGCGGGGGATGTTTTTGCTGGATGGCTTTAGTTTAATCCTAATTGTGACCTTATAGTAGAGATTATAGCGATACCACATGTTGAACATGGAACACAATCACAAACACTAATCACAAAATTTGGCTAAGCCTAAACAGAGATCACGGATGAACTGAACATGAACTCGTCGGGAACCGCCAGGGTGACAGCGCCCCTTTTAAGCTCTTAATAAGTTCAGATACAAATGTGTTTACAACCAACACACCTCACACATATGCCCTCTAGGGAATAACGTTTTATACCAAGGTTTTACAACTCACAATTTCATACACAAATTAGCTAAACACATGATACGAAGGAGGAAAATGCAACTGCTTGACGCCGTCGTGGTCGTGGGCGTGGTCACCGCCTCCTTGCCAAAGCCACTGCTCTCGCCCCAATTCAAACTTTAATTTTGCTTGCACTCCTGCCTGGCTTGCTTGACACCAGCCACTTCCACGCTACTAAGCATCAAGGTTACACCAACACTGTGCCTGTTGCTTCTCAATCCCATTAAACAAATGATGACCTTGCTGCAGTTTGCTTCATCATGTCGCTATCGAATAAAATCCCTGAGTCCTACCAAATGTGCCTTGTCACAACCTAACGACCACGAAACTAAACTACATGCTAGTGCTTGAGCTTCTTCCACAAGTCTCATTTTATAGGCTTCTTTAGTACGTCTGGATGTTAGTGCCTGAGCTTCTTCCACAAGCCTTAAACCAGGGGACGACATCAGGGAGCACATGCTCATATCTATTGCAACTGCGTATCCATTAGTGACATACACTGAACACACTTCTGCCTCTATGTCTTGCTAGTGAACTAAATGGTGTACAGTGTGTGTAGTACGTCCATGACTTGTTTGATTCACTGATGATCCCAAAGGGTAAAGTCTCAAGCATTCTTGTTTTGCATTATTTCCCTGCTTATGTGAGCTAAGTAATTTATAACGCTCTCTTGACCTTCTGAGTAATGGTTCCAATTCTCTAGTTACATTTGACTGATTTTTCTTTAGGCTGGACAGTTAAATCATCAAGATAAGGTTCCATATCCACAATTTAGATTTTTTTTTTTTATAATTTTAGGAAGGAGAATAAACATGCTTCTGAGAAACCGGTAACTTTTTGTAGGACAACGAAAAGCCTCGTATACCATGAAGCATGTGCAAAACCAAAGATAAATGAGCAAGCTACCTATTACAGAGCGATTACATCTTGTAGAAATACGATTATAGGGAAGCTGATGAACTCTTTCACCAATCACATCACAGTGTGTGGCTGCTGACAATTAAGACTCCTCACCGAGACAACAAGGAACGCCCTGCTGGGTCCTTACCAAATCTATTCAGGTGTCCTACGCCAAATATTTCACAACAATACACGGAAGCATGTGCAAACTAAAGATAAATGAACAAGCTATCCTGTTACAGAGAGATTATATCTTGTAGAAATCTGATTCTAGGAAAGCTAATGAACTCTCTGATGACACTGAAGCAATGAGACTCCATCGTACTATTAAATTAAAATATAATAACAATATAATTTTATAATTATAAATTTTAATCTTAATATTGAGTTCACAAATTTTTGATATTGGTCTCATTTATGTGACTTTTTGGAGGGACCAGAAATATCTATACTGTTTGCATACTCATAAATTAAATGCTGATCAGCATGTGGTTTGAGAAGTTTGGATCAGCCACAAGCCACCAGTCTGCCACGATCTTGGTTGGAGTTTTCATTGTGGAAAGTATGGGCAATCACCAATCGAGTCCCAAGGGCTGGTCCTGGACTCGGTTACTCCTCATATATATGTGATGCCTTTCACAGCTTTTTGAAAGATCCAGTTACCTGGCTTAACATTAACGTGCTGGAGACGGAATTTAACAAATACTCCCTCCGTCTCAACATAGATGTTAAAAATTCTCGCTTCCCCAAAAGTGAGCTTTTTTTTTAAACTTTGACTAATTGTATGAGAGTACTAGTATTTATAAAATGTAATTAGTATCATTAGATAGATCATCAAATATAATTTCGTCGTAATTTTATTTGTTGATTCAAATGTTGCACGCATTTTCTATTAAAGCCCTTCTACAATACTTGATTTTGCCTACCATTGCCTCTCATTGCCTCCCCTAAATTCTTTTTTTAAGTGGAAGGGGAAACATAGTCATTTTGACATCTAACCCCGCCGCTCGTTCCCCGTACCCCAGCCCCAGGAGCGACGCACCCCGTCCGAAAAACGCCGCGACCCCCACCGAGATCCCGCGCAGGTCCCCTTCGCCGCCATCGCCGGGTCGCCCCCCTCCCGCGTTCTTGCCGGGCGCCGTCCCACCCTTGCCGTCGCCGTGGCCCTCAGGGACCTCGCTGCTCCTCCTCCTCCTCCCAGCCCTCGCTCGTGCTCCGCCATCACCTCGCCCTCGCCCTTGCGGTCGGCCGCCGGTGCCACGCCGTCGCCGCCATCGCTGGCCTGCCCTCTCCGGCGCTTGCCCCTCCTTCCCGGGCGCTCCTGGCTGGCGGGGTCTACAGAGTCGGAGGACAGCGCCGTCGCCGAGGTCGACCACTGATCACACCGGTGCCCCGCCCGTCCCCGTCGTCACAGGCGTCGCCGGGTCGCCCCTTGTCCCCGTGAACTCTCTCGATCCGGCTCCGATCGATCTCCCATCGAAGAAGGCCAAGTTTCCTATCCTCTACACTTGTTTTGAATTCGATTAGTCCGGTTGGAATGATGCATATCAGTGAGACGTCTTTTTTTCCTGAGTTGAATAGTTACTTTCAACACTGCCATAGCGATGTAGGAGTACATTGCTTAGTTGATTAAGTTTCGTGTTGGTATATAATCCTATTGAACCTATACAGTTTCGTATTGTTATTCAGAGCTAGAGATCTGACTAAACTGCCTGTATAGTTGATTCAGTTTCATAATGTTATTCAGACCTATATAGTTGATTCAGTTTCATATTGTTATTGGCTCTGTTTCCTTGTCACAATTGCCGCCCGAATTCCATTGACCCCCACTGCATAAACAGTTAAGTTAGTGAACATTTAGTAGTAACTCATAGAGCACATCATGCTGAACTTGCAGAGATGCAGTTGCAGAGGTTTAGAAATAGCTTTGCGTACTTGAAATGAGATGCTGAGTAGCCTCTGAAAAACAGTGGTTTTCTTGGGGTTCACATTGGAATCAACCCACCTGGCCCAGGTGTTGAGAGATCTCCGAAAAGCATCATGGACATCCAGCTCACTGTACACGTGGTTGCCCTCTTGATAGTAATCTTTCCTGTGATAAATAAAATATTCAGAACAGTAAAGGGCAAATGAAATGTAGGATGTATATGAACTGTAGATCTTCAGTGAATTGGTCAGCACATTGTTTTGCTCACCCTAGAGAACAAGGAAAGGGGACCGAAAGAACTTCACACTGCTATTGTAGTCCTATAAAATAACAACATGTTTGCGCGTCAGAGTCCTTATTATTTTTCTTCTAACTAGACATGAAGTTTACATCATATAATCAGGGTGTTTGTGCGTAGAGTGCACCTGTCATCCTCATTTGTGCTGCGTTTGAGTTATTATAAGAAGTTTTTAGTTTATTTTGGTACTGCTCAAAGGCCTATGACCGATGATATCTTTCACCACTGTTTATGAGATTGTGATGTGATTTCTATGAGGTCTGAGGTATGAATCAGAGTGGATGAAAAATTCATTCACAGAGTGGATTAAAATACTGAAGATTTATCACTCATGACAATGCCTATTTTTAGACCGTGAATAGATGAATGGTAGGACCTAAACTTAATTAAGTGGAAGTAGGAAGCACTTTCCTCTTCTGGGTGCCAACTTATTTGTTCCTTTATTTAGCAGACATGTACAACTTTAGAGTCCATATATAGATAATAAGTAGCAAAAGAATCATAGATTTGACTGTAAATTTGAGATCTCATATTTTCAAATTTTGCTTAGCTAATGTGAAATGCTTAAACCACTTTATTTCAGCCTGCAAGTGAAATAATGGCTGCTGTCCTTAGATAATGATTGGGGTATTATGGTTTTCTTACTGATACACTATTGTTCCTTATTGTATGCATTTGTTTGTTTCCACATCATCTGGTGCTGGTTCTAGTACAGTGTTAGCTCAGCAACAGCAAGTGGTAAATGAGATGTAAGTTTGTTGATGTTCATGTCTGGAAAAGGGAAACTAGTTGATGAATTGCAACTCAATTACAGGGGTAACATTGGTGTTATGTTAAAAGTTTCTCTATGCTTTTATACTATAGCATCAGCACATTAGGATTCAGGAACCGTGCAGAACATCAGATGGTTACCTGATCTTACTGAATATAGTGTTTGTTAAACATGCTATGGTTGCTTGATTACTGAACTCAGTCCATGTCTAATTACATGCAGGTATGGGTTGGGGAATATCCAGGTGCATTGGATAATTTGGACTGAATGCTGCTGTCCTCCTTTTCGATTCACCTTCCTTTACTCATTGTCAAGGCATCCAATGGACTGAATGCTGCTGTCCTCCTTATTACTCATTATCCCATTGCCACTTGTTGTGTATGGTTCCCATTGTCCACCAGCAGTATATTTACGTATCTGTTTTGGTTTTTTGCGTTTTGTTTGGACACAACTGCAGTAAAGCCATTGATTGGTCCTGATATTTATCTAGATTTGTGTACTGGGCAAATATTTTCTTTTGGTGCACAACTACAGCCTCGTATTTTTGTATCATATATTCTTCTGCTGAGATACATATCATCAGCGTTGTACAATGTGTATTATGCATTATATCGTCAGAGAAGATCTATAATTTTGCTTGCTGAAAGCTGTCTGTTGGAGGGCTTGTTCCTGCCTGACCGTCTGCATTGTTCAAATTCATGTGGCAGGAACTGAACATTAATGCTTATATTATATTCATTGTAAAGGGATACAACAAAACGAGAAATAAAGCAACCAATTATTTATCATTCACATTGAAATCTTAGTCTTTATGCCAGCACCATTTCATCCTTATGCATTAGGTACGTTCAATATAAGCAGAAGTATTCTACCGAGACGGCCAAGACTTGTCGAGTCAATGGTCAACAAGCCTAACAAAATTTAATGAATTCTTTATATCATTTCAAATGCAAGCTCACTCCAGTGTGAATAGGAATTTCTCCAGCCACAGAACTCCATTCTTTGGGTAATGGCAGCTATAACAGCCGCGGTCACGCTATGCAGTCCCAGTATAGAAAATAATCAGAGCACCACATAGCCACGAGTTGAAGTGGTAACGGAAAATCTTTACAATTAGAGTAGAGAAATTCTTGCTAACAGTTCCATATGATATATGGAACTGTATACTGCTGGTCTTCGGCCCAAAGGAGGGAAAGGGCTTTTGACGAACTATTTCTAGAATAATAGCAACAGCTATGGAGCTATACCAATACTACAGAAAATTTCCTTGACGTCAACTCATATTTCATGGATGCTTTTTTAAGCCATCTGGATACAATGAGAGTAGATCATAACCACCAGCATCAGGCATTGATATACTGCCTGAACAAAAGGTGTTAGTCCTTCTGAACCACTTTATGCTTGATTGCATAATCATCTTACCACCACAACTATCACCGATATGAATAACCACAGCCAGGGCTACCCAGAGTTCTTTTAGCATGTCCCATAGTATATTGACAGACTGACTCCCACTAAAATGTAACAGGTCTAAGGCTACTTAATATTCCACTCCTGCTAGGATATATTGTGTAGAACTACTTAATATCCCCAGGCTTGGCAAAATGCAGAGCATTGTGCTAGGAAACCCCAACAGAACTTAGCTTTTGTGGACACAGCTTGTACCAACCACCAGAACCTCAAAATATTCAATTGGTACAAGCGGATAATGTGCCAATGCTAAGCCTTTCCACTAGCTGCTGTAGAAGCATCAGCCACTATTATGTTAAAGGACAACGGCTGCCAACCTGAAGAATGGGGCACGAACCACTTTTTTATGTTGATTATGATATTCAGAACCTGAAGGACTTCAGCAAGGACAAGATGCTTCAAGCATGTTTTCTTCAACACAGTAGCAGCTTGATACCTGGAAGCAAAGAAACATTGCAATAATAAAGCCACGCTCTTAGGGGAAGTATGATATAACACACATTTCAAGGTACCGGAGCCTTACCTAGATTGAGAACTCTTTATCTCAGAGTAGCCTGGAGATGATGAAGACATAAAAGCGTGAACAACATCTAGAGTTTCATTGGGGTACTTTGCATTATCATCCAGCAAATGGTGAAGCAACCAAATTCGGTACAATCATCTAGCAAATCAATCATTCAGTGCAATTCGGTACAATCATCTAGCAAATGGTGAAGCAACCAAATTCGGCACAGTTTTCGCAGTATTGCATACATCCAAAACATTCAGGGTCATTAGCTATGAACTGACTGAGGAACACCACTTAGGAGTCCAATCAAATACCAGAGGCTCTGTAGAAATCACAGGCCACATAGTGTGAGTACAGGACAACTGTCTACACATTGCATTGTTGTTCAGCAGCTTAGCACTTGCATTGTAAGCAACTAAATTTCAGTACCTCATCTATGGCCTTGAACGGCATATCTACAGTCGCTGATTGACAGTGGAGGAGCACCGCGTCCTCGTGGATGTGGGGAGGGGGGAGATTCGCACTCACCCGGTCAAGCACGGGCGCGCGGGCGGAGGAGCCTCGTCGGGAGCTGGCATCGGCGAGCCCCAAGGCGGTGTGGAAGACGGTCGGGGCGGGTGAATCGCACCACGACGGCCGCGGGACGACGTCGCCGATGTGCGGTTCTTGTCGGAGAGCCTGACCGTCGTCGCCTCGCCGCGTGCTCGAGTACCCTTGGAGGCGCCGGGCGGATCCGCCCATCGTGCCTCGGCTCGCCGCCGCCTCGGCCTCCACTCACCGCTCGCCCGCAACAGCTTCATGCCCAGCGCCCTTTGGCGGCGGCGGATCGACACCGCGGCGCCTGCTCCTCTCTCGCATCTGCCCCTGCCCCTCTCGCGGACGCCTCGAGCCCCACGCCGCGGATCAGCTGCGGCGACCCCCTACCACCGGAGATGACGAACCCTAGGAACCGTAGATGGGTCATTAAAAAAAAAGAAAACAAATGTAATGTAACTATAGTAGTTGTATTATTCATTCTAACTATACTAGTCAAAACAATATTTTACATTGATAGAGTTACCATTTTACCCTTATCGAAAAAAAGAACTACAAAAAATGCAATTAACGCCTATTCTTAATCCCTTCATTTTGCTAAGCAACGAGAGGCAATTTTTGCTCCTATGGCCCAAATCATAGACACAACAACAGAGGCAATTTTTGCCTCCACGCTTTTGCCTCCTGTTGCCTCCTACCTTTGTAGCCATCGGATCGACCGTTCTCGGCCGATTTGAGCCATTGAATTTTTCCCCAATTATTATAGAAAATTTCTTTCTATAAAGCTAGCCAAAATTGAAAAAGTTTGATCAGCACACATTCACTTCTATTTTGGAGCACACATTCACTTCTATTTTGGAGTGGAGGGAATACATGCATGAGGGGCGCAGCCGCCTACAGCAGACTGTTATGCAGGGTGCACAATACAGACTAGTTAATTACTATCTAAATGGTTTGCACCTAGCAAGGGACATATAGAATCCTTCCTCAAGCGAGAGCGCTGATGCCGTTTACAGTAACACGCACAACAATCTAGCTGCATTCAGTTTCACGGCCATCTATTGTGATGGATCCATACATCACAATAGATTTACCTAGTGCAAGTTGATCAATACATCATCGTGGGGCGCTGTGGGTTCCTGATGCTTCCCAATTCTGAATGGATTTCATTTACCATAGTAAGTAGCAACCATCTCAACTCCATCTCAACTGTGGGTGCCTGACCTCCTCTCACTATTTTACCGTGTCATAACGTAAAGATCTTGAAACTACACTACATGTATATTAGTGGTGGCTCACCTTGTACAGGTCTCATTTTATAGGATCGCCTGCTGCATGTATTAAATTCCGGATATCAATAATGGTACACACTGCTGTTTCTTGTTTGTAAGGTTAGTGAATGTAGTAGGCAGCTGTTGACGGTAACCAACTACATATCAAACACCGTCAACATACACCAAACCACCTAGAGATAGGGGTTATAAACTAACAAATTCCATAGTTTTGGTGTATATTTGGTTCTTGCAGGTACAAGACAAGACATGTGCACTTTGGGCCAAAATACAAGGAAAAAGAATAAAAATACAATAAATAGAAAAAGCCCACAAGTGCCAAATGGCAAGACCAACCCAACTTACCTCGGCCAGGCCACCAACTCAGGCTCTCCACGTCCAAACCAGGCCCAAGGCAACGAAAAACGTCGACACGTCAAAACTGGGCCGGTTTGGGGCCAGCCAGGGTGCGCCCGCACCCTGGGGTGCGCCCGCACCCTCATCCTGACAGGTGGGGCCGGGCCGGCGCGTGGCGGTTCAATTACTCCAGGGAACGTCGGTGGCAGGCTTGACCAGGTGCAGTGAACCTGCAAACCGCCTATTCCTGGTCGGTTTGGACATAATGGTGGTGGTGGCCATTTTCCAAAGACACCCCTCCACTCAAGCTATAAAAGGAAGGCTCCTCCACCTCTCACAACAACCATTCCAAGGAGAATTCAGCATATTGAAGCAAGTGGAGTAGCTTAGCCTTCTTCCTACCTTGTAAATTCTAGAGAGTGAGAGAGGGAAAGCTAGAAGGAACTTGGATCCTTCTACTCGGAGTTGTCGGAGTAGCTTCGGTGATCCGCGGCTCCTAGGAGGTCGGGAGTGCCGGACTTGTCGGCACCACGACGCTTGTACCTCTACGGGCTTCTTACACTTTGGTGAGCAAGCTTGTGTTCATCTCTCGGCTTATTGTCTTTCCGATTACATTGTCCTTACTTGTTATAGTCTTACGGGATCGGTAGATTGTCTCGTAAGAGCGTTAGTTCTTAGTGAAGGGACTCTTTGACCGGGAACCTTGGCCAACATCAAGAACTGTGACCAATAGTGCAAACGTGGTGTTTGGGCTAGAGTTCACCTACCTTTTGCGGCATCCCACGGTCGTGAGGGTAGGCGGCAGGGTTGTGACAGCCTTGTCCGTCCCCTTTGTAATCCCTCCACGCTCGGGTGTGACGAGAGCTAATTGCGGACTCGCCGGTTTGGGCGAGGGCCGTGCCCGGCAAGGAGATAACAACGCTGGAAATCACCGATCGGAAATCTAAGCCCATAGGGAAACCTCATTACTCGTAGAACCTAACCTTGCCTTGGGTAGACACAGTCCGGAAGCCCTCAACACAACCGTCCTTGCGAATTATAACGATACCCCGCTTTATCACCGGGTGAAGTGCTACAACGGTATTTCCCCGGCGCTATGACTTTGCTGCTTTCGCTAAGAAACACCAACAAGCATTTCTCGGCGCCGTTGCGGGGGACGGTTGTCGTAGTTGTATTTCGGACCTAGTCGACCCGTGTGTCTAGAATATCTCCTATAAACCTAAAAACCAAAAACAGTTCCTACCCATGGAGCAACCCACCATTCAAATCCTATCCGCTCTAAGGGCGAGCTCAGAAACCACTCCAATCGCGAAGCCAATCACAGCCTTCCGACACGAGCTCCGCCTGGGTTTTATAGCCATGGTTCAGCCCGAGCCTTTTCGTGCTCGGAATATGAAAACCCCTATCACCACTTACGGAGTTTGAGCAGCTCTGTGGTCTGCCCGACTATTGCGTGCATGACACATGACACGTTGAGGTGGAAGTTGTTTCCGCTTCTCTCTCACCGAGAGGGCGACTCAATGGTACGCCCATAACGTAGGGTTGGTAAATGGAGAATGGGAAGAACTACGAACCAGATTCTGTGTAGCGTTCTATCCCTTATCCAGAATCGCGGCCTTGCGACAAGAGATCCTCAACTTCCGACAAAAAGAGGGTGAAACCATAGGTGCAGCCTGGGACCGTTTTACCATTCTTACCAGATCCGGCCCAGATCTGTCCATCCCGAACCATGTGTTGTTACAACACTTTTGGCTAGGTTTGATAGAGCAAATGCACCGGCCGCTTGATTTAGCTGCCGGAGGGTCGCTCGCGACATAAAACCACAAATGAAGGAGAAGCTCTCCTAAATCGTATTCTTGAGAATACTCCTCCGCTAGAACCCATCCGAGTAAAACCCAAGCGAAACCGAGGAAGTCTCTTCGGCTACTTTGCCGAACCTAAAACATCTTTAGAGAGACCCCCGCCCGAACTGAACCAAAGGAGACCGCATGGACGGATCTCCCGTTTTTCGAGGAAGACCCTACTGAACAATTCGGTAACACCTCGAATTACGAACAATGGAAGAAACCACCTGTCCCAGTTGGCCCTGAACCACCCCTAGACGAACTCTTTCTCCAGGAGTCTATTAAGGAGCTAACCGCTATCATGAGTACGGAATGGCTACAGGAGGAAGGGCCCTCTTTCGAAGAAATTCGATTGAACCATCCCTCTACGCCTATCTGTTGCAAATATCAAGGGGACGTAGTGGAGGTCATGTATAACCCAGCTGTGGGCATAAACATCATGTCCAAATCCTTTGCACAGCGATGTGACAAGGATGCACCTAGAACCCACACAGCACGGACATTGCGCATAGCACCTCGAACCATCGTAAAATGCCGTGAGGTTATACACGACCAGATTCTTCTCCATAGGAATGTCAAATTATCTCTGGATTTTCATATTTTTGATATCCAAGATTTTGACATCCTAATCGGGCATCCCCTGGAAAAGATTCTTGATCTACCACAAACCGGGGATTTAGATGTCAAGCTAGGAGGCAAATCAATGTCCATAATAGTTACTCGAGCCAAAAACTCAGTAACGGACTCCCTCCATGAGCATGACACGCCCGAGGAGGTCAAAGGAGTCATGCTCTATGAAAACCCAGAAACAGACCTAGAACGTGACGCCCAATTCTTCATAGAAGAAGAGGACGACTCAGGGGAAACCATAGAACTTCCTCAAGAGGAAGAGCTGACTCGACCTCCAGTTGAGCTTAAACCCCTGCCCCCAGGCCTACGCTATGTATTCCTAAACGGTGACACACAAGCTCCGGTTATCATTAGTGATAAACTTAGTGACCAGGAGACGACCCAACTCATAGCCGTTTTAGAGAAACACAGATCGGTCTTCGGGTATTCCTTACAAGACCTGAAAGGGGTAAGCCCAACACTTTGCACACATCGTATACCTATTGACCCTTCCAGTACCCCATCACGCGAACCACAGAGAAGGCTCAATAATGCGATGCGTGAAGTCGTGAAGAAGGAAGTTCTCAAACTTCTTCACGCCGGGATAATCTATCCCATACCACATAGCGATTGGGTTAGCCCAGTCCAAGTGGTCCCTAAAAAGGGAGGAATGACGGTCGTTGAGAACTCTAAAAACGAGCTCATTCCACAAAGACAAGTCACAGGGTGGAGAATGTGTATCGACTATAGAAAACTTAACAAGGTAACTAAGAAAGATCACTTCCCGCTTCCATTCATCGATGAGATGCTGGAACGGTTAGCGAAACACTCTTTCTTTTGCTTCCTTGACGGGTATTCTGGGTACCACCAGATCCCGATCCACCCTGATGACCAAAGCAAGACCACCTTCACATGCCCATACGGAACCTATGCCTACCGTAGAATGTCATTTGGGCTGTGTAATGCACCTGCTTCCTTTCAGCGGTGTATGATGTCTATTTTCTCAGACATGATTGAAGAGATCATGGAAGTCTTCATGGATGATTTCTCAGTCTATGGTAAGACTTTTGAAAATTGTCTGGAGAATTTAGACAAGGTCTTGCGATGATGCCAAGAAAAGGACCCAGTACTAAACTGGGAAAAGTGCCATTTCATGGTCCTAGAAGGCATCGTTTTGGACACCTAGTGTCCGAGAGGGGAATTGAGGTAGACAAAGCTAAGATAGATGTTATCGAAAAGCTACCTCCCCGGTGAATGTCAAAGGGATTCGCAGTTTCCTAGGCCATGCGTTTCTATAGGAGGTTTATAAAAGATTTTCACAAATCTCTAGGCCCCTCACGAACCCTCGCTAGCTAAAGATGCACCCTTTTGACTTCACAGATGAGTGCATGCACGCTTTCAAAACCCTCAAGAAAGCACTCATCTCGGCTCCGATCATCCAACCCCCCGGATTGGTCGTTGCCGCTTGAAATCATGTGCGCGATGCTAGCGATTATGCCGTTGGTGCGGTCTTAGGCCAAACCAAAGACAAAAAGCAGCATGCAATCGCATATGCCAAAGAAGACTCTAACAGAGCCCAGCTTAACTACGCCACCACGTAAAAAGAGCACCTTGCAAAGTAGTCTTTGCTATCGAAAATTTCGCTCTTACCTAGTGGGTGCAAAGATAATAGTTTATACCGATCACGCCGCACTCAAGTATCTGCTCACTAAGAAAGATGCTTAAACCTCGGTTGATCCGCTGGATTCTTCCGCTCCAAGAATTCGATCTAGAAATAAAAGATAAAAAGGGAGTAGAAAATACCGCTTGCGATCATTTGTCGCGTATGCGGTCACTAACATGCGTGAACTTCCAATCAATGACTACATGCGCGACGACATGCTACTAAAGGTGTCGGACTCAATCCATGGTATGCAAATATTGTCAACTTTATGGTTGCGTGGATATGTACCACCCGGAGAGGACAAGCGGAAATTGCAAGTAGAAAGCCGACGACACCTTTGGGATGAACCGCACTGCATGCAGTATGTGGTGACGGCTTGCTGAGAAGATGTGTACCAAGGGAAGAGGGGATGCAAATCATCGAGAAATGTCATGTATCACCCTACGGTGGCCATACCGAAGTATTCCGCACACAAGCCAAAATTTGGCAAAGGCGGATTCTACCGCCAACGATGTATGAAGACACAAAAAAGAATTTATCATAAGATGCTCAAGCCGTCAAAGAACCGTAAATATCATCAAGCTGTGATGCAATGCCCCCAAGACTACAACCTTCAAATAGAAATATTTGATGTGTGGGGCATTGATTACATGGGACCATTCCCTAAGTCCCATGATTGCGAAGTACATCCCCGGTGGCAAAATGGGTAGAAGCCATGCCATGCGAGTCGCCGACGCCAAGCATGCACGTAAAATGTTTCACGGTGATCTTCCCCGCTTCGAACGCCACGCATGGTGATAAGTGACGGAGGATCACACTGTGGACAAATCATTCGGGCATTCCCGAAGGAACTTGGCGCCAAGCACAACATTGCTACCCCGCACCATCCGCAAAACCAAATGCAAGCGAAAACCTCAAATAAGCGGATCAAAAACATACCCGGAGAAGACGGTCAATGAGATGGGGAAAGGCTGGAAAAACAAGCTACCGGATGCTCTCTCGGGCATATCGGACAAAGATATAAAGCCCCCATCGGCATGTCACCCTACCAGCTGGTATATGGCAAAACCTGCCACTTACCAGTTGAGCTGGAACATCGAGCTCACTGGGCCATCAAAAAATGGAACATGGACGTCAAACTCGCCGGGAAAAATCGACAGAGACAAATCTCTGAGCTGGAAGAATGGCGAGAGAAGGCGTACCACAGTGCCAAGCTCTACAAAGAGCGCACAAAAAGATGGCATGATCAGCGATAAAAATCAAAGAATTCACCACGGCGATAAAGTACTCTTATTCAACTCCCGGGTGAAATTATTCGGCGAAGGAAAGCTGAGAAGCAAGTGGAAAGGACCGCACAATCGTCATCAACACATCGCCACATGGCGCAATTACAATCCAAGATGACGCCGGTTCAATCCAAAAGGTAAATGGACAACGCCTCAAGCTTTTCTTTGAACCCTCACCGATCTTAACCAAAAAGCTTGATAGGATAGATTTATGCTTTGAAAATAGTTAAATAATCAGCATACAAAAAAAAAAAAAAAAGTTTGTGAGGTTATGTTTACTGCTATTTACCTTTTTACCCTCACTAGGCTCATGCTGATTTGTGCTTGCTTTAATTATTTTATTTGTGCACATATTTTCTATTTTCAAAGAATAAATCCAAAAAGAAATCAAACCTGGGATTGGGAATTGGGATTAGCGCTCGCGCGACAAACGGCGATTTCAAATTTTCAAATCCAATGACGAACGAGGCCGAAAACACGACCGGGGGACACCCAGAGGGGTGCGCCGCACCATAGGGTGCGCCCGCACCCTGGCCGGCACGGCTGGCTCCCCGATTTCGTCCACTGCCTTAAACCTGAAAATGAATAGCATTGATGCTGTTTATTCAGCCATTTCGAATTGTGTCGAGGCAGAGGGTGATCCTTGTCCTATAAATACCTCACCTCCCCTCTCCTCTCCTCACACACTCTTCTTCAAGCTCACCATTCCCAATCCCCCTTACCTCTCTTCACCAACCAGCACTCTCCCAAGCCACAAAACCATGGCACTTGTGCCATTCAACAAGGAGAAGGCGATGAACTTCGCAAAGGAGTACCTTGAGAGAGAGAGAACCCCCAAGAGAGCTCTTGCCATCATCTCCTCCTCAAGCGAGTCTCCAACCAAGAAGAAGATGGCGTCAAGGGGGAAGAGTGCTGCCCCCATGGGCAGCCAAGGAGAGAAGGCGGCCTACACCAATCTTCCACCTAAAAATCCTTCCAACTTCTCCCCGTAGTTCCGGCTCATGATTTCCCTACACATTAGAGCAAATGTCGAACGGGGAGTGGAAGAAGAAGGTCCCTAGGCCACAAATCGAGGGGCAACCAGCGAGGCTTCTTCGGCGACGACGAAATAGTTCCCAAAGAGGGGCTTACCGCAAGTAGCCTAAGCAAAAAGATCCAAGAGCTCTCTGATTTTGTACATGTTCTCTTAGGCAGATTAGCCGAAAGACATAGTGCTAACATCCGCCTCAAGAGAGAGTTAGCCGACCTCCATTGTAGCACTCATGAGGAAGTGAGAGAGGCCGCTAAGAAAATGGGAGTAGAACGCCTAGCAACCTCGCTGATCCTTACTAGAAGGCGCCTCTATTTCCCCTAATAAATTAGACGCCACAAGAAAACTTTAAATTTCAGCATTTTCCTTTTCCAATTATTTTGTAATTCCTTCAAGTGCGCGTCTACATTTGTATTATAATATATTCATGAATTCAATAAAGCTTGTCTTTGGAATTTTGTGTATGTCTCCACTTGTTTTTGTCTTGTGCAAAAAAAAAAAAAAAATAGGTACAAAAACAAGTGTGGGGGGAGGCAACCGTCTCTCACAAGACAAGGTACGCAATGTATAAATTCAAAATTTGACTTGAGGCATACTTTCTACCACCCATGTTTAAACATGTTGCTAAAACCTAAGTTGGCAAAACTCCATCTCTAGTCTACCAATTGAGAATTGGCATGCATACATTTTATTCCTCGTCGAGAACCATTCTTTGTTGAGCAATCAAAAATATCATCCTCGAAAAAACCCGATTCATGTGGGTTGCATAAGCTCTATCCAAATCCGTGTTGTTGCCAAGTACGATATGGTACAAATGGATTTGCTATAACTTCATCCAAAAGAGGTACTTGACATCCGAATCTAATTCGAAAAGAAAAGAGAAATGCTATGGGCTATGCTAAAAAAAAAAAAAAAGAAGAAGAAGAAGAGATATAGAAAAGAGATGAAAAATGGACACATGTCCGAGGGCGAGAAGAGCCCACATCTCCAAAAAAAAAAAAAAAGAGAAAGAGAGGAAATAAAAGACAAAAGTCTAGGGCGAGCAGAGCCCACCTCTCCAAAAAAAATATATATATCAATAAAGCCCATACTTTCTAAAAACCAAACATAATCTTAAATCTAAATAAATCCCGGATGAGAAAGTCAATCAAAAAGGATGAATGAAAAGCATTTACTGTTATAACCATTCTATCCGGCAACCGCCCAAGGCTTTGCAAAAAGCTAAAAAGCCCCACTACGATAAAAGGTAATAAAGGGTGAGAAAAGAAATTAAAAAGCTCACAAAGCGTGTGAGGCCCTAATAACTTGTATGCAGGTCTACATCTTGGAGATTGAACCACTCTAGTCCTTACGCCTTCACCGAGGACGAGTAAAGGGGCTAAGTGTGGGGGGAGTTTGTTGACGGTAACCAACTACATATCAAACACCGTCAACATACACCAAAACCACCTAGAGATAGGGGTTATAAACTAACAAATTCCATAGTTTTGGTGTATATTTGGTTCTTGCAGGTACAAGACAAGACATGTGCACTTTGGGCCAAAATACAAGGAAAAAAATAATAAAAATACAATAAATAGAGAAAAGCCCACAAGTGCCAAATGGCAAGACCAACCCAACTTACCTCGGCCAAAGCCACCAACTCAGGCTCTCCCACGCCCAAACCAGGCCCAAGGCAACGAAAAACGCCGACACGTCAAAAACCGGGCCGGTTTGGGGCCAGCTTGGTGGTGCGCCCGCACCCTCATCCCGATAGGTGGGGCCGGGCCGGCGCTGTGGCGGTTCAATTACTCCAGTGGAACGCCGGTGGCGGCAAAGCTTGACCAGGTGCGAGTGAACCTCGCAAAACCGCCTATTCCCCGGCCGGTTCGACATAATGGTGGTGGTGGCCATTTTCCAAAGACACCCCTCCACTCAAGCTATAAAAGGAAGGCTCCTCCACCTCTCACAACAACCATTCCAAGGAGAATTCAGCATATTGAAGCAAGTGGAGTAGCTTAGCCTTCTTCCTACCTTGTAAATTCTAGAGAGTGAGAGAGGGAAAGCTAGAAGGAACTTGGATCCTTCTACTCGGAGTTGTCGAGTAGCTTCGGTGATCCGCGCTCCTAGGAGGTCGGGAGTGCCGGACTTGTCGCACCACGACGCTTGTACCTCCCACGGGCTTCTTACACTTTGGTGAGCAAGCTTGTGTTCATCTCTCGGCTTATTGTCTTTCCGATTACATTGTCCTTACTTGTTATAGTCTTACGGGATCGGTAGATTGTCTCGTAAGAGCGTTAGTTCTTGGTGAAGGGACTCTTTGACCAGGGAACCTTGGCCAACATCAAGAACTGTGACCAATAGTGCAAACGTGGTGTTTGGGCTAGAGTTCACCTACCTTTTGCGGCATCCCACGGTCATGAGGGTAGGCGGCAGGGTTGTGACAGCCTTGTCCGTCCCCTTGTAATCCCTCCACGCTCGGGTGTGACGTGAGAGCTAATTGCCTGGACTCGCCCTTGGTTTGGGTGAGGGCCGGTGCCCGAAGTAAGGAGATAACAACGCGGGAAATCACTGATCGGAAATCTAAGCCCATAGGGAAACCTCATTACTCGTAGAACCTAACCTTGCCTTGGGTAGACACAGGTCCAGGAAGCCCTCAAGACAACCGTCCTTGCGAATTATACGATACCTCGCTTATCACCGGGTGAAGTGCTACAACGGTATTTCCGCGCGGCGCTATGACTTTGCTGCTTTAAGCTAAAAACACCAACAGCAGCGCCATAACATTTATATTATCATCTCTGACACTGAGCCCGGCCGGCTTCTGTGTTGCTAAATTCAATGTATAGTAGCTGCTGCATGTAACTTGTTCGATTCCATGATGATCGCACACAATTGTAATGTATTACTCTTTAAACTTGTAAACTCTCATGCTTTTCTAACTGCAGAACAAACATGTTTTTGACTTGACGCATGCCTTATTTTATCCAACCAAACTGGAAGTACAGAATTAATTCGTAGCAAGTTCTGATGGGACATACA
This sequence comes from Hyparrhenia diplandra, assembly GCA_015847255.1. Classification (NCBI taxonomy): domain Eukaryota; kingdom Viridiplantae; phylum Streptophyta; class Magnoliopsida; order Poales; family Poaceae; genus Hyparrhenia; species Hyparrhenia diplandra. The sequence continues at coordinate 32,376 of JADLZK010012640.1, read as the reverse complement.
AAAAACTGAAATAAAGTTAAACACTACTAAATGTTTTCCAATAAACAACTTTCCATAGAGTTGGACCTAGCCTAGAACTTTTTGAACAATGGTCCTGCCTAGGACCTCATTTTTCTAATGAATCACAACGGCTTTCCCTGCTGAAAGATTATTACTATCTCAATATTTCAAAATCCTAATTAAACATTTTGGCTTTCCCCTGCTGAAAGATTATGTACATATCTAAGTGCGTAGCAAAGGCTCCATATCTAGGAACAAAATGTTTTACTAAATTGTGATGAAGTAATATATAAAAGAAAAGCAAACACAAAGAATATAAAAAGCAAACATTTTGTGATGGATCTGATTGTGAAAGCTTTTTATTATAATATGCGTCCCTCCCTTAAGGTCGACCCTCCTCTGCATCTTCTAGATCCGGTGGTCCCCATCCTCCCCATCTTTCTTTGTGCTTGTGAAGTCAAGGTCCTCGGGAATGGATGTCTCCTTCCGAGGCACTTCTTGGCACTTCCGGTAGCATCTAGCACCGGATCGGTATAGCATGAAACAGTCCGTTGTCTTACAAATTTATGTGACTCTTGCTATATTGCTCAATAATTTGGTTCTTACATAGTAGTTTCTATTTTAAAAGTTTGGCTCAGTCTTTGGAGGTGCATTTGTGAGCCCACTCAGCTCTCCTCGTTGAGTTGAGTATTTTTAAGAAGGTGCTTGAAGACTTCGAGACTTCGAGTTACACTTGTTTCACTACAACCTGCGAGACCCTTTCACTACAACCCCGGAGATTATAATCCGGCCCTTAAGCTCCTCGAGTGTGTCGTCGTCCCTACTAGATGCGGACGAGGGGCGTCCATATATGTCTTCGTAGCTTAGGTCTTGCTTCTTTTTTTTTTTTTTGACAATGTTAAACTTGCTCTTGCTTCATCTAGTTTTACTTGTTATGTCTCACGGAATACTATTAAATCAATCGGCCAAAAATCAGCGCTAGCAAAACAACTTTGTTCTCCGTAATGTTGTTATATTATCAAAAAATTGTTCAAATTTGGAATGCTGGGCTCTCCAAGAATCTCAGATCGAACTCATGTTGCTAGTTTGTGCATTGTGGCTCAACAAAAGAATTCAAATTGATTTGTTCCGTAAAAGAGGCAAATTTTGGCCTTGTGTTGAAACAAATTTGGCATCGAACACTCACCTCCTTCTCTCTCTCTCCGATCGTCGAGCAGGCATGTGAAATGACTCCATAAAACGACCCACGATGTGCGGTACACCCCATCGCACCGCGGTGTTCGAGCATGTCATCATCATGATTACGATTCTCTGAGACCCGTCTTTGGTGCGGTGACAACTGCGAGGATGGGCCGGAACGACAAGTTTTATATTTCCCAAAAAGTTTTGACCAAAACCTTTTCCAACAATACTACGAGGGGACTCGCGGCGGTAGCGTAGAGGCGAGACGGGGAGGCGGCGCCGTGGCAACGCGTGAATGCTTCGGTTTCCTTGTCGCGTAAGCGTCGGATTAATTATAGGCGAGAGAGAAAAAATGGCCACTTGAGCCCCACAATTTGAAATACATAAAAATGTTTTACACCAACCGAGAAACCAAAAATCTAAATTAAATTCGATTGCGACACCATTAAATTTGTTTCAATTAATTCTTCAAAACAAGATATCACATGGATATACGTGCGTATTTAGATAAAATTACAAGTGGGCCCCCTACGATGGTAGTTTTTTTTTGACTAGGAACACGATGGTAGTTGGGATAGAGTAGAGGACAAACTTTTTTCAGGCCAAATTCTAATTCTCCCATAGTCCTAGTACCTCCAAACAATGTTTGAAAATTTGAAAATAGACACAAGTTCTGATTAAGCCCTTTTTACATTAACCGTGGGACCATGGTATGCGCATCAACACACTCTGATTGCCACCTCGGATTCCTTTATAGTGCTACTATGGGCGGTTTTCTCTCTTGATCTCTCACTCTCTCGTCTCTTCACGGTTCCTTCTCCCATACTACACCTCTTTTGTACTAGTAGTACTCTTCTCACCTCTTCTCCGTCGACTTTCCAAACTCATCTCAAGCAAACAAGAGTAGAGAGCGGTCCGACCGCGGGGGGGCCTCGCCTGCGCCTTCATCTCCATCCTAGGCGGGTGGTGCTCTTTATCACATCCATGCGGCTAGATATGGGTTTTTCATGTGGTTTTTGAAGCGGCAAATACAAAAGTTTTTTTTATTTTGGTGGTTGCGGTCCGGGTCCGTCAGCGGAAGCACATCTTCTTTTCTTTTTTTGGAGGTTGTAGATCGGGGGTCCGTGGGAAGCACATCTTCTTTTCTTTTTTGGTGGTTGCAGATCGGGGTCCGTCCACGGAAGCACGTCTTCTTGGGTAAGCACCGAAATCTAGATTGTATAGTGCATTATCCTTCCTTTCTTGAAGTGATTTACGAATGGATCTAAAAAGTTTTTGTGTTTGTCTTACATATACGTGTGACTCATGCTACCTTCTACAACCACGAGATCTATTTATTAAAGGATGAAGGAGGAGCCATGTGCAAAACCAATGTGAGCAAGCTTCATCTTGTTCTCCTCTACACCACGGCTCGAGGGCGAGATAGAATACTAGGCGTTTTAGATTGGTGTTTATCCCGACCCAAGTGTTTGAGAGCCTAAAAACTCAAAACTCAAGTTTTGCTTGTTTCTCTAGAACTGCGGAGAGACCCTTTTGAGTGGACTTTGACAAACTCACAAAATAGGACTATAATCTCCGTGTAGGTCTAAAGTCATGGCCATGGCTGGCGCTTAAGGGGAGATTATAATCCGCAAGATCTGGAGGGTGTTGTCGTCCCCTACTGATGCGGACCCGAGGGGCGTCCATATATGTCTTTGTAGCTTAGGTCTTGCTTCCTTCTCTTTGACAATATTCGCTTGCTCTTGCTTCATCTTGTTTCCGACTTGTTATGTCTCACGGAATACTATTAAATCAATATCCAAAAATCAGCGCTAGCAAAACAACCTTGTTATCCGTAATGTTGTTATATTATCAAAAAAATTGTTCAAATTTGGAATGCTCGGCTCTCCAAGGATGCAGATCGAACCTGTATTGCTAGTTTGTGCAATTGTGGCTCAACAAACGAATTCAAACTTTGATTTGTTCCGTAAAGAGGCAAATTTTGGCCTTGTGTTGAAACAAATTTGGCATCGAACACTCACCTCCTTCTCTCTCTCTCGATCGATCGAACAGGCATGTGAAATGACTCCATACGTGACCCACATGTACATACACCTCTTGTAGGCATGTCATTGTTGGCGGTCATTATCGAGTATATTATACCGCCAACCCTTATCCAATTCATGAGAAAGGGGCAAACTTATGTTACATATACCTTTACTTCTAACCTAGTTCCACTTGTATTCGTAGAAATTATGTTTTTGCGGTATAAGAGTGGAAACAGTACAAAGTCGTCAAATAAATTAGAAAGCGTATTGAATAAAAGACGCCAAGGAGTGGATCAATCAAGAGGACCAAACCCCACGCACAATTTGGCCCATGCACCATCATAGGCCCAACATTTGAAGGACAAAACGCCAGTCGAGGAGAAGGCGGGGCGGGAGGCCCAAATTTCCCTGGGGCGGCCGGCGCCTCAAGGGCGGTCGGCGCAAATTTTAAGCCCTCTGTTCCCGCCCTTTCTCTGGCGGTTTGGAGCGGTTTTCACTTTCGGCGGTTGCTTGCGGTGCAAGGTTTCGTTCCCACCAAGAACACCTCGAAGCAAGGAGAGCCCTCCATTCCCTCCTCCTCTCCACTATATAAAGAGAGGCACACCTCACTTGTAACACACACACTCACACACAACACACAAGAGCTTGTCTCTCTTCACTTTCTCTTCTTCCTTTTTTTATTAGTTAGGAGTTAGGCACAATGTAAAAGATCAAGATCTTCCTAGAGGTACTTGGTATGATTAATATAGTTTTACTTATGTTGATCAATACTTTGCTCTCCACATTATTCTTGTTCTTATTATCAATAGCTAAATAAAGCACGCTCATGATATGATCTTAGCATATGAACTAGCATATAGTTTGCATGTCGCGATCTTGTCAAATAGAACTTTATGCTAAATGTATTATACATACATGATTAGACCATAATGAGTTCTCTCTTAAGATAATTCTTGGTTGCTTGTCGGGTTTTCACGGGTTAGTTGTCGCCCTTGTGGCGGATGCTCGTAGAGGGCCTCGCCGCCGGGTCACCACGATCAACGCTAGAGTAGTAGTCATAGCGTAAACGTGGTGTTTATGCTAGAGGCTGCCTTCGTTTGCCTCGAGCGCGCACGGGTCCGAGGGGTAGGCGGCGGTGGTGACAGCCCCACGTCCGGCCCTTGTATTCCCCCACGTCGGTGTTTTGAGATAGGGCTATTGGCGGCATCGCTAGCGCATCCCGGCGTTATCCGGTGCCCTGAAGTAAACCAATAGTAATTGAGGTTATCTCGAGTTAGAATCTCTCGACGGTATAAGGCATGCATGTATATCTACTATCTTAATAAAGCTATATAGGATATCCTTCTCCTAGCATGTTTTCTTTTTATCCTTTGAGGCTGGTTCAAGTGTGTGTGTCAAGTTATCATACCATTTGATTTATCCCTATTATGGATTGTGGTCTATTGCATAGTCATGTTATCTTGTCCATGTTCATATTAGAGACTTTTACACCATGCCTTCCCCGTGGAAATACGATACCACTCAATACTTCCCCGAAAGCTACAAATGGCATTTCCGTGCGCTTGAACTCTTTTTTCGTTTGTGTTAAGAAACGCCAACAAGCTTTTCGGCGCCGTTCTTGGAAGGCATTGGTTAAAGGAATGATCTACTAGAACATGTTCATGATGATATGCATGTGTAGTAACCATTGTTCATGACAGTTTATATTGAAAAAAAAATCCTACTAATAAAAGCAAGGGCATGTTTTCAAGTTGGTATGCACTTTCGGGTATGCTTGTCACTAACCATTTCAGGTTAAGATCAAGAAGACCATAGGACATATCATGCTTGAGGGCATGGAGCAACATCAACTTCGAAAAAAAAAAGAAAAAATTGATGTTAATCTTGCCTTGCTAAAAAAAACAATATAAAAAAATATATCATCACGAGCCCACCCTACTATCTCATAGATAAGTATATATGTATACACACTAACTCTATGCGGATGGAGAGAAAGTCATCGTCAAGAGAAAACATGATCATCTTATATGACGGAACGACTACACTCGTCACTCACAATTCAATCATAAATTGTGAATGATGATCGATCAAGCCTTGTGGCCCGCCTAAGGTGGACAATCAAGCTATTACCACAAAAAGTTTAATGATGCTACATATACACACTCGTGGTAAGCAAAGGTAATTCTTCACCAAATCATTTTTCTTACTTTTGTCTCCATAAAAAGATTCTTGTTTCCTTTGTTCATGAAACATGATCCGGGTTTGGATGCACTTACATGGGCACATGTGGTACATACATAGGTCTTTTAAATCAAGCATGGTGCTTGGGTTAAAATGACCTTCTTTAATCAAACTTTGATATGGTGTTGAAGTTTGATTAATGAACCTGTGGTCGACTTCATAAATAAATAGAGCTACTTTATGAAGGAGATAAAACAAGGCTAGACTTACCTTACATATTTATCTTAGCCTTGTTTGAGTATGAAAAAGTTGGTGAAGTTGTCCTCCTTTGATAATAAAAAAAAAAACCAAGCTTGCTCAATTGCTCCCTCCTACATACATTTTGGAACTAGGAAATCATGAAGGATGGTAAGTCCACTCGTGAATCTATCATACACTAACCATGCGAGGTAAGGCCAAGAAAGCGGGGGTACAACCCCCGATCCATCGAAGTTTGAGCTAGCTTGGGGAGGACCATAACAAGGTAATGTGAAACCTACACTTTCATGTTTGTTCATTACCTTGCAAAAAAAAAAAATCATCTTGTTCACTATTCAAAGTCTTCTGTTCCATTGGATGAATCTTGTTATCTTTCCATGCTTCCTTTGTCTAGGCGGCATATTTTGGTTTAGAAGCTGATCATATATCTCCTAAATTAAGCAAGGTGTTTAGTTTAGAGGTTAAGATCATGTTTCTATAGATTTTTTTTGAATTAAGCGTGGTGCTTAGGTCAAAAGGTCTTCCTTAATCGAATTAGACATGGAGTCGAGTTTGATTATTGAACTAAAAGTCTTGCTAGTATAGATTTTGGTTGATCATATGGACTAATCCATGCAGGAATTTGTCAAATTTATAAGGGTAAGTCCTTGAGATGAAAATGGAGATGAAATCTTGTTTAGTGAACCAAAAAAAAATTAATAGTAATAAAAAAATAAACCTTTCAACCAAAGTATTTCTTGTCCTGTTATTTTGATGACATCCAAAGACAAGCTTGGGGAGTCTCCTAGCGCCTCAAGAGAGGCCACAATCCACAAATCAAACTATGGCGTGCGCCAACTAGCGGTACTCCCTGCGGAAGGTAAGTCGGTAATAATTTTTATGATTCTTTTTATTTAAATAAAAATTCTTTTCTTTCATTTAGTTATCCTTCATCATTTTAATTTATTTTATCATTATAGTGAACTATGTATTTTTTTTAAAAAAAAATGAAAAGAACAAAAATATGATTCCACTCCAATATGTAGTATAAGGATGCTTAATTTCTCTGAAGTTGAAATGATGAATAGTTGCTCGTCTTATAGTTCAATTTGCACCTAGTTCATAACATTGTATTCCCCAATGTTTAAGTTTATTGGCTTAACTTGTCTTGTCCTAAAACTTAATGATTTGTGGGTATGCAAACACATGATTCTTCTCTAAGCTATTGCCGGATATGATATGGTAAAAATAGAATCTACTATGATTTTGTTCTAAAAGAGATTCATCATTCGAGAATAATTTCCAAAAATTCCTTAATGATCAAAATTCTCATGATAGCCTATGTGAGACACACATCATACGCTTTTGATCAATATTCACATTCACATTGATAGGTTATGGGCTAAGCTAAAAAAAATGGGCGTGTGTCCGAAAAAAAAAAAACAATGGGTACTCCGAGTTCTACTTGCCCATTTTGATATGCGCCTGTTGAATCTACTTTTCTCGAGGATATCGCCTAGTGGTGAGTCAGTCACCACCGTGATCTTATGGCCGCCGGCGTAGTGTCGTAGCTTCCTTGATGTGATCAGTATGGAATAGAGTAGTTTTTGCACGTGAGGGTATCGAGCCTTAGACTCCGGATAGAACCTCGCTCACGTAGTAAAAGCGGCCTCTGAACTTTGCTTTGAGTTGCCTCTTCTCTTTTCCACGATGATTGTTGAACCGACCACTGTATTTGTTGCCGCTATGTAGAGCGGAGTTCTTCTTGATCCTTTGGAGGTGTTAGGACCGAGCCGACGTTAGGTATTGTTTGAGTTCTTCAAACGCCTTGTCCGCATCATCTGGCCCATTTGAACTCTCCCTTGGTCTTGATGAGTTTTGAAGAAGGGTAGCCCTTTCTCTCCAAGCTTGGATATGAATCCGTTGAGTGCCGCCATGCACCCCGTGAGCTTCGGGGCGTCCTTGACGCCGGGGTTGTGTCATCTCGTGATTGCTTTGATTTGCTTGGTGCTGGCTTCAATGCCTCTGTTGTTGACCAAGAAACCCAGTAGCTGCCCCGATGGTACTCCAAAGACGCATTTGGTTGGGTTGAGCTTCCATTTCCATTTGTTGAGGTTCTTGAAAGTCTCTTCCAGATCTTGAATCAGAGTTTCTGGTTCTCTTGTTTTCACCACTATGTCGTCTACGTATGCTTTGGCATTTTGCCAATCTGCTCTCCCAAACAAGTCTCAGATCGCTCTTTTGATACGTTGTTCGGGCGTTCTTCAATCCGAAGGACATTGTTTTGTAGCAGTAGGCACCGAAGGGGGTGATAAAAGAGGTCTTGCTCTGATCTTCTTTCTTTAACGCGATCTGGTGGTATCCTGAGTAGCAATCCAAGAATGATAGTAGAGCTGATCCTGCTGTGGAGTCCACTATTTGGTCGATCCTTGGTAACCCGAAGGGATCTTTTGGGCGTGCTTGTTCAGGTCCAACGGTAGTCCACACACATGCGCCAATCGAGGTATTCTTCTTACGAACCGGAACTGGGTTGGCGAGCCATCGAGGATGTAGGATTTCTCTCATGAACCCTGCTGCGAGTAGTTTCACAATCTCCTTCTTGATGGCTTCTTTCTTTTCTGGTGAGAACCTCCTTAGTCTTTGCTTAATGGGTTTGGATCCCATATTGATGTCGATTCAGGTCGGCCAGCTCCCTTTGGGACACCGGCATGTCTACTTGCAGGTTTCGAGCGAATATATCTCTGTGTTGCCTTAGGAAGGTGGGTGAGCGAAGTTAGTATTTTGAGATAGGTGGACGCCGATGATCACCGCCTTGGATGGATCACCCATCCGTAGGTCTATGTGCTTGACGTCGGCTTCCTCCGTGGAATCGAGAATTGCTTGCTTCTTAGGTCGGTATCTCGAAGTTCTTACCGATTTGTCTCTCCCGCCATCCGTCGAGTTCCTTTTTTCTCTAAGAGCTCCCCGCCTTGTTTGCAATCTCCACGGCTTGTACATCACACTTTCGAAAGCTTTCTTGAGATCTCCTTTGATGGAAAGAACCCCCAAATGGTGCCGGCATCTTTAGTAGAAGATACGGGTAGTGTGGAATAGCCATGAATTTTGCGATAGCGAGCCTTCCCATGATGGCGTGATATGGTGACTCAAGATCCGCCACTTCAACTTGATGTACTTTGTCCCAGAGTTGGATGGAGATCCAAATGTGACCGGCAAGGTGACTTGTCCGATTGGTATGGCTGCTCTTCCGTGTACTATCCCATAAAAGGAGTGTTGGATGGAGCGTCGGCCGGAGAGGTCTAGTCCCATCTTGTTCGGTGTTTCGAGAAAATTATGTTCGATCCCCGCTCCTCCGTCGATCAACACCTTGGTAAATTGATTACTCCAAAATTATCGTGGGTTCTAGTACCAAGGGATACAGGCTGGCTGCCCACACTTGTCCATTGATCCTCCCCGTGAATTGAATCGGGTATTACGACCGGTTGAGATAGCGCGCGGCGTTGCGGGCTCTCACGCCATGATTGATCGGAGTGCTAGCTTATCTTGTCTCTTGCTCTTTGATCCGGTACTCCGGAGAATATGACGTTCGAGATCTTGTTGCTTTTCGGAAATCTCCTGCCTTTGGCTCTTCACCGGCTCCTTCTCTATTTTCTTGATTGTCCCCTTTCGAAAGCAGAGTTGTTTCCTCCCTTGTACTTCTCCCGGAATGTGGAAATCGGCTTCCGAGCGTGTCTTGAGCTCCGTGGTGATAGATGCAAGGTAGGTCTTCTAACTTGATATTGCTTCGCTGTCGCGCCGTTGTTGTTGTTGTTAATCCTTTGTTTGTAGGGCTTCTTTGACTTTTCCGCCATTCGCGACAAGTGTTGTCTGCGGTCCTCGCTTCTTTTCTTTGTTGAGAGTTGTTCTCTACAGCCTTCTTCGGCCTTCGAGTTCTTTCTCTCTGAAAGCGATCTCGGTTCTTTCTTCGGCTCCGATCATCTTTTCAACAAGTAGCTTGAATTGCTCGTTAGTCCTCGGGTTGTCTTTGTAGAAATCCGAGAACTGCCATCTTGAGAAGATTCCATTGCCGAAGGCGTCTATCACTTCCCTCTCGGTGATATCATGCACTTGGGATCTCATCTCTCCAAATCTTCGGTAGTAATCTCTCAAGGATTCTCACAGCTTCGCTTGAGGCTCTTCAGCTTTCTGCCCTGAGTAATAGGATGGGTAATGATTCCTGCGGTTGCTGCAAAATGCTTTCGCAAGTCCTCCCAAAAGATCTGATTGAGCCCTCTTCGATCTTGTCGAACCATTGAGCGTAGAGCCTTTAGGGCCATGGGAAAGAAGACGGCTTTTTTAGTCATCATCTCCTCCAAATGACTCAATGGATTGTGAGTAGACTCACGAGCCATTGCCCGGGCTCTGTTTTCCCATCATATTTTGAGTGGTTTGAAGGTTTGAACTTTGGGGTAGCTTGACTTCTTGCAATCTTTCTGCGAAGCAAAGGAAATCTGTCGTAACTTCCCATCGTTCTTTCTTCAAGTCTTCCCCGAGGTTCTTCCTCCTCTTGGATGAGTTCCATGGGTTGATACGTTGACTCTGCGACTTCTTCTTGTCGGCTTGGTCTTGAGCGGGCTCTCCTGGGGTCTCTGGTATCGTCTACCATCCCTCCCGGGTGCCACAGGTTATTGGAACCCTCGCCTGCCCGGCCTTTCAAGACGTTGGACCGGCTTCTTGGTGCATGAGAGCTGTTTGCCTTTGACCCGTGATGCTCTAGGTTCTCTTTCACGGGTAGCCTTTTGCAAAGCCTCCTTGATGAGCCTCTCCTCGCCATTTAGGTCATAGAGTGTCTTTTAGGCGATCAATCAACCCTTGTAGCCTTTCCCGAGTTACTCGTTGATCATCCTCGGCTTCTCTTTCAGACTTTAGCCTCTCGTACTCGTAGATCGGCTTGATATTTGTTCAGGCTTGCGGGCATGCATTTGCCCCGATTCGGTCCTCCCTTCAGCTTATTCCTTTTCAGCCTTTCTTGACATTGGTGTTCTCCTTCGTCTTCAAAAGGTTCTTTTCGTCCGCCGAAGAGATGTTGGATAGGCCGCGTCAGTGGACCTGATGTCGTGGGGGCATCCGGACGGTTAAGCGGGGCGCGAGCCGCCGCCACCATAAAGATTTCCTTTAGCGGACGTAGCCTTGGGCCGCCACTCCTTCCGTCCCAGGGTAGAACTTAATGATGTTGGTCTTTCCCGATCACCGCCGTTGCACGACGATTGGTCTCCGTCGAGGTTCTTGGCCAGATGGATGATGCATTCCTCTAGGTTCTTGTCAAGATGAGCCCTCTTTGCGCGCCCTCCAAAGGAATCTCCATCTTCTCTTGAGTTGTCTTGGCGCTCCTTGAATACGTGAACGCCGAGTTGCGTAGTCCTGTAGGGAACTGAAAAAGGTAACTGACTGGTGTCGAGGGGTTATTTCAATTAGCCTTCTTTCTCCGAGTTGAGGTAGCTTTGGTTAGAAAAAGTTTCGAGTTGGAGTAGTTTCCTTATTTGAGTCGGTAGGAGTTGTGCTTCGAGTAAGCTCTTGGAGTCCGTACTTGAGCCCCGGTTGTCCACCTCCCCGAGCCGTTCCGGGTTTGGGTCCTTCTGCGTGAGACTCCGGGCGGTGGCTTCGAACTTGTTCTCCGTCTTCGAGGCGCCGGTAAAAGCGTCGATTCTTTGGAGCTTCTCGGCGAGTTCTGGTTCTTCGATTTTGGGTTCCCCGATGATGCATCCTCAAGTCTTGCCGTCGTCGTCGATCTCGCAAGCCCATGTTCCAAAGATGATCATCCTCCTCGCCGGTGAACTCATGATGTCGTGGTCCACCGGACTCTCGTGCTGAAATTCGACGAGAGCCCCTACCTGGCGCGCCAGCTGTCGATGTTTTACGACCGAGAGCCTGCCACGGGGTGAACCGGGCAGTTTGTTCGGGCCTCGACGAACCTGGAGCCCGGCGGTTTGTTGCGCAGCTGACATTGAGAGCGGGGTTTTTATACTGGTTCGGGCCCTCGATCAAGGATCGAGTAAAGACCTTTACGTCCAGTCGGCGTGAGCCTGTTTTTGATTGATGGGGTTCAGCCGAGAAACGACTGTGAAGCTTACAGGGCTTTATCGTGGTCAAGCTTGTGACGCGTGATCGCGCTCTATGTTCCTGCTCTCCTCTACGAGGTGTTCCTTGGCCGCCTTTTATAGTCTAAAGAGCCAAGGAACTCGCTACAATCCTAGTCGGATACTGAGAGGGTTGTCAGTAGAGGCACCCAACACCGAACTCTAAAACAAGGTAACCTGACTAGTGTTCTATCCTAATTACAAAACGAAGTCACCATAGCTATGTTTCCATTGACTTCGGGAGTTGTTTTGTGGCCGCAAGGCTAGAACCCCACAACAACTTCGGTAGAGTTCTTTGGTGATCCCGTGATCCACGTATAGCCTATATCAAGGAGAAAGTTAGAAGTGGACGCCTACTTGTTTGAAATTGATGAAGTTGATGTATTGTGGTTTAAAAATCATCCGGTAGTACCAAAAGTCCCTCGAGTTATGTCGGCAGATCCTCGATGAAGCACACTTGACGGATACTCTATTCATCTAGGAAGTACCAAGATGTACCAAGACTTGAAAACAGAGATTCCGTGGACCAAGATGAAGATAGAAATTGCCCGATATGTAGCTAAGTGTGATACTTGTCGGGCGAGTGAAAGTCGTACACATGAAGCCCTGCGATTTGTTAAACCCTTTGCCCGTTCCATCTTCGGCGAGTGGGAGGCAATCAGTATGGATTTTGTTGTCGGCCTACCCGGAACCGCAAAAGGGTATGATTCCATTTGGGTTATTGTTGATCGTCTTACCAAGATAGCCCATTTCTTACCAATTAGAAACTTTATACTGACACTTGGATCGTACCAAGCTATATATGGAACGGATTTTCGCCTTCATGGTGCACCTAAGGAAATTGTATCCGCGGAGAGGTTCTCGTGTTTATGGACAAATTCAGGAAACAATTTGCGAGGAGTCTTTGGGTACCCAAAATTAATCATAGCAATTACCTTATTACCTGGGCGGAGGGCAAACGAAAAAGAGTTAACCGATAATCTTTGGAAGATATGTTGAGAGCTTGTGTGCTTACTTATCCCGCTAAGTGGGATGAATGCTTACCTTTAGCGAAATTTTTCTTACAATAACAGTTTATCAAGAGAGCAACAAAATGGCACCTTTTGAAGCTTTGTATGGTCGTGAGATGTAGAACTCCTTTGAATTGGTCCGAGCCTAGAGAAAGATGGTTCTTTGGTGTGGATTTAGTAAAGGAGGCGTAAGAGAAAGTTCGCTATACAAGCCAATATGAAGGCAGCCACCTCGGCGTAAAAGTTATGCCGATAAGAGTGTTAACACCAAAATTTGGTAAAAGCCCGGATGACGAGTGGGCCGGGCATGTAATGATTCGTAAGTGAGTCATTCGCTAGCAAAGCGATGGCGCCGATGGTAATCAGAGTGTTCGAAGCCGCCGCTATTCGCTAGAGAACCCGAGTCCGGCGGGGGACCGAAAGTAATGCGGTGATTCAACAAAATGAAGCTTCGAGAAAGAGAATATCTAAGAGAAGTGCTCGTGACACTTGGCGCACCTCAAGACCAAAAAGACTTGGAAGACAATGTATCTTAGATAGATATTTTCGCTATCTTATTCGTAATTAGTTAGGACTCGCCAAGCCCGTGGTATAAATATGAGACCCCTAAGCAATGCGAAAACGATCTACCAAATCAATACAACAAACAAACCCGGCACCGCTACACCCCTTTCGAAATCCGGGCCGTCGCCGATCCATCATGAGGGATACATCAATCCCGTCCGACCTCCGTAGTACCGCAACCTTGTACCATGTCTAGTATCGAGGCGGCGGATTTAGATTATGTTGCAAGTAGTCTTGTTACCATGCTTAGTATCGCGGCGGGGATTTAGATTATATTGCAAGTAGTCTTGTTACCATGCTTAGTATCGTCTCGCGGATTTAGGCTATGGAGCAAGAGGGTTCTTTGTTAGATCATGAGTCGCGGCGGGTAGGCTAAGGTCTAGCTTGGAGCTAGTTATCGGCTTCATTAGATTTGGCAATCTAGTGAATTCATTAAGTTACCAAGTGGTGCATGCTTTCTCTTATTTATTATTTTATTATGATTGCAATACACTTTTGCCCAATTTAGATTGATATGGCTCTAGCTTTTATCTTTTGTTAGATCTAATTGTCATCAATGCTTCTAATGTTTATCTTATCGTGTCATTAGATCTATTTGCTTATCGTAGCCAAGCTTAGATCAATCTAAGTTGTTACATGTTGTGGGTTCGCATTTACGCATAGTCATGTCATGGCCAGCTAAGGTTTTTGCGTGTGAGTTCCTTCTTCATGGATCCCGATTCGCAAACTTGCCGAATACAGCTATGCATCTACTTGTAGCTTGTATGTGTGAGTCTACCTATCGTTAGAGTCTAGTTTGGCAAGCCGTATCATGCGGTGGATTAGCTTGTTGCAAAGTTATCATGCGTGGATTGCTTTGTTAGGGCTAAAAAGGGTTTAGGATGGTTAGTCGTGGCGGCGGACTAAGAGGAATAGATCCTCGCTTTACTTTTAGATTAGGCTTGCATGTGTACTTTACTTGTTTATGCATACACGCCTCAACAAGTAATGAGTATTTATATATCTATTTAAATGTATACATGCTTTTAGCTTGTCATGGTTAGATTGTATCATGCGGTGGATTGATCTAGTTGTGGGAAGTGGTTTAGATCTTAGCAAGTCGTATCATGCGTGGATTAGCTTGCAAGGGTTTAAGCTTGACGGGTTTAGGAAGGCTAGACGCGGCGCGTGACTAGTTGGATGAAACCTATGCATGTGTCATTTAGATTAGGTTTATATTTATGAGTTACCTACTTATGTACCATGTTTGTCAACTAATTCGATCTATGCAATAGAGCTTTATGATATCATATCTTGATGATCGACTTTACTTGTTCAAACATGTCTTCTATGATCATTCGCAAGAAATCAAGTATTACATTACATCTTTTTATATATGTTTACCGAATGCATTCATCATATCTTTCGGCGTATAGCTCTCATACCTATATGTCATTACAATCGCCTTAGAGCCACACATGCGAATCTGTCTTGGTCACACCGTGCATGTTCCGTGATCTCACGTTTACCTCCTTGTCAATTAACAAAGTCAAATTGATCGCACGCCGTATAAGACACTGGGTAGTCGAGTAAAGCCGGCTATTCCGGCTTGTCAATGTGTGGTGCACAGAGACGGATTTTGTGTCAACAAAGAGGCGCATGATCCGCATTTAAAGTGAAAGATTTTGTTTATCTAAAGGTATCTCCTATGAAGGGAGGAAATGTTTTGGGGTTAAGGGAAAATTAGCCTCGATATATTGGTCCATTCCGCATTACAAAATGGTGTGGTAAAGTAGCATACCAGTTGAGGTTACCGAACTTTCAAAGAATACACAATGTGTTCCATGTATCGCTTTAAAGAAATGCCTTCGAAAGTGCCGATCAAGTAATCAACTTTGAAGGAGTGGAGCTTGAGTCCGATTTGACCTATTCGAATATCCCGTTAGAATTTTGATCAAAAAAAGGACCGTGTTACTCGGAAGAAGAACAACCAATTGGTACAAAGTTCAGTGGAATCAAAGATTCTCAAGAAGAAGCCACATGAGAGTCGAGGAGTATCCGCAAGAGCACTTTCCGCAGTTATTTGCTTCTTTATAGGTTGCAATGTCCTCGTATAAGTAGTAACTTGTTTCTTTTAGGTTTAGTGGAATGAGTTATGTAAACTTCTAGTTGTTTTATGAACAAATTTAGGGTGTGTCCGTCTGACACATTTCTTTTGCCGCTATAATGTTTAGTGTTCCCAAATCTCGTGACGAGATTTCTTTAAGGGGAAAAGAGTCCGTAACACCCATTGTTATATCACTAAAAATTGGCCATGTCATCATATGCAATCGCAAAGCATCCATATTAGAGAACCATGTTATGCATTGCTAAAATAAGTTTAATTAATAGACTTGTTATATTGGAATGCTTGGGAATGAAATTTGAATGGTTATTGTTTGAAATTCTATTTGAAAACCCTAATTTTCCAAAACCTATTTTACCCCTTTTTCAATTGCTCCCAATCTAGGCCAAATTTGACAAAACTTTCAAAAAGCTAGTTTGTAGATCTTTTTCTTGTTGTACATATTTGATGTACAAAAGTTTTTCAAGTTTTTATATAGTTTTAAAAGTAATTTTGAATTCAAATTCAAATCTTTTTGCCCCTTTTCAAGAAGTCCATCTTAGAGGCCGAATTTGAAGATGCTTCTTTTATGAAATGTGTAGATCTCAAAAGTTATGCAAATTTCATTCTTGAGATTTGTGAGTGCGGTTCAAATTTTTGGAGTAATTTTGAAAATTCGAAGCTAGGGTTTGGAAATTGGAAATTTAGGGGAGGGGAAGAACAGAAAGCATAATGAAGTGCTCCATATCGGCGCCGGCCCAGCGTATCCCGTTACCACCGCTTCGGCGTGTTTAACGAAAGCGCCATGTGTGTCCTCGCCATGGCTCGCCCATATCCCGTCTGCCGAGAGGGCGGGAGGCGCCCATATCGATCCCGAGTTTATCTCTCCTGGCTACCGCATATCGCTCCGCCTCCTATAAATACCCCCGCTCGCCTGCGTCTCCGTCCAACCATCTCGGCTCGGCATCGCAATTCCATTGCGCTTCAAGCCTAAAACCTTAGCCCTCATCGCACGAGTCGTCCTGCGAGATCATCTTCTCTCAGGTAATCGGCTCGAGGCCGCCATGGGCAAGGTCACCGCTCGCCACACCACTTGGGTGAGCTTCGTCTAGGGTTTCTTTTGCGTTCCTAGCATCGCCTCGTTGCACGATGATGATTCGGCTCAACGGCTTTTTCACTGACCAAGCTCGGACACAGAGCAGCCGCCTCGACCACCGGAGTCCGCCGCCAGAAAGCCGGGCTGGCTACCATCCACGACCACTCGCGCTCGCGCTCTTCTCGCCAAACCAACGTGAGCACCGCGTCCCTCGAGAGTCTAGTGTAGCTGCACGCACCTTTTTGATTTGATCTTTACCGTGTTAGAATGGTCAACGCTTCGGCGCCCGACGAATCCGTCATGGCCGCGCCGCATATTCTTCCGATCTCGCGTGTAGGGCTAGTTTAGAGTAGTTTAGTTGAGGGTTCGGGTTTTGCCCGGAGTAGTGCGGCTTCACGGCATTCTCATCGTCGAAAGAGCTCCTGAGCCCCGGGCCGTCGCTAGCAAGGCCCGCCGTGCCGCCATGTCCGTCGGTGGTGGTGCCCCAAGGTGCCTTAGGGTGTAGGGTTTGGGTGTCGCGGCAGCAGCTGGCGTCGAGGTGATCGTGTAGGTGCCAACCGCATGTCGGGAGACCTCGCCATGGGCAAAGAAATCGCCCGGTCAAACCCCACGCATGCGAGGTCGGGCGGCCCAGGCAGGCTTTGTCTTTAATAATGGGCCATGCATGCGCCTAAGTCAAGAAATGAAGTCGGGCCAGTTTTGGCCCAAGACCGTTTTTCTTTTATAAATTGTTTTGTCATTTTCCTTTATGATAAATAGTGTCCGATTTTGTGAATTTCATATAAATTCAATGTTTGTTCAAAAAATTCTAAAATTTTTGTATAGCCTTTTCATGATGTCTAGTATTTGTGAAAATTATGAAACTTATATTTTTCAGTACTTTGCTATGAGTAAAAAATTATCTTCTTTTAATTGAAAAAGGTATCTTCTATGAATTTTATAAAATCATCTATGTGTCCAAAAATTCATGAAATTTTATTGGGTCGCTGTTTTATGATAGGATACAAGTAGTAGAAAAAAGTTTGGGGTCTTTTGGAGATAGTTAATCTATTTTTAATTTGATGCCTTATTTTATTTATTAGAAGTTAAGTGTTAGGTTTGATGTGTGATTCGGGATTGTTTTTGTGAGAGAAGGATCATACCACATTCAAATGGTCCTTGAGAACTCCTTCCTTAGGCAATGGTGATGATATCTTGTAGTGTAGTTCAACAAGTTGGTTTTGTTGGGTTACAACTTTATAAATTGAAGGAAAGTTGTACTCAAGTGAATGTTTATTTTCATGCATTTTTCCAAGCATCATGTTTATCATTATGGCATCATGTTGAAGCATGCATTTTATTTCATGTAGAGAATGATAGTGTGGGTTTTAAAGTTGAAGAAGTTTCGAGGAGGTTCGGTGTCGATAGAAGGGGTTTTATATATCGTGGTGATGAGCAGAGCCCGACTTCCGTCAACTACCAAACAAGCCCCGATGCATTTAACCTTTCCTTGATTTTTACAAAAACTTTATATCACTTATGTTGATGATATGATGCATTAGGTGAATAGGAGTTTTTGATAACCTATTTGCTACATGATCAACCTTGTTTATTGAAATATCATCCTTGATAACATGTTTTTATTTAAAATGTGTAGTTGCTATGTTGCTTGCTTAATGTTTAGGTTGCTATAAAAATATTTTATATGCTTTTGCGATGACTCACATTTAGAGAATGGAGGAAATGATTAATTTGAGACCTGGTTGGGGTAACTTGCCTAAAAATGGAGTCTCTGTAGTGTTTCCTTTGCCAGGTCGGTTAAGCATCGTCGTTGATCGGATTGAGTGTTATCGGGATTTGCTGAACGCATGTTGCACCGAGACCCAGATTGGGTCAAAGGCACGATTATCCGGTTGTCACCCCGTATAAATCAAACAAGTACCAACCACATACTTTGGTAAGCCGATCTCGTGGGGTGTGCCAAATCGAATGGCAACCAAGACCGAGTGGAGAGATGGAGTACAAGATACCCCCCAGCGGGGTTAAAGTCCTAGGGTTGGAGGTGCACCGTATTCCCTGGTGGCGAGGCCTCGCTCCCGCTTTTGGACTTAACGAGATGGTTGATATATGCAAGCTTCGTGCTACATATATCGCGGTGGAAGGGAATCCCCAAATTTGGGTGTTAATTTCGTTCGAATCGCCCTCGCGGTTTCTCGAGGAAGGACCCCCGATCCCTATCACTTAATGTGAGTTAAGAAATGGAACTAATGAGAAAGTATGAGGATGATGGTTGAGAAGTGTTTGATCTAGTATAGATCACCTAGATTAGGTGATAAACTAATATGAGTTAAAATATCTAAAATAAGTGATCTTACTATTAAGTTTTTTTATGCAAAATGAGTCCTCGTTTTTATAAGACCTTACCTTGTTTCCCACAAAACTTAGCATACCGAAGAGTCTTCTCCTCTTTTCTTAGTAGGTTTAAGTCTTGTTGAGTACTCCCGCACTCAAGGTTCTTTAACACTTGTTGCGATGTGATAGCCAAAATTTTATGTGTTTTGGCCCTTGTTGTATGCCCGGTATTCTAGGTGGATGCCGAGAGGAGTGTATGGTGACCCTTGGGGTGGTCTAATGTTTAATACTTGTAGTTTGTTACTCTTCCACTACTACTGTTTTGTAATAAGATACTTAAGTTTGGAACAAATGGTTTGTAAAATTATGTTATGTAATCCTTTTCCTCGCCTTTTATTCCGATGTATAATTATTTGAATAAAGTGTTGTAATACTGCAATGACTTCGCTAATGATGAGATCCCTCGTGGGAGAATCAATAGTACTTCCTAGATCATTTGGTACACATGCATTCTATCAAAGGTCTTTGGGACAATGATACATGTATGTAATTTATAATCTAGAAGGTACTGCTACATGGTCTAGACTTGGTTGGACTTGATGATGATAATGAATTAGAATGACTTGATTATGAATTAGGGTGTCACCACGGGGTCGTGGTCTTCTTTATATAGCACTTGGCGATGAATAGGAACCCTTGGATCAAATCGACCTCCAAAGAATCCAGATACAACCTCAAGGCCTGTGGTAAAACCGACATAAAAATCTGAGGCCCGACGGGCGACCCCACCTAGCGGCGCTGGGGAGCTTGTGATCCCCGGTGATCTCCTTCCTCCTCGTGTCCTGGTATCTTCTAGAGTGTTTTAGTCCACATTTTGGGTTGAGTTACTTCCACCTAAGTTAAGTCTTGTCATCGTATGGGATGTAAACTCTTGGTTTATCACCCGTTCTTTCTACGCTTTTCTAGTCCCCACAAAAGTCATAGAATACCAAAACTCATGGAAATATATTAGTTAGACCCTAGACTTCTTAAGCCCTTATTTCATATTTAATTGACTAATTATATATTATGCTATAAACAGTGTCAACAACTATCTCTCTAAATTTGTGGCACCTTGGTCCAAGTCATGTTTTTGCATCACGCGAGGACTACAAAATAGACACTCAAGTAAAACTTCGTTAGTCTCATTTGGTCATGTTGGTCATTCAAACACCAAAATCCATAATAGGCAAGGTCCATTTTCGCCGCCAACCTTCCCTTCCTAACCTTCTCCTAGATCCATCGCTACCGCTCGCCCAAATGAGCTTGCGCTGGGTGTATGGAGGGCTGTGTTTCTTTCTACTTTCCCCATCATCCCTCTTACTCCAGCCAAAAATCCCCAACCAAATAAGAGTCATGAAGATTCGCTTTCTTCTCATATTCTCATCCGCTGGAAGCTCACCGATTTCTATAAGCCACGGAGGTGGTGGTTCTCCAATCACCGCAACAAAGACAAAAAAGCAGCCCCGCAGCGGCGCTGAAAGTGCTGGATGTAGTCCATTGATACACGCGCGACCACCGCCCTCGCCTCGCCGGATGTAAAGCCAAAGGCCCCACTGGAGCTTCCCGCGATAGCTCCGCAGATCCTGCCAGCGACGGGTGGACGGGAAGGTGCAAAAGAAAAGGCCCCGGAGCAGGAGGGGAAGGTCGTGGCCTCCAAGGCCGAGATTGTTGGCACCGCTAAAGCAAATATTTTATAGCCAACTAAACATGAAAATAAGGGGCTTAAAATAAATATCACATAGTTTAGGGGCCTCATTAAATATAATTCCACATGAGTTTTGGTGATTTATATATTTTTAGGATTAAATAGGAAAAACGCTAGAGTTTGCAAGCCGCATAATGCAAAGACTTATCCGCATGTAAGCAACTCAACCCGGCTACCAAGAAAGAACAATCTAGAAGACCCTAAGACAAATGTGCCCCTAAAGGTGTGGGACCCACCCATAGGGTTGTGTGGCTGGGCGCTTAGAAGGCCTGTGTGGCCAAGGCCCAGCCCCACTGGCCAACCTCTAGCTCCTTATTTCTGCTCACAAATCGCTTCCAAGATTGCATCTCAACCATTGATCAAAAGGCCTTAGATCCAAGGGCTACAAAGGCATCCAATGGAAGATTCTAGAACATGAGTCATAGTGACACTTTAAATCGCACTCAGGCCATGTAATCCTACATGCATTATAATAAGATATGGTGGAAAGTTTAGTACCACATCGCCGCTAAAGGAGGAGGAGGCTGAAGACCTATATATAACAAGACCCCCTCGCCTCTAGGTGAAAACCCTAATTCATTCCATTCATGTTATCTCTTGACTATGTTGATCATGAGTGTCTCAATGTGAGGAGACAGCACTCCTACGCCATACTCTCCAATGTAGTAGATTAGCAACTTCTGAGTTAGGGAAGCCCGGGCTACCTCAGGTTACAGGAGAAGTCTTGGTATGTGTATCCTTTCTTGGTAAGACATGATAAAAACAAACTCTTCGTAGACCGGCCCGAACAGGTAGCACATGCATGCCACACCATCCCTCCAGAACACCTGCCATCAAGATCGAGACCATACACACTCAAGGAAACTACAAGTAAAGAAGTCTTGTTGAAGGGCGTAAAACATTGAACCCTCTAGCCGAAAGGTAAGTTAGGTAGTTATCCCATATTTTGTGCATAGAATATTTTACTTCCTTGCTTTGCATGTACATCCATTTTCCTTTATATTTTCGTATTTTACATTACAACACTAGTATTGCATTAGAAAAAGAAAACAAAAATATTTGTTTATTTGATATACATTAAAAACTCCTAAGCCCCATATAGTAATTTTTGTAAATGTAAACCCACAAAGGATATTTAATACTATGGTGGTGTAAAAAATAAAAATAAATAATAAATCATCATCCTTATTTTTGCATAGAAAATCAAAAATATTAATGCTATTGAATCCATCAGTTTTAACTAGTTCCACCCGTCTAGCTTTGTTGTCTATTTGAGTTCAACAAGATCCAGGAGGAAGAGAGACATGACACATAGGCGTCCATCATCAAGAAGATCAGCCCATATTTGGCGCCACTATCACATACTTTATACCAACTTAGCCCTAATTAAGAGAGATAGAAACCCATTTAAACTAACTAAAGCATTTACCCCTCACCTAGTTCCACTTATTCTAGAAATATTTCGTTTCGTGAACAAACACGAAACAGTAGCACGCCAAATAAAAGAGCGCATACGTAACTCCGTGAAGCTTTGGCCGGGGTGTAAACGTGATGTGCCTAACCGTAATCAATCCAACCGCACCTCTCGAAGAGTTACCGTAGAAAGCGTGCCGTACCACGCGGTGCTGCAATCTACACCAGCGGCGCCAAAATCCTGCCTGGCCGCTTGTGTGCGCTCCGGCCGCGCTCCTCCCGGTGTCCAACCTCGCTACTTTGCCTTCCTGTCCCGCTTCTGGAAAGTGGTGCATAGTGTTTTCACCGCTGGCCAAACTTTCAAAACCACCTCGCTTTGTGTATAAAAGGGGAGGGTGGTCAAACTCCATAGAGCATCATCCCAACACAATTCATACTCTCACATTCGTGGTTTAGAGAGTGCCAAGACACCTTCGAGAGAGAGAGAGAAAGTGCGATAGAGGAAGACAGAGTAGCGCAATCTCCCCGCGGTCTTTCGATCGCTCTGAAGTTTTGACTGCCGTACGGGTTCTTCCTACCTTTTGAAATGGTAAATTCTCTACGTAACTTTTACTTAATTGGAAGTTGGTTCAGAAGTCTTACTTTCGCGTGATCATTCTTTTAAGTTCATTTTGGTCATTTATTTTAATGGAATTGGATGATCGCTGTTTCGCCCCCGTGGTAAATGCCTAGTAGCACCCCGGAGCAAAGACTCCGGATCTCGCCAACGCTAGAGGCAGTGACAAGTAACGTAGACGTGCGGGTGTCTCGTTGCAATCACCTCGCTTGCTCCGCCAAGCACCACGTAGTGAGGTAGGGATAGGTGGTGATGTTCTTATTCCTTCATTGTACCTCCACTGGCGCAGTTAGAGCAAAGAGGCCTGGCATCGCTGGCAAACCAAGTGCACTGGATGCCCGGGTACTCATTAATAGACACGTGAGTAGCCCCACTTTTAGCCTGCGCCGAAAGAACACCTCGCCCTAGGATCACCCTCCTACATGCTTCTGACCCCTTGATAGCTAGAAGAACGACTCTAGCCCTCGCCCCTCGTGGAAATTCGCATACCGAATACTTGCGAAGTGCTGCCAAATGCTATCTCCTCGCGGCGCTATGATTCCACGCTAGCCTAAGAAATACCAACAAGCATTTCGGCCGCTGTCGGGAACGCTTGTCGCTATAGTCCTGTGAAACCTGGGGCTATCGGGCAGGAGCCCCTACCCCCCTCATTCTTTTATTTTTATTTTTATTATGGAGCAACCCACCATTTCCAAATTATTCGGCCTCCAAGGCGAAGCTCTAGAACTCCCATCTTCGGCCAATCACAAATTTTCAAGATTTGAGGCCCGCCAAGGATTACTAGCCATGGTTCTAGAACAACCCTTTTCTCGTTTTGAAAGTATAGAAAATCCATATCACCACTCTGCGGAATTTGAACAGCTCTCCGGTTGCCTCCATTTTGAAGGCTACAGTACTACATGAATAATATTTAAATGGAAATTGTTTCATTTCTCGCCACGGGAGAGCTATACAATGGTGCACGCATCATAACGTAGAAAAGTAAATGGGATTTGGGAGGAACCGCAGTGCCTCGCTCTAGTATCTCTTCCCCTCACCGAATTGTTGCCCTTCGTAATCAAATCCCTCTCATTCCAAAGCAAAAGGAGAAAGAAGAGATAAGAGCAGCCTCGATAGATTTACAACATTAACAAACTCCTCGTCCCCGGACTGCCTTTGTCCCACATGTTTTATTGCAAATATTTTTGTCGATTTCAAATATGAATCTCTTAAATTCCTAGACCTCACAAAGTGCTCGCTACATAAAACCCTAGGAAGAAGGAGGTGCTGACTCTTAGATAAAACCAGAAAACACTCCCTCCTCTTTAAACCTCGGCCCTCAGAGAATGCAAGTCTGTCCTCGAAGACGCCGCTCGTGCCTAACCCTCGCCAACCACATACACCCCAGAGAAACGCTTCCCCCTCAACCGATCTAACCCCTTTGGGAGACCTCCCAAACATTGAGGATGTATTTCTCTTGACGACATGGAAAACACCCCAAGGTAAAATTTTAATCTGAAGAGACCCCCGCCCATTAACCCCCAAAGAACCATTATTGGCTATAAAGAATCATTGCAAAAATCAATTAGGGAGTTAACCACGCTAATGAGTAATGAATGGTTAATGAAAGTGAAATGCATCTAATCGAAGAAATTCGGATTCACACCCCTTCATTTCCCTTTATAATTATAACATACGCAGGAATCGTGAAAAATGTGCAATACAACCCCAATCGAGGTATTTCAATATAAATGTCCCACCCCTTTGCTTTAATCCATTTCTTTACTTATCAACAATGGTGGCTCTTTCCGATAATCAAACCCTTAGACATGATACACCCATCCGGTTATCCTGTGGTTGGGGTTACCGCGTGATGATGTTATTCCTTTTCACAATAATGATATTGAACTCACTTCAGGGATTTTCATATTTTTGATATAGATGAGTTTGATATATTAATCGGCACCCCCTTCTAGAAAAAATTGTTGAATAACCCCACCAAAAAATGTGAGATTTAGATGTAAAGTTAAGAAGAGACACTTTCTTTACCTCTACCCATAACTAAAAGCTAAAAATTCAATAGTGAAACCTCGTCCAAATGTATGCCCGCTGGAGGTAGTGCTTTTCTTCAATACCCTTTGAAATCCCTTCTCGAAGAATTCCTTAGAAAAGACTCCAAATTCTTCATTGAAGAAATTAGTGAGATGGATGATTTCATTGATCTCCCTAAAAGAAGAAGAAATGACACCGCCCCCATTGAGCTAAGAAAACCCTCCTCAAGGACCACACACGCTTATGTTTTCTTAACAATGATAAAAATGTTCTCAGAATTATCAATGATAAATTAACTCAAGAGGAGTCATCCAAATTGATAAAAGTCTTAGAAAAACATAGAACCTGCTCGGTATTCCTTCTTACATGATTTGAAGGGAATTAGCCCAATGATTTGCTCTCACCGTGACCTTCATTACTGACCGATAAAAACAAACACCCTCACGCGAACCCCTCAACGCCGCTCACACGAAATGAGAGAAGTCGCGGAAGAAAAGAAGTTCTTAACTTCTTCACGATAATCTATCCTCGCCCACACAAAGGATCGGGTTAGCCCCTCACCCAAGTAGTGCCTAAGCAAAGGGAGGCTGACGGTAATTAAAAACACTAAAATGAATTAATCCTACTGCACCGGCCACAGATGGAGAATGTGCATAGACTACCGGAATAAATGTCGCTAATAAAGAAAGATCACTTCCCACCCCATTCATTGATGAAATGTTGAGCTGTTAGCTTAAAACATCTCCTTCTTTTGCTTCCTAGATGGATATTCTCGCTACCACCAAATTCCCATCATCCACCCCTCGATGTGATCAAAAGCAAAGACCATCGCTTACATGCCCATATGGAACATAATGCCATCAGAATGTCTTTCGTTGTAATGCAACTTATCATTTCAAAGGTGTATGATGTCCATATTCTCGCATACGATTGAGGAGATCATGGAAGTTTTACGGATGATTTTTCCGCCTATGGAAAAACTTTCGAGAGTTGTCTAGAGAATCTATAGGATAGAGTCTCAAGAATCCATGCCAAGAGAAGGACCTAGTGCTTAATTGGGAAAATGTCATTTTAAGGGTCCGGAGAGGGCATTGTCCTCGGGTCACCTAGTGTCCAAAAAGCAGGGATTGAGGTAGATAAAGCAAAAAAAAAATCGGGTGATTGAAAAATATTCTCCCCGCTGAACATAAAAGGAATCCGTAGGCCTCCTAGGCCATGCAGATTTTTACAAACGGTTTATAAAAAGATTTTGTCACAAACCACGCAGACCGCGTGTTAACAAGTCTACTAGCTAAGTGATGCTCTTTGAGTTCACCGATGAGTGCATGAAAGCTTTTCTTACCATTAAAGAAGACCTCATCTCAAGCATCTCACAATCATTCAACCACCGCATTGGTCACGCCTTTGAAATCATGTGTGATGCTAGTGATTATGCAAGCAGGCGGTCCTCAAAACCAAAGATAAAAAGCATCACGCTATTCAGCCTATGCTGGGGCAAAAACACTCATCGGAGCTCAATTGAATACCACAACCTAAAAAGAACTCCTGGGGCCGCCGCGGTTTTCTGTTAGTTGATAAGTTTATAGGTCTTTTACTTAGTGGGATCGAAAAGTGATTGTCTGGCTAATCATCATGCCGCATTGAAAATATTTTGCTCACTAAGAAAAGACGCCAAACCTAGATTAATAATAAGATGGATTCTCTTACCCAAGAATTTGATTTAGAAATTAAAGATAAGAAAAGGAGTAGAGAATACCGCTAAGTGATCATTTGTCGCTGGCTTTGTAATTCACTCAACACGCCAGAACGCCCCATTAATGACTTCCCTACGCATCTACATGCTCCTCAAGGTGGAGGACATAACCCCATGGTATGCATATTGTGAATTTTATGGTTTCGTGTTATAAATTACCTAGCGAATTCCTCGCCGTTGAAAGGGTAAAGTCGACGCTACCTCTCAATTTTATATCCGCGGCCTCTGGGCTGTGGTATGTTCTCTGACGATGTTGAGAAGATGTGTGCCCAAATTCAAAGAGGGACAAGAGATATTGAGAAATGCCAATGAAGCGCCATACCGCGAGGACACTCATGGCGGTTCCGCATAATAAGCAAAAATCAAGGCGGATTCCCATCGCTGGGATCATGTACCAAGAATACCCCAAAGAGTTCTCATCGGCGGTGTCATAAGTGCTGGGCCGCAGGAGTAAGTATTACCCTCACGAAATGCCATGCCCCTCCACCTCACACCCTACAAGTCGGGTCTATGTTCCGGGTATTGACTCATGGGGACCCTTTCCAAAGTCCTATGATTGTGAATACATCCTCATCACCGTCGACTATGTATCATCCAATGGGTGGAAGCACCTGCCGCGTCGAGTCGCTAGACTCCAAGCATGAAAATGTTCCGCGAGATTATTCTTCCATGCTTCTAACTCAAGGATGGTGGTGTGAAATGACGGAGGAACCCACTCTCAATCGACAAAGTTTCTAAAATCTCGATGGAGTAAGTGATCCAAGCATAACATCAAGCATACCATACCTCACCCCACAAACAAGGGGCCGTAGAAACATCTAATAAGCAAATCAAGAACATCCTTCTAAAACAAGCCAATGCAATGGGAAAGGGATGGAAAGACAAATACCCGGATGCACTATAGTATATAGGGATGCCTTTTACAAGACCCCCATTGCGCGACACCATTCCGCATGGTCTATGGGAAAAGCCGCCATTTGCTAGTGGAGCTTGAAATATCAGCCATCGCAATCAAAACCTCGAACATGGACGCTGGCCAGCTTCCTGACAAAATAGACGTAAAACAACTCACCCAGCTAGAGTGAATGACGCCTTAAGGCATGTACCACAGCGCTTCGCACTTACAAGGAAAGAAATCAAAGATTTAAGTACCTAACAAATAATCCAAAGATAAAAATATTTCCCAAGAAGGGAGACAAGGTATTACTCTTCAACTCGAAAGTGAAATTATTCTGGCTGGGGAAAGCTTAAAAAGCAAGTGATGGGACCATACACCGTCAGTTTCCATATCGCACTCACACACTCCGAGCCATAACCATTCGCATTTTATGAAGGTAATATCTCAAAGGTAAAATGGCCAAAGATTAAAAGTTTATTATGAACCTTCTCACAATATAAAATGAAACCATAGATGAAATAAAAGTTAATTAGTTTTGAAGCTTTTAATCTTTAATTACACTTTTGTTTTCTTTAAGAAGTTAAAACAAATTTCTCTTTATCACCTTGACACCTAATAAAAATAAAACAAATAAAAACACCTGATAGAAGCACGAGGATAAGACTAGACTTAGGATAGACCTGACAAGCACCCGGGAGCGCACAAGGTGACCGGCCGCACCGCTCGCCGGTGGTGGCCTCCCTCGAAGATCCTCGTTCGCCTATTCTCACCTCTCCTTCTAATGCCTCTATAGGTGTTCTCGTCCAGTGGTTCATTTCCCACTCTTGCTATAGCCCACAACACACCAACACCTAGGCAACACCCATATTAACATACCGCCACACTCAAGCTCACTGGGGAACAATCCCTCATACACCGTTTTGGGTAATGAAGCCTCGGCGAGTGATTCGAAGGCATACGCGCCGCCCAAAGAATCTCAGCACCAATCCTAGAAAAGATTCCTAGCTACCCCTCCCTCCCACATCTAGCCCAAACACCAACCGGGTAGTGACGTATGAAGTTGGAGCGGCACCGATAATTTCTGGCGACAAAAATATGGGGTGTTATTACAGCTTAAAATGGGTCACCTTTCGTGACCTAATTAGGACGCTACTAGGAGGAAAATAAGCAACCTTGGCAAGATGATGCTGAAATAGAAAAATTTAGGTTCGAGCAACAAAAGTAGCTTAAACTAGCAAGTGTAGTGTCAATTATGTGCCTAGTTAAAGGAACTTGAATTCTCCAAATAAACCGCATTAGTTTTATTTGTTTGTTTTTCATTTATCTTGTATTTTTCCTCTTCAAAGATTGTATACCTATCAATAAAAGAGTTGTTACTTTTTATTTTGCACACTTGTTCTTTTTCGCTCTTGGAAATAATATGTATAAAGAATAAGTGTGGGGGAAGGCTCACAAGACAATGCTAAATAAAAGGTTTACAAACTTCCACGCCTTCCTCTTATCTCTAGCGCCAATTTAAGAACAACAAAAATCAATATGGTTACTCCTCCCCCACTTCTTCTTGAATAAAAATAAAATCAGCTAGTATAAATTTCCTATTCCTACTAAGATCCTAAACTTTGATGAGCAACGCTGTAATAGGGAACCTTATTTTCATCTTATTAATTGCACTCTCGAGATATAGTAGGATAGGCTAACTTGACTTTTATTCTCTTTGCAACTGCATCTGAATTTCATTTCAAAACTTTTATTCAAGCAATGCCCATGGTTAATTTAGAATCAATTCCCAACAAAGCCCAAATTAATTATATATACATCCACAAATAGCTATTTATTCTTGTGTTGAGTTTTGTCAACCTTTTGCGGATCAAGGTTGAGAGGAGTTTCATGCACTCAGATCGAAATGCAGCCATGCACTACTTCCTCAAAATAAGCCACTCTACATTAAGAATTGCGTACAACATGCATCACCACATCCACCACATGACATTTTATCAGCATGCAAAACAAAAAAGAAGAAATATGGGCTATTTAAAGAAAAAAGAAGTACACTCCATGCTAGACACCCATGAGACAAAAAAAATTTTTGGACACATGTGTCCAAGAAAGATGGCGGCCAAAGAAGCCCGGCCCAAAAATTATAAATAAAATCTAGCTTTCCACCAAAGGCATGACAATTAGGAAGGATCAATTACAACAAGATCAACATTATTATGTTCCAAATTCATACCGGTGATTCCACACACTTTGCACATTTCGACCGAACATGACTCTCCTTCCCCGAGATCTAAGTTTGACCAACAGTATACAAGGTAAATATTGTCATTTTCGAAGAATCACCCGAACAATTCTACCTCCAAATAATAGGATTAGAGAGAAAGTGACATAATTAAGATACTTTTGGGAGAACTAATCCACAAATATGAGTGACTCATCTTAGAATTGACCACCTTGAGCAATGCAAGCTTTCAAAATATAAAACCAAGTCTTACATGTAAGAGAGAAATAAAAATGATAGACATCCAAACTATTCCCTTTGTACAATTTTTCAAGATGAATTGATAGACACTTTGAATGCTCACAAGGAAAGGTGCAGAAGTCCGGAATAATTTTATGTCATCCTTGATTTATTCATTCATGGAGACAAATTGATTCAAGTTTACCGAGGACAGTAAAGACTGGGGGAGTTGCGCCACTATCACATACTTTATACCGCCAACTTAGCCCTAATTAAGAGAGAGATAAAACCCATTTAAACTAAATAAACATTTACTACTACCTAGTTCCACTTGTATTCAGGAATATTTGTTTGCAGAACAAACACGAAAACAAAAGTACGCCAAAATAAAGAATATGCTTAAATCGAAGTACGCTTTGCCAAGGGATGTAAAGCCGTAACCGCATCGAACCCAACCGGCACCTCCTGAAGAGCAATGTAGAGCGGTGCCGCCAGCCCCCACGCGGTGCATGGCACCGGCACCGCCAGGGGCCCCGGCCGCCGCCGCAGTGTGCAAAGCGGGGCGCTCCGCTGCCCGGTGTCCAACTCACCGCGCCTTTGGCCTGTCCCCGCCGAGGGAGTAGAGGCGCGCATGGAGGTGCTTTTCACCATTTGGCGCCAAACTTTCAAAACCACCTTCTTGTGTATAAAAGGAAAGGTCACCCCCCTCCATAGAGCATCATCCCAACACAATTCATAGTCTCACATTTGTGGCTTTAGAGAAAGACACTCAAGTGGGAGAGAGAGAGAAAGTGCAAGATAGAGAGGAATAGCACTCGTGGTCTTTCGACCGTCTGAGTGGATCTGCTCCCAGTTTGCCTCCCCTCATCACCTTGTACCCCACGTGGTAACTTCTACGTAATTGGCGGAAGTTATTCGTGGTCTTTAATTTCAAATATCATTCTTAAGTTCACTATTTATTTTATCGAGAATTACGGATCGTTGTTTGCCCCTCGTGGTAAATGCTCTAGTAGAGGACCCCATAAAGACTGATCTCCCCGCCAACCCAGAGTAGTGACAAGTAACGAGACGCAGGTGCCTGTTATAAATCACCCCCTCGTTGTTCAAAATCCACTGCAGTGAGGAGGCAGGTGATGTGGTGACAAGCCCTATTCGCCCATTGTACCCTCCACGTCCCAAGGCGCAGAAAGAGGCCGGCATCGCTGGGCGCACTAAGTGCACTCCCGATGCCCGAACAATACTCGATTAATAGACAAGAGTAGCCCGACTAGCCTGCGTCGAGCAACACCCGGCCCTAGATCACCCTATGCTTAACCCCCTTGATAGCCAGAAGAACGTACTTAGCTCCCCGCTCCCCGGTGGAAATTCGCATACCCGGAATACTCTAGGTGAAGGGCTACAACGGTACTTTCCGTGCGCTATGACTCTTGTCGCACGCTAAGAAATACCAACAGCCCACCATCACTATCTACTCCCTACTTTCAACCATCAAGAACTCATTATCAAAATCAAGCTAGGGAGAGCACCCCCGCTTTTGAGATAAGTATCTCTATACCATTTATTTACTACTAGCTAGATATGTTTGCTTCTATTGAATGAAAATAAAAAAAATGCATAACTAAGGAAACCAAATAAAAAAGAGTCTTTATTAGAGTGTGAGAATAAAATAAACTCTCAAGATAATTCCCAAGCATGCAGATGCCGGTCAGTTGCTCCATCATACCTTTCGCGCCCCAGTTTCTGAAGCTTAATTTCTCTCGAAGCCTTTGATGCAAACCGCTTTTTGGGTTTCGAGATTTTGCTCAACCTAAAAACCTGGTGGTTGCAAATGTTTCTTGCTCAAGTCTAGGTGATTGATGAATATGATATATGAAAGTTTGAGTTGTTGTTTATCTTACTCCTAGTGATACTAGATTTCCGAGATTTATCTTTTAAAAATTAAAAAAGTGCAAATATGATGAGTTCTTGTATGATGTAGTGTTGAAATTCCTACCTCACTATATATACATGCTCTTAGATTAGGGAAAATCTTTTGGATACATATATATAGGCTACTTTACTCTGCATTGAGCTTGGTCAATCTTTGTCGAATCTCTTAGAAAACTTGTCATGCCGCTACTCATGCACACACTCCCTACTCCACTACACTCCACCCCCTATTTCACTTGCATTTATGCTACTACCCTAGAAGCACGATCCACCAAATATTCATCATAGATCCACCAAAAAATGTTCTACCCCCACCCTAGGAGAGAGAATCCAAAAAATATTCCCCCACACATATCCACTTATCCAACATCTCAAAAAGCTCCTTTATCCTTTTGTTTCTATCTCTATAAGTTTATTACAAAAAAAGGCTTGGGTTGTATAGTCAAAAAAAAAAAAGAAAAAAGAAAATAAAAGAAAATAAAAAGTGAGAAAAATAAAAAAAGGAGAGTTAAAAATAGACAAGTGTCCACTATGAAAAACAACAAGTAAGTACTTAGGATGCCGGGCCGCGGGACACAATGTGATCACCAAAGAACTCACCGAAGCTGTTCGCTGTTTCATCCTAGCCCCGCGCCACAAACAACTCCTGTAAGGCAATGGAAGCATAGCTACGGTGACTTGCTGGTAATTAGGATAGAACACTAGTC
>JADLZK010012639.1:0-24942 GCA_015847255.1 Hyparrhenia diplandra | reverse complement strand
AAAGTGTGCTAGGACTGGTTACATGTGCTGGCTGTCTCTTGCTGTCCACACATATGCACAGGTGAAGGCTACGAGAATTTCACTGAGCAAGCTCGGCGAGGGAGGTTTTGGCTGTGTTTCCGTGGAACAATGTCACCAGGACCAGCAAAATGCGTCGCGTGAAGCGTCTCAAGGCTTTGGGCAAGCAGACAAGCAGTTCAGAGCTGAGAGTGCAGACACTCCGGGTGATTCGGCACACGAACATCGTCCTCTCTTGGGATTCTGCGTCAAAGGGAACACAGGGCTGCTTTCAAGTGTACCAGTACATGGACAATGGCTCGCGGACGCACACACTCTTCTCGGAAAGCAATGTCCCGCTGAACTGAGACTTCGGTGCCCCGGATCGCGCATGGCATCGCCGGGAGCCTAGCCTATCTCCACGAAGAATGCCAGAGACTGCATCATACACTGCGACATCAAGCCAGAGAACATACTCCTGAAACACACTTGGAATTCGGCGTGAAGATCATGGACTTTGGCATAACAAAGCTCCTCGGACGGGACTTCAGCTCTGCGTTGACCACGATCCGAGAGAGACCATGGAGCTACCTTGCGCCGGAGTGGGTGTCTGAAGACAGCCTATCACCAAGAAAGCAGATGTCTATAGCTAAACTCGGCATCGCTGCTGCTGGAGATAGTCTCGAGGGAGGGAGGACTGCACCAGCGCTGAAATTTAGAGAGAGCCATCGGTATTTTCCTCTTTTATGCTGCTGCCCGGCGAGTGGAGAGGAAACGTGGTGTGCTTGCTGGATCCTAGGCTGGGAGGAAATGCCAAATGTGGAGGGAGCTTGTTATGCGCCCTGCAGAGGTTTGCCTGTTGAGATTTTGCATCCAGGATGAGGGGAGAATGACAGCGCACGCCGTCCATGGCCAAAGTTGTTAGTATGCTGGAAGGTGTTTTGGACACGGGAGTTTCACTCCGGTTTCCGTCTTCGTTCAGGAACCTTATTGAGTGACGGCAGCGTATGTCTTCCTGAAGAAGGCTAATGTTTTCCTTATTGGCCCGCATAGGGAGTATTATTGATTCAGATATGGTCCCTGTGTTTTGGAAAGCGCTGATCTCTGTTATGTAATAAGGAAAATATGCCGGTGTACCGCGATCTGTTAATGAAAATATCTGTTATGGAAACGTGCGATCTTTGCTCCCTTTGACTCGGCGATCTCCTCCCATTTCGCCCACGCTTCCGGCCTTCTATAAGTACAATCTCGATCAGGCGAGGCTCCCACCGCATGCAGCCGCCAATGCGATATCGCGGGCCTCGCCGGTTCATGCGTCGACGCCGTCGCCGCCAGCGGCACTTTTACGCTGATCGGACGCGTTCCGCCGTATTTACCGTAGAGAGGAGGAAAAGCGAAATCCAAATACTGACGGAAAGCGATGCGCGACGACGTCGCAGAGCGCTTACCTAGCGATAACCTTAAACATAAGCGAAAGCAAAGAGAAAGCGAGAGCGAGGAGCGCCAGCGCTATAGCCCGACAGGCATTGGCTAGCCTATATCAGAAAGATAGCTCACACGCAGGTAGCTAGTAGTGATCGGGCAGTAGAAGAAACACCTCGACGAAAAGCATCTACAGGGAAGGCGGCGACCTCGGTGGCAAAGCATCCGCGTGACCTCCTTGGCGGCCAAGCATCCGCGAGAAACTTGCGACCTCGGTGGCATAGCATCCACAGGAACCTACAGCAGCGGCAAAGCATCGCTAAGAGCTTAGGCGGCAAAGCATCCGTCGAGATCAACCTCGGCGGCAAAGCATCGCGGGAGAGGCGGCAACGACCCGCGGCGGCAAAAGCATCCGCCCGGAAAGCGACGCGACCTCGGCGGCACTTCGCTACCGGCAGCGAGCTGCAAGAAGATACCGCGGCGGCAAAGCATCCGCGGAAGCGGCGCGACCTCGGCGGCACTCGCTGCCGAAGCAGCGAGCTCACAAGAAGATACATGGCGGCAAAGCATCAGCCCCACACCTCGGCGGCAAAGCATCCGCCCGGATCGACCCGCGACCTCGGCTGCCGCACCGCGGAAAGCAGCGGCTCGTGAAGCGACCTACGAAGAAACACGGCGGCAAAGCATCGCCCGGCAACAAAGAAACACCTCGGCGACAGCGTCGCGGACAGCGACCACCACTACGACACTGCAGCAATCACTAGCTAGACATACGCGATGAGAAGAACAATGAAGCGCCAAATAGGACCCAGCAGAGGCGACCAAAGCGGCCAAGGTGGAAGTGCGGTAGCGCGATTAGGAGCATAAGAGTCGAAGGCAGCGCCTTCAAGAAAGGATGCGGCGGCAAAAAGTAAAGTCGCCGTCGTCCGCTCGACCCGCGTCGGGCTGGGCTTTCGCCCGGAGCTCCATGCGTCCAAGTCTCGCGGCGGAGCAGCGATCAGTCGTCGTCGAAGCCACCCGCGGCGTCGAGCGCGCGCGCCAGCCAGCGACCACCCACACCACCGCGATGCGAGGCGGCCAAGCGGTAGCCCGCGCCCGCCCAAACGCGGCAGCGCCACGCACGATCCACCACCATCAGCGGGCGTGCGTCCACCACCACTGCGCCAGCGAGGGGCGAGCCACGGCGAGAGTCAAAAGGCGGCCGGGAACTGCGCCCGCGTCGGCCTATGAGCGCTTACCGCTGAGGGCGGACCGGCGAAGGGCGTGAAGCGCGGCGCACGGCCAGCGCACTCCGCGGTCCCAAGGCTACGACCCGCGGCGGCCCGAGATCGCGGCGGCGGCACCCTACGCCAGGCGAGGCCGGGTGGCAGCGACCAAAGGAGCGCTAGCGCCTGGCGCCCGCCCGGCGGCGTCCCGCCCGATGCAGCCGTCGCCCGGCTGTAGGGCGAGGACCTCCGGATCGCTCCCGCGACATCCGGTGACATCTCGGCGTGTAGCCGCCCACGGCGCCCATGGCGGCTGGCGGCGAGAGCACCCGCGCCCGGGGCGGATCCGGCCGGGACGGGGAGGGCGAGGAGGGAGGCGGCGGTGGGTGGACCAACCACGCGCGGCGTCGGCGGCCGCCCAGCGCCGCCACGGAGAGGGGAGGCGAGCCCCATGCCGGGGAGCAAGAAGGGCCAGGCACGGGGATAGCCCTCCCACGGATCACCACGCCCGGCGCGGCAGCGTGAGGAAAGCGGTCTTGGGCTGCTAGATCGCCAGGAGTTGAAGGTTGGAGGGAGAGGAAGCGAGGGGAGTGGGGGAGAGATGGGCCTGGCAGCCTTGACGGTGCTCCATTGTGGAGCACGCCGCCCGCGCCGCTTGCTACTGGCGAGAGCGGCGGCGGCACGGCCGGAAAAAGAGCATGGAGGGAGGCGAGAGGTGGAGGCGGCATAGCGCCCGAGACGCGCGTGGCTGGCAGCGTTGATATCGAGGAGATATATGCTGGCCCCACCCGTCCATGCACGCTCACTGCCATCACCACCCCAACCCACGTCGCCGAATGGTCTCCAGCGTGTGTGAGGCGGAGCCGAGCAGGCTGCGGGCACGCGGAGGTCCAGAGCGGCGGCGCATAACTTTCGTCAGCGCGATGAGTGGATCCGGCGAGGCGCCGCGCAGCGGCGTTCTCCACCAGCGTCGATCGTCTCCAAAGTGGCCCCCAAGGACCAGGTAATGGATGTGATGCAGGTTGCAGATGCTATTCGCTGCATTTGGCATGTCTTGGGAGGGGATGGCATGCAGAAATGCATTGGTTACCCGCAATTCCGAACACTATTTATCAGTTTCCGTTCTGGATCTCGTTATGTTTTGCTAACGAGTAAACGACAACCAGAAAATCAAGGAACAAGTAATCTTACAGCTCACTGCTCTTGCGAGCGAGCACGGCGAGATACAGATCCTTTTAGCATGTTAATTAGGGGAAATTATTTAGATGGTTAAATTCTAGCAAGTCTCCCACAGGTGTCAGTTTTTCACTTTTGTGTTTTTGCTTAACAAGGTTTTTAAGGATAATTTGTAAATCAAAATCAGGAAGATGGTAGATATCAGACTTATGTATCCTATGAAGGTTGCAAAATTGAAATACTTCTGGAAGACCTTGTTTTATGCTCTCACAAATTCAATTTTTTAGAGGATATTAATAAACTGTAAACTAACCAATAGTTCTAGACATAAGCATACTAGTGTCTTGATGTTTTCTCATTTCAGTTATAAATGTTTCTTGCATGAAGTGCTTCCAGACTTGCCGTAACAAGAATAGCTTTTTCTAGTAAAAGTTTATCCGGTCATCAGGTCATGTAAGCTCAATTTAATCCTTACCATCCTTTCTCTCTTCTTAGACGATATTTATATCCACTGGTGCTTAATATTTCCAAAAACATCATATTTTGGATGCTGCAACCTACTGGTTGTGATACTATTGAGATGAATTTCGTGGGTTGTGTTACAAAAACGAGGGCACCTTATTACTTTTATGACATTTAGAATTCTGTTGGACTAAGCTTTTAGCTTGGTCTATATATTCTAGATAGGACGTTATGTTCAGTGGTAAAAAGAAAAATGAGTCTGCCACTTTTGTATTTCATCAAATATATATCAATATCATGCAGATGCTATTTGATGGGTATGAGCGAGGCATGCTTCCCTGTCTTTGTTTACTTCGGGAAGAATCAACAGTACTGGCTTTCTTATTGTTGGATTGAGTCTCGCACCAATGCAGGTAAGATTGATGATTAAACTCTAAAAGTAGTCCTAGAAAGTCATTTTCTTTGTATGCAGTCGATATTTTTGTAGCACGGTTTTATTTGACTTCTTAATGTGGTTAGCGATGATCTTAACGAAGTACTACGTTCAGCAAAGGATGGTTCTAGATATTGTTTTATTAATCAGTTGTAGTATTGTTTAAGTAATCCAAAGGTCTCACTCTATTTCTTGTTCCATTATAATTGTTTCTAGATTTCAACACTTTGCATATTGTTCTCTCAAGGTCTAGAATATGCATTCTTTTTATTTTTGAATTTTTGGAGAGTTTTCACTCTGAGTTTGATTGCTTGTTTGAACATTTGTTTTGTTTAATAATTATCCAACAAATCACACATTTTTGTGGTAGCAGCATCATCACCAATGCTTTCTTGTCATATATAACTCGGAGCTGCCATAGAATAAAAGAATGAAAAGTGTGTTTTATTTGATCACTAATGACTTGTTGCATGCTATTCAATACTAACAAGTTCTACATTTAGCTACTCAAATAGGAAGCTGAGTTGGACAGACCATCCTTTAACACCTTAAATAAGGTGACATCAGGCCTTTACATGACCTTTTGTACCTGTTTAATTGCTTGCTGATAGCGTGCTGCGTGCATCTGTGATATAGTGGTATTACTATCCTCAGACTAATGTGTCAGTAGCTACTTATTTTTAGGCCATAAATACTATTATATCAGAAGACACAGGCCACACAGTGGAGGGTGGGGAGTTGGTCTTGTCTAGCCTTGGGGATACTGCAATCACAGCACAAGGTAATCTGTTTAATCTCGTCCATTTAAGTTGATCAAATTGTGAAGCTTGATCCATGAGTCACATCATGTCATTGATTCTGTTATGATAATAGATCATCATTTTCATTATCTATAGAGCTTAGCCGTGTTAGTATTTTTATGATTTCCTGATACAATGATCCTATTATCAGTACCAAAAATAGATCAAACATTAACATCTACCTTAATTAGTTTCTATTAGTTTAGATTCAAAGCTAGAACCAAAAAGTGTACACATTTACAAGTGTTTTGTTTATATATAGTTAGGAGTAGTTTTTGTTATACGTTTTCAAATTGCAATAGTATAAAAATGAGTAGCCATCTTGATGTCTCCATGAGATGTAATACAAAACATTATCGATAGTTAATATAACTATAAATAATAAAAGACTTTTAAAGTTTCTTATTACATTGTGAATGCCTTTTTATTGCAACTCTAGTAATTGTCCGTCACTCCTACTCTATTTTAGCGGCGTAGTTGGCTGAAACCACATTGGCATCTGATTGGATATTACTTCGAGGGGGCGGATAATATAGGTGACCAAACCTAGTGTGCTTGGCCCGAAATCAAAGTCGACGTCATAGTTGATCAAGACTCGACATAGGCATAGTCTGTCCAGAAGAACTCTCTGTTGCCATCATGAGGCACATCTACATAGAAAGCGCGGTTGGCCCAAATGAGGGGAGGGCACGCGAGCAGCACGCCAAGGTCCACGACGCGTTGCCAAGTGCCGGTGATGGCGTTAGAGCTCATGGAGCAAAAAGGCGTCGCGATCACAAGTTCCCTGCGTGAATCAAATGCTACTGACAAACGGCGCTCGTCCATGAAGTGCGTTGGCATAGTAGCTGAACAAAGCTTGATGTGTTGGAAGTGCGTCACGCTCGTACGATGACAATGGTCAATGTTAGGGCTCGATGTTGCGTCGTCGCCCATGTCCAGTAAATGTCCCCGGTCAGCCCGCAGCGATCACCTTGCCCTTGTGCCACGGTGACATCCGTGGACATGTTGGGAGAGTATATTGAAGGAAAAATCTCGAGGTTGGGGTTGTTCAACAGCGTCCACCTCTTGTTGTTATAATTTCTTTGTGAAAGCAACCCGGACTCTTCTTGTTATTAGAAGGAAAGCGACAACGGTAGTCATAGCCTAGGGTGCATCGGCTTTCAGCACGAGCTTAATCTTTGCAAAAGGTGTGATGACTCCTACAAAATCGGGCACCATAACCATCTTGAAAGGTGACACGCAGTGGCCACGATAGGAGAATGGCACCACCTCGATGCCTAGAATGGTTCGAATGGCGACAGCGGGATCGCGAGTGTCGGTGATGGGGTTTTAGGAGCTCGGCGTTGCAATTCAAGTGCGTGGTGGCAGACAAGTCATCCTTGCGCGACCCAAGTCCGCTTCTTTATCACTTAGCGCTTGGCGTGGTAGGACTTCGTGGTGGCGGTCGATGGAGACTTGAAGGTGCACGCTTCCAAGTGATACTCAAAAGTCATCCTAGCGTTTAGGGTGCGGGATAGGTGGTGAACATGTCAATGTTAGGTGGTGACAAAATCATGGGCTCCGATATTGTTGCGCCCGTGCACCCATGTCTCGGGAGTAGATGACCCGGATGCACTACAGCGACCACCTTACACTTGTGCATAGTGACATCCGTGAACAAGTTGGAAGAGTATGATTGAGATCCCTCGAAGTCGGTGTTCTTCAGCAATGTCCACCTCTTGTCGTTGTCTACCATCCGAGCAACAGCGGACTCTTACTATTACCCGGAGAAGGCGACAACCATGTAGTCATTACTTTTCGGGTGTGTCATGCGACTACGCTACAACTTCTACAAAAGTTTTGATGGCTCCCTCCAAAAATCCGGGCATCATAATCGTCTTGAAGGAACCAGCGGGGCCGCGGTAGGAGAACAACACCACCTCGTGCTTGGTATGGTTTTGAAGGGCGACAACGGGGCTGCAGGGTGTCGGGTTATGGGGTTTAGGAGCTGCGATGTTGTAACTCAAGTCGTGGTCGCGGCTAGTATCCTTGCCACCCAGATCCAAGTAAAGACTTATTTGGCCCCTAGGCCTTGCCATGGTAGGACTTTGTTGGTGGCGATGTCGTGAGCGAAGCGCGCATCCAAGTCATGCTCAAAGTCATCATAGCCGCCGGTGCGGGATAGACTAAGACTTGAGCGGCGTCGTCGATGATGGTAGAGGGCGGTGGTCATTGTGAATCTAAAGCGGCGTCCTGGCATACGTGCAAACCACCGAGAGGCGGATGATGTTGATAAGCGTCTACGTGCTCCAAGGCGGCCTCAAAGGCGACCTCGCCGCAGATCCCGTTGGAAAGTAGGCCCATGGGCGGTATCCACTGTCATTAGGAACCTAATCACACGGGAGACATGCGATGGGACACGCAAAATAAAGTACAAGTATGGTTATTTGGAGAACACACGTAAATCTAAGGATGTTGAGGTGACATGTCGATGCGGGAGTGCGAAGCATGGTATGGCTGAGCCACCATGATCCTCTAGCCCTTTGCTAGCTACCACCGTTAGAGTGTGGCATGGATGGCTCAGCGAAGAGCTCATACTCAGTGCGGATATCACGAGGTAACCGCCTGAAAATCAAAGTCATCTCCCATCTCCAAAAGGGTGCGGCGTCATAATCGATCAAAGTCACGCAGCATAGGCGCGATGCGCGAAGAAGATCTCTATTGCCACGAGGCATATCTCGTAGAAAGGGTAGTTGGCCCCAGCGAAGAGACGCGACCACGGCGACCAGGCCCCTAACGCGTTGCCAAGTGTTGGTGATGTCGTTGAGCTACGTCGAGCCAAAAGCGTGTTCGCGGGCAAACTACTACTCGAATCAAAATGTTGCTTGAACATTTTGGCCCACAAGATTGACATGCTTGAGCGCGACTGCGCAATGAAGAATCACATTGCTTGCAGCAACTTGCAGAGTTTTTACGACAATACGGATGATGATTGTGAGCCTTTCGAGGTGGTATATATGGTTCAGGCAAAATAAACGCTAAACATAGAAACGAAAAAAATCATACCCAACAAATTATGTCGCCCATAGAGGCCAATAATACAATAATCCCACCGAGGCGTAGGGGCCTCCTCACCTCAGTCGTAGAACCACGCTTAAGCGGCGGATGTCGGCGTCTTAGGTCATTCCGTTGTCGGCCGGGTGGAGGAACACGATGGAGTCCCTAGTAAACGAGCTTCTTCTGTGACGTGCTCCACCACGTGGTGGCGAGTCTTTGGCGCCGCTGCCCTAAATAGATGTGGCGGAACATCGAGCTGACCTTATTGCCCGTCAGCATTGGCGGTTTGCCGCCGTGGTCGGCGGTGTAGTCAGAGTGTCGTCGTGGGAAGGTGGTCTCCATCTGCGAGAACTTGGGCGCGAAGATCCGCGGGTGTTGTAGGCTTAGTCACCCGAGGCGAGGGGAGCGACCCCGCGTTCCGCGTCGGGGAACTTACGTCCCAAAGCGAGCGAGCAGGCGCGTCTTTGCGGTCGCGTGTGAGGCCTAACAGTGGGCAATGGGCTATATTTAGGGTAGAGATGTGGCCCATGTTTCGTTGAATCATTCTCTTGGCACGGTTTTTCACCGCAGCAAACAAGCGACCACAACCGTTCCCCATGTGCATGGATTCAGGAGCTTCGTTCCCCAAATTATACGGATCGCGATCCAGCTTCAAATAAGCAGTGATGAGGGTATACCCTCTTGAACCATGACCTTTTACAATGTAGTTCACCCGTTCCTCGACCCATCGTTCGGGAACTTGGTGACCCTAGGTTGTAGGCGTCGGTGTTGGCGGCGTCTTGGTGAGCGGCGTCGGCATCTCCTCCTGCTTTCGTCCACGCGCATTATGCGTCCTCGAGGCCACACCGTCCGCCTCCCCACGCGTAGCGGGGCGAGGTGGATGCGTTCGCGAAAAGCCTCATCGGTGTCGGGTTAGCCATGTAGCGCCGCTGCGGCGACGGGAGGATTTGCCGGGACACCGCGTGGAGAGGTGCGACCACTGCGACAGCCGGCGAGCTGGCGCATGCTCGCGTGGCCTTGTGAGTACACCGCCTCAAGCGGCGCTGGCGGCCGCCGGCCTCGCCTCATCGGCCACGTCCTCACAGTTTGGACCTTGCCGCGTGCCATGGCGGCTCCGCGAGGCTCACCTTATCGCCCACATGAGGCCCATGCAATGATCCCACGGCGTAGGGGCCTCCTCACCTCGTCGTAGAACCCACGCTTAGCGGCGGATCTGCAGCGTCGCGGTCATCCCGTTGTGCGCCAGTGGAGGAACACGATGGAGTCCCAGTGAGCGAGCTTCTTCGACCGTGACGAGCGTGCTCCACCCGTGGTGAGCTGGCTGGCGCCGCCTGCCGTAGATGTGGCGGAACATCCGAGCGGCCCAGTGCATGTCCTTAGCGATGAGCGAGTTTTACGCAGCGAGTGGCCGGTGTAGAAACGAAAGTCAGTCGTCTGCCCGCAGAAGGTGTAGTCTCCATGCGGTACCCAGAGTGCGAAGATCCCGCATGAGTGTTGTAAGCGTCGGTGTTGGCGGCGTCTTGGTGAGCGGCGTCGGCATCTCCCTCACTGCTTTCGCCCGCAGCCCGCATTGTCAGGTCCTCGAGGCCACACGCGTCCGCCTCCCCACGCGTAGCGAGACGAGGTGGATACGTTCGCGAACCTGCGTCGGTGTCGGGGTTAGCCATGTAGCGCCTGCTGCGGTGGCGGGGAGGGATTTGCCGGAGACCACGCCCGTGGAGAGGTGCGACCACACCACGACATCGGCGGCAGTATGCTACGTAGTGGCCTTGTAGGAACTAGTAGATGCTAGGGCCCACAGCGGCATGGTGCACATGCAGCCAGCTTACTATACGATTGTCGGTCCTTCATAGCGCTCGTGACCGGCCACGGCTTACTCCGTTAGGTCCATAGGGAGCGCCTTAGCGAGGGGATTAGGCGAAGGAGATATGGAGGTGGAGAGAGGAGGCGAAGATGAGCTAATTCAAGGAAGGATGATTTAAACCAGTTTGAATGCCTATTTTAATATTTGGAAGCCAATTAAAGTATTTTCTCATTGGGATGCGGATCGCCATGTATTTGGAGAGCATGCCAAGTCTTTGGTGGTGGTAGCGTTGAACTTCGTGGAGCCAAGCGGCGTCGCGACCATAAGGTCCCTTTGCAAATGTTATGACAAACCGGCACTTGTCCATGAGGTCGTTGGCATAGTTCTTAGAACAAGCCCCAGCGAGTTGGAGGTCATGCCTTCGGTGTAGCGAGGGGATAATGCACGCATGGTTTAGGTCGCGATGTCAATGTCAATGTTAGGTGATGACAAAATCATAGGCTCCGTGTTGCACGTCGCGCCATGTCCCAATAGTAGATGTATTGTTTATACGTCTTCATTGAGAACAATGCTAGGCACATTGAGTGTTGGGCCACGAACTTCCCTTTGGAGCCATGACCTTCATCTTGATTAATGATAGATGATGGTAGAACACTTAGGTAAAGGCTCTTCAAGGACTATCACCATAAGGATGGACCTCATCGATACTATAAGCCATAAGGATGCGTCCTCATGAGTACTATAAGCCATAAAGATGCGTTCTCTATCGTTTTGGGTTTTGTTCAACTTTGAAATGGGTGGGCTAGCGAGAAAATTTCTCGATGGGAGGAAATAGTAGGATTTGAAGTTTCCTTTGTGATAGAAATACCTGCTCCTAATGTCAGTGGCTGAGCTAAGCCTCACCACCCATTGTACCCACCATGATCTAGCACATCGCCATCAGCATTTGACCATGCAGCGTCGTCTCGCCCGCGGCTCTTCTAGATAGAAGACGTTGCGGGGCTTATTGAGGATGTTCTCGGGAGGATCCTATGTGATCAAGCCAAGTTCATGGCCCACGACTAAAATAGGCGGCAATGAACTAAAATTGAACTCGGGATCACAAATAACACTACTTATTACGGATCAGATAAAAAGCGAACTAAGGCTAGCCACCCTTTGTACCCGCCCGCGATCTAGCACATCGCCATCCCGCGTATGTCTTGCCACAACGTTCTGAATGAAGGCGTTGCGGTGCTTGTCCGGGGCGCTCTTGGGAGGATCCTATGTGATCCAAGTCGAGCTCATGACCGACTAAAATAGGCGCAATGAACTCAAACTCGGGGATTCTGAATAACACTACTACGCTCTACATTTGTCATCCACTGAACCACGGCCCGGGCAGCTCCGGCGGCAGCGTTCTTGGTCATGCTATTACGGATGATCGCGGGCCGAGCCCTCTGCTTTCGGTTTAGGATGGTCCATCTGAAGAGCACTAACCCGTGGAAGCTTGATGGCGTCGAGCTTACGCTTGTTGGTGGCGTAGATGGATAGGCGTTGAGGGGCATAAATCGTGCGTCGCGTCGGTGCTAGGCCTCTATGGTCCAGTCGGTGCTGATTCTTGCGGGATCGTCGGACGGCATAGTGGGGACCCGGTGGATCCCAGGTACTGCTGAGCTTCGGTAGGTGTCGCGAGCTCGAAGGGGACTCACGAGTATCGCGGGATCGGGGAGCTTCTTCTTGGCGGTGGCAATAAGGGCGAGGTGGATGATCGGTATGTTGGACACCGGCTCCACCGGGCTAACCGCTTCCGCGTTACGTAGGGCGTAAGCGGGAGAATGCTGGATATTCACGGGTCACTGCGGCCAATGCAACAAGGGGAGCACCAAGCGAAAGCGCAAAGAAATTAAACACGAAGTAGCGAGTTGCGCATAAGCATACCTAGAAGAAGCGCCCGCGGTGGCTGTGGCCAGCAGATGGGGTTGGTGACCTGAGGCGTTGCGGCGATGCCCTCGATCCATGTGATCCGGGAGAGTCATCGATCTCGAATGCCATCATGAGCGCATCCCGGGGACCACTACACTCTCATCGCCATGCGGACGGCGTCGGCGCGAACATAGAACTTCGAGTGTCTTGTCGCGAGGGTAGTACACCGCCTCAAGCGGCGCACTGGCGGC
Organism: Hyparrhenia diplandra; assembly: GCA_015847255.1. Classification (NCBI taxonomy): domain Eukaryota; kingdom Viridiplantae; phylum Streptophyta; class Magnoliopsida; order Poales; family Poaceae; genus Hyparrhenia; species Hyparrhenia diplandra. The sequence continues at coordinate 12,451 of JADLZK010012639.1, read as the reverse complement.
GCCCGGCCTCGCCTCATCGAGCCCGTCCTGCGGTTGGACCTTGCCCCGTGCCATGGCGGCGGGTCCGCGAGGCTCACCTTATCGCCCCACATGAGGCCCATGCAATGATCCCACGAGCGTAGGGGGCCTCCTCACGCCTCGCGTCGTAGAACCCGCGCTTAGCGCTGGCAGGAATGCCGGCGATGCCGGTCATCCCGTTGTGCGCCCAGTGGAGGAACGATGGAGTCCCCTAGTAGACGAGACTTCTTCACCGGCGGCGAGCGTGCTCCACCCGTGGTAGGTGGCGCGCCCGCCCTGCCCGTAGATGTGGCGGAACAGCCGAGCGGCCCGATGCGTCCTTAGCGATGGCGATTTGCACCGGCCGGAGTGGCCCGGTGTAGTCAAATCGCCGCCTTCCCCGCGAAGAGTGGTCTCCATGCGATGCAGGTGCGAAGATCCCACGCAGGTATTTGTAGCGTCGGTGTTGGCCAAGCGTCTTGGTGAAACGGCGTCGGCATCTCTCTACTTCCGCGCCCGCGCATTGGTCATCTCGAGGGCCACACCGCGTCAAGCCTCCCGCAGCGTAGCAGGGGCCAGGGGTGGATGCGTTACTTCGAAGACATAAATGGGTTATTAGAGTTTAGCCATGTGGCGCTAACTACTTGGCTGACGAGGAGGATTTGCCGGGACTACGCCCGTGGAAGTCGACCACACCGACATCGGCGAGTATGCTACGTGTGGCCTTGGAACTAGTAGATGCTAGGGCCACGGCGGCATGAATTGCACATGCAGCGGCGCTTGCTAGCCCGCGGTTAGCCGGTCGCCACTTAGCGGCGTGCGACCCGACGCTCCGTTAGGTCCATCGGGGAAGGGAAACGCCTAGGCGAGGGTCGGTGGGCGAAGGAGAGGATATAGAGGTGGAGAGAGGCGAAGATGAGCTAATTCAAGGAAGGATGATTTAAGCCGGTTTGAATGCCTATTTTAATGGCCGGAAGCCAATTAGAAGTATTTTTTTCGTTGGGATCTGGATGCGCCATGTGACCCGGAGCATACCAAGTCTTTGGTGATGTAAAGCGTTGAACTTCGTGGAACCAAGCGCGTAGCGACCATAAAGGTCCACTGCAAATGTTATGACAAACGGCACTTGTCCATGAGGTCGTTGGCGAGTTACTTAGAACAAAGCGGCGAGTTGGAGGTCATCGCCCTTCCGGTGTTGCGAGGATAATACGCGCTGGTTTCGTCAGCGTGTCAATGTCAATGTTAGGTGATGACAAAATCATGGTAGATGATGGTAGAACACCGGGTAAGGCTCTTCAAAGAGGACTATGGGCATAAGGATAAGTCACGGTAGTACTATAAGCCATAAGGATGCGTCCTCATTCGGTACTATACGCCATAAGGATGCGTCCTCGCCGGTACTATACGCCATAAAAGATGGTTTTGGATTTTTTGTTCAACTTTGAAATGGGTGGGCTAACGGGGAAATTTCGATTAAGAACCTTGTTAGGATTTGAAGTTTCCTTTTGTGATAGAAATACCACTAATCCTTAATTTGGATTGGTAGGAGGCGATTAGTGTATGTAGCATTGGTTGAGCTTGTACCCTCGGCTTGATGTTCATATATTGGTGAGCGTTAGATAGTACTCCCCAGCGCCATGTGAATTCTAACGGGGCTTGGGCATAGTGGAAATGAAAGGAAGCAAAAAGAATGGTTGTGCGAGAAAGTATTATGGAGGGCGGCCGGGTGGACTTGTGTAGTAGGTTAGAAAAAGGGAGGAGGAATTGGGGGGGAAGAGCTTGGCGGTCACGTAATGTGGTGGCGAATCGCCATAGGCGTCGAGGCGAGTTGGATAGATAAGAGAAGGGATGAAGGGATGACCATCACGTCACGGCAATATGCGGAATTATACGGAATGCTACAGAAGCGGCATGGTCAGCCGTGAAACGATGTTCATGTGGCGTATCGCGGCTTCGTGTCGGTGTGTGTGGTCATGCCCGATCACGGCGAAGTCGGGGGGGGGAGGCGAGATGGGGGCCTTAACAAAGGATAGATCCGGGACGAGGGGAGAGGGATGAGTTTGGTCAAGCATTACAACCACAGGTCTTACTTGAGCGTGTGGTTTGAGGAATGTTGATTTGTAGGCTGGAGAATTATGAAAACCCACCCGGATCGGTCAAGAATGGGGCGTGGGGTCCCACTAAGCGGTGACAAAGATAAGAGGTGGGCTGAGAATTGTGGTGAAGGCTTTGGGTTCTTTGGGATGTGTCGGCCTCGCCGCGGACTATAAAAACAAAAGTAAATGTTTGAGTGGTAAACTAGTTAGATAAATTATTATGTAGAAGTGACACCTAGTATAGTAGCCAACAAGATAGAGAGGGGACAAAGAAAATCAAGAAGTCAACAAGATAGAGAGGACAAAACAGTCGAGGCAAGTGAGTAGAAAAGTTAGAAAGAGTCATGGACAAAGGAAGAGAGATATGATATCAATGGTACATAAGAAAAGAAAATGTAAATGATAAGTTTGAATATGAAGAACATATCGAGACAAGTGGTTGAAGGAATATTCTATAGCCAAGGCATTACAGGCGAACATGGAAATCATTTTCATCAATGCATTTGACAAATCCATCTATGAAAAGACTAATGTATAGACTTCCCAATGCCAAAGAAAGCGATAGAATGACGGTCAAAGAATCGATCCCAAAAGTGCATCAAAAGTTTTTCTGAATGGAAGGCGGTAAGCAATCTCACGAGAGGGTAAAGTATGCCATTAAAAGATATGAGTAAAAATGCCCCCCGCGTCCTCAAACTATTGGCCTCTTCCCATCAAGCGTCCTCAAACTTTCAAAGCGACTATCCGGGTCCCTCATCTTTTCACACAAAAGTGATACATAGGCGGTCCAAAAGGCAGCCACGCCCGGCTTCTAATCCAGCGTGGATGTGCCACGGTAGGCTGGAAATAAGCTTGGAAGTATCGTTTTCTTCAATAGAAAAAAGCGCTTCAATCACGGTCAACTCCGGTTGCTATATCCCCTTCCCTACGAATCACATGCGCCGCCGCGCCTCACGCGAAAACTCCTTTTGCGCGCTCGGCTTCCACACGAGCCCTTCCACCACTCGTTCACTGCCCGTGTTGGACCTCGCTATACTTGAGAACCTCGCCGCACCGCCTTGCATCCCAATCGCGTAGCGAAGCGAAGAGCAATCTCTGCAGCGGTAAGCGCCCGAGCCGTCGGAGCGCGCCGCCATGGAAGGCGAAGAGCACGCTCACAGCGCGGCGACACGGGGAAGGCGATGGCGCGGAAGAGTCGAAGTTTACATGCAGCGGCGGGACACGGGAAGCGGTCGGTGGAGCTTCGCTTCGCCCGCCGCGCTCATCATGCCAGCGCTCTCTCCCCAATTTGGATAGCGGCCGAAGTCGAGACCCTAGCGTTGAAGATTTAGCCGTCAGTGGATGTTCACCGAGCTTGATAGTCGCGAGTACCGCGATGCGATTCGCGGAAGTCCTCATGCACGTGCGTGATGCTCCCCACTCAGCGCCCACGGCCACGGCTAACAGCGTCGGCCATGAGTCCATGACATCCTGCGTGGCGTCACGCGCGAAAGCAGCGTCAACGGCCCGTTACGTCGCCGAACTGCGTCCACGGCGGCCGTGCCGGCCCTCGGAGGAACTCACGGAGTGCGGCGTAGGCTGGAGAGTACGACGTAGAGAGCGGCCCGGATCCATGCGTCGTCAGCGGTAGTAGCGATCGGCGCGAGGCGTAAGCGGGGATCAAGAATCAAGCGAGTTCATCATGGCTAATATAATTGTAGCTAGAGCTAGCCTCGGCGATGCGTCGGCGGAAGCGGCGATCGTAGTCCAATTGGCAATAGAAATGCAAACAAAGCGCATAGCAAATTGTAGTTTGTCTCGAGATCCGCCGCCCGCTAGATAAGCGCCGTCTCCATCTCCATGCTAAAGTGGGAACCCGCGACATGCGCGCGTACGCGGCGTCCATCGGCGAAAATCGCGATTCACGATAAGCTGCACGGCGCTCGGCAGCGTACTCCTCCAGCCCAGCGTCTTGTGTGGGCGGCAGCCCGTACACAGAGGCTATGCGGCGAAAGAACCGCTCGAAGCATCCCACTCGCGAGAGCACACAGCCCTGGCGGCGGCCGTCGCCGCATAGTGCTTCGCGCGCCATCTTTACCCTTGCCAGAAGTTGAGGCGGCGGCGGGTCCACAGCACGCCACGACCAGTGCGAGCGCCGCCGCCACACTGCTTCAGCGCCGCGGTCTCTGCCCTCAGCGGAGTTAGAGCGGCAGGGTAGCAAAAGCAGCGAAGCGATGTCTTTGGCGTAGCGGCCCGTAGTAAACGCTCACGAGTTAGAACCTTGAAGCGAAGCGGCGAGCACGTGGAGCGCTGCGTGAGACGAGCGGATTTTAAAGTGATGCTCCCAACCTACATCAGCCACGGTAGCGCGGCCACATAGAGATTAAAGAAAATTTATGCGTAGGCTACTTTGGACCGCCCATGGCTGTGACAAAAATGAGGGACCTCAATAGTTTATTTTGAAAGTTTGAGAGCCTTGAGATGGGAAAAGCGAGATAGTTTGAGACCCGCGGTTGCCTTTACTCAAAAGATATCAACTAATACCTTTTCAATGAAAGTGATACGCACAAAAAGAAGGCATACATACGGAGTGAACTCAATTAGGTAGAGAGACGAACCGCGATGCCAAGCTTGAAGAGAATAATACTTGGATGGCTTCTTGATTATTCTCTTTCCGAAGGTAATTTGAACTTCGGGAATATGATCTAGACCACGGCCCGGTCGAACCCAAAAATATGTTAGTGAAGGTGTTGTGGCAGCTTGTCCATATTTTTGCTTGAAACAGTAGAGAAGGCCTATATGATAGAAAAACTAAGATGATAAGATACTAGCTCAATATAATAGAAGGCTAGAAAAATAAAAGTGGATGTAAAGAAATAGCAATTAGAATCATTAGTAGAACCTTAGGCGAGACACATCGAGGAATGGCAATACACGAAGGCGGTGATTGTCATTTGGGCGAGAGAAGGTGTTGATCTTGAAGCCATATTGAGTGTAAGCTGGACTTGAGGAGAGCAGTAGCCCGCAGTTGCCTCAGAAATGTGAGCGTGTGAAACATCACAATGAGCAGGGAGAACCAAATGGGCTTTGTCGGTGGGCTAGGGATTAAATGAACTAGTACCTAAAGCGATATAGGTCGGGGCGACAAGACGGTATGGAGTGCAGGGGAGCAGAAAAATCTGAAGTGGGATTGAAAACATGTAGAAAAATGGGAGTAGATGGTACACGGGGTGTTGCGTAGGATGGATTGGTCATCAATGTGGCTCACGAAGAAGGTAGCGGCTAGAGAAAGCGAGAGCGTCGCCCGGGAGAACCACGAAAGGCATTGCGAGGGGTCGGTGCATTGCGTTGCATCGGTGTCGAGCAAATTTGGGGCGGCGTTATTCGCGGCGAGTTCTTCTTTGGAGGGCTCCAAACAACAAAAGGCATTAAAGGCCTGGCGTCGTGATGATCTCGGCGTGAACAAGGATTTCTTAGGTGGTGGGTAGATGTGGCCTGGCAGCGTGAAAAAAATTTGTGCCTTCAATGCAAAAAGTGAGAAAGCGAAGGTGTTCCATATGTTCCTACTTGTTTTGTGTATCGCGGGCCCACATGTCATTAAGTGGGTGGGTAGGAAAATTTCTAGTAACAATAGATTTCAATTTCAGCGCTCCTTTATAGTATAAAATTACACCCGAGCAATATACCACCCCCATATAGGATATGAGACCATGGCAAACAAAACAAAAGAAGATGGTAATCAAAGCGATTCAAATAGGATCTAGATTGTTGTAGCACCACCAAGTACTCCAAAAATTCAAAGGGATCTAGATTATTGTGGCAACACGAAGTACTCTAGCAAGCAATTCAATTAGGATCCAGTTGTTGTGGCATCATCAAGTATGACACTCGGCCGAGAGATGTACACATTAGCTGCTACAAAATAAAAATAATGAGTGTGATAGGTAAAATGACATGTGGTCAGGTCACTAGGTATCACAACTCCATTACACCAATCAACCCATGCGATCAAGTGATTTTATATAAAAAAAATGTGAAGCTACGTATTTAGAAGCGTGAGAAACCAAGCCATACACACTTGCCTCCATAGAGCTTATTCAGTGGAGTTAAAAGGGGAGGGCTGCTTAACCTCATTGTTATGATGCGGAGGGGCGACAAGCGAATTCGAAGCGACTCCGCTCTAAATAAGTCATTGTCCTCGGACTCTATGCGGCCCGGCGACGTTAACTCTCCTTCTTGACTCCACTCACGAATAAATTTCCGATTGTAGGCAAGTGTATGGCTCTATTTCTCACTCACGAATGCTTGCATTTTTGTCTTGAAATCACTAGATGTCCGGGTTGATTGGTGTAATGGGAATTGTGATACCTAATGGCCTAACCATTTTGTCATTGCACCCTACCGCACTCATTATTATTTTTCTATTTTTGCGGTGTAGTGTACATCTACGCTGATACTCATACTTGGTGATGCCACAACAATTTGTATCCTAATTGAGTTGCTTGCTGAAGTTTAAGTTTTGCCACATTAATCTACATCATATTAAATTGCTTGGGTACTTGGTGGTGCCACAACAATCTAAATCCTATTAATTGTAGCTACCATTTTCTTGCACATTTTGCCATGCTCTCATATCTGTAAGGTGTTATCTTTCTACGTCTAAGCAAATCATGATCTTGACTCACATTATCATAAACACTTGATTCATCCACCCTATTGTAAGGTCCTAAATAATGGTAGAGAGGGCTGAATATCTCCGTAAAAAATTCTACAAAAAGCACTAGATCAAGCTTGTTAGATAAGCGAGCGATTAATAAATCGCGGTTTTGCTCTCCCTCTCACGGTTAGGCAAGCCACCTATTTGCACAATTCTAGTTGAACTAATGTCTCTAGTACAAACACAAGGCTATGTTGCTACTTTTACTCTATGTGAGATCACTACACAACTAACAAGAGCAACTAGCACAAGAGTAACAACTAGAATCAACTACAAGCAAACAAGTTACACAAGATATATATGAGTCAATAGCAATTACACTTGAGAGAGGTAGACTTGTTATATCGGAATTGTAGAGGCAATAAAGAACAAATCACGAAGAGACAATGAACAGTGATTTGTTCACCTAGAGCCAACTCATGCACCGAAGATGATTCGTCTCGCTTGAGCCAATCAACACAAGGATGGTGCTCAAGCTGGGTGGTGACACTTGCTAGCTCAAAGCCACCACTCACAAGTGAGGTTTTACCCAAGACCTGAGCAATCCACTAGAGTTGCAATTTGTAGCAAAATCCGGCCCGGGGATGCACAAGAACCCCTCACAAATCAACTAGAGGTGGCCAAGAATAATCTCAACTCTTGCCAATGCCTCCCACCAAATCCTGCAAACCGGCTAGGAAGGCGGTGCCTTCCAAAAACAACAAAAAATTGCGGCTACAAAGCATTCAAGTGCATCTAGATGCAATGACAAACAAATGCAAATCTTGCTCCCAATCTCTCAAAGGCGTGCACTCATGCAAGCAATAGAGAGGAGGGAAAGCTCGACTCAAGCGAGGTGTTAGAGTGATTCAAAAATCCCAAAGAGGCCTCTGCCATGGCGGCCATCCCACTTATATAGAGGTGGGGAAACCCCACTTCAAACCATTCTCATGAGAAGTCACCAGGGCTGGCGGAAGACAAGCGTCGGGCCGTTGAATAGTGGCGTCCGGCGCCCCTCATCAGCGCCGTGTTAATTACCATTTGAATTCGATTGTTGCGGCGTGCTCTACCAACACCGCGGCTGGGATCTTTGTCGGCCGGATCGCGCCCGAGCATAACATCGAATGCGGTCCTGGCAAGTGTAAAATACCCGACGCTGGGCGCTCAACCTGAACCGTCGGACGCACCCTTGGCGTCGGCAGCGTCCCCTTCTTTGCTCCCACCTCTCGGCCATCGGCCTCTCGGCGTAAACCCACCCGTCAACCCGGCGTCCAAGCGCGAAACGCGCCCGGCCACAAACCCGCGGCAACCAGCCCCCGCCAACCTCAACATAGCCGGCGGCTTTCTCCCGCGGCGTCCAGCGCTTGCGGGGTTGTATGCGGCACGTAAGCTATTTTGTTGTCGGGTCGACAGCGCTAACTACTCGCCTTTGCTCATACAATGCTAGCCAACAAGTATACCAACGAGCTCTAGAGTTAGTATGTTTTTCAGCAATACTAAATTGCATTCAGCGCAATAAAAATGGCGATTCATTTTCTCAAAAGCGTCGAATCCCCTTAGCGGGGGGAGGGAAAAAATGACTATTCTCAACCCTAGAAATACTCGGAACATCACAAGAAACTAAAATAAAAAAGCCAAGATAAAAACAATAATAACAAACCACATAACAATAAAAAAAAAAAAATCTAAAAAGAAAAATGAAATAGAAAAAAAAAAAATGAAAATGAATTAAATAATAGAAATGAAATAAGAAGAAAAGGCAAAAGTACCACGAAAAATAAAAATAAAAAAAAATGAATGAATGAAGCGGAAAGAAAAAAGGAATATAGAATAAATACATATAGGATGATATTTCATAGTTACCAACAAATGACTAAGTATTACCTTTGTGGGAGGACCCGCAGTGCGTGTTCTACTCCCACACCCACCTATACTTGTTTTTCCTTTTTGTTTTCGGCCTTGTGATAATGTCATGAGTTGGCAGAATTTGGCGAAATTAATTTCTTTGCACACCAGTCTTGTGTAGCGTCTGAAGAATTGGTCTTCTTGAAGTGACGGCCCAAGAGGAGTAGTCGGACGGGCCCTGCGCGACTCATCAGCGGCGATGATTTCAAATGCGTTATGATCTTTGGTGAAATTTGTTGTTATTTAGGCGGGGTCATTTTGTGAGAACAAACTTGGGCAGCGAGGGGTGGTCGGACATTTGTTGTCTGTCGGGCGTCAGTGCTGCCTTAGCGAAGGAACCTTAATTAGTAGTGACCACGATCTACGATCTTGTGGCGGTCGCGGAGGGAGGAGATTTCGGAGAGTCGAGCATCCCCAACATTCTATTTTGTTTGCATTATAGCCAATGTTTAGTAACTAATCATATGAGTAGTGTATGTAGCTTGCCCTTTTAAAAATTTATTATAGTGCGTATGGGTGTGTACGTCCATTTGCATGGCTTCTAACATGCAACTTCACTTTATTCACTAAACCACCACACCAATGCTCATAAAAAATCTATACCTTGGAATTTTTCTTCATTGGACAAATGTATTTTTGGAATGACTATGTAGCTAAGTAGCCTTTATTTAACTTCTTATCATACTTTATCACTTTTTATAGTTTCTATTTGATGAGGATATGTTATGATTCTTTAGCTAGCAAATAACTAAAGATTATTGGCTATAAGCCTCTAAAAATCATTATGAATACCTTGGTTCCCCTGTTTTTGAATCTATAACACCTATATGGGAAACCCCAACTAGGGGATTTCTACTCACATCATTTGTATTTACATTTAGCATTTTGCTGCGGCCTCTTCCTACCTCTACGCTGCTTGGCGATGCAGTAGAGATCGATGGAAGCCTAGAGGGGAAATGTGAATAGTCTGCTAGGATGCGATGGAAGCCTAGTTATAGCGCTTGTCGGTACAAAGATGCGGCGGCACTACCGCGTAAAAAGGTGTGGAACTGCTTGCCGCGTGAGTGCTTGAAATCGCGAGACACGAGCGAGAGAGTGCACCTGTCTGTCGGAGGGCGGGTCGCGGCACTGCGCCGGCCCCGTGTGACAACTGCTGGCGTGTCACTTCATAGAAGTGACCTAGAGTGAATCCGAGACATCGTGAGTGTGATGCTTTCGTGATTCACACTTGTCCACGCATACAAATACTTCACGAGAGAACTAGCCAAGTATATCGAGAAGCGAGCAACAAAGTGAGATCGGGGACGAAACCCAAGCTCACAAGAATGTAAAGAACACAAGTGACACAAGGATTTATCCGTGGTTGAGCCCGTCGGCACAAAGAGGCGGGTTACCTCCGCGTTGTTGAGGTTGCCACACAAGGCTTAACGCCCGCACGACCCTCTTTTTCCCTCGTTCACAAGTCTAGGGAGTTAACCCTAGAGATGTGGGGTAATGTATTAATTTACGTGTGAGGTTACAAACCTCCCAAGGCTGCCATCACGAAGGGGCAAGCTCAAGGGCGACGCCCTAGCCGTCTAGGAGCAAGCTCAAGAGTAAAGAACCCTAGGGTTCCGGCCAAAGCGTGAACCAAATGCTCTTTCAAGTTGGGGAAGTAGTAGATCCGGCCTCCACGAGCGGTTGCTGCCTTTTCCTCAAGAATCCGTGGTGGAGAGTGAGGGAATGAGTGGGGAGCCCAAGGTGCTTCAATGGAGGGTGAGCAGAGAGCAGGAGGTGAGGTGGCGGGTATGCGCTCGAGGAAGAAGAAGTGAGCGGTGACCCGTTGTGGGAGGGGTAGAAGTGGTATTTATACCCAATGGACCCATCGATTACGATTTATGTGTGCTGCTTGCACGTAACACTTGCAACAGCTGCTTGCGTCAAGCCTGTAGCTTGCACTCAAAGCTACTTGCGCAACTGCGCCTCGACGACCGAGAGAGTGAAACTAGTTGTTTTTCTTTGTCGTCGAGGCTTGGAGGTTTTGTTTTGTGGCTGGTTTGGAGTTTTGAGCATTTTAGTCCACATGTAGCCAAGATTCCTAAGATCCCTCTTGATAGTACGACATTTCCTAAACTCAAGATTCAAAATATGAAATAATTTAAGCGTCTCGATCCAGGAAACACCACCATCTAGCTTATGAGAGTGTTGGCCGGTCACTAGCTGACTTACATTTTTAACGTCAACATTCTACCAATAAGGGGTTTGAAACTATACCTTACTACACACATATACATTTATTATTGACATAATTCCACTTGCTTAGTGAAATAATGTTTTGCGAGTTTAAATACAATAAGTGGAAAAATGCACAAAAAGTATACAGGAAAGCGTGCCTGAGAACATCCTTCACCCCAATGGAAATAAGCCCAACACCGATGCAAAAGCTGGACCCGAGCAAAGCGGCGTGGGGCGACTTTTGAACCCAACCACGGCCCACACACTTGGCGCCAGGGCCAGCCCGGGGAGCTAGCCGAACCCGAATCTTGCTTTTACTTTAATTCGGCCCAAACGGCCCGGTACGTCAAGGTGTAAGCGTCCCGGTTCACATGTTTGGTGCTTGAGTGCCTTGCGCATGGGCGCCAATGTGAGTAGGTTTGAAATTTAGCACTTAGAGCCCCTCTCCCACTAAGTATAAGTAGTCCCCCCTCACCTCCTCTCTCCAGCGCACACCACCTGAAGCCCCTCTCTTCCTCTTTCTACTTCTTCTTCTTTTCTTCTTTATAGGTTAGTAGTAGAATAATAAGGAGGAAAGGCCATGAAGCTTACTTGGAGAGCTTGGACATCTTGTATGTCTTTCGGTATGAATAATATCAAGAGTTCCATTTTGTTCTTGCTCTTACTTTTGATCGATATAGTTGTGTTCTTGAATTAGAGCTAAGTTCTTTTGTGATATAATCTTGATTGATGAACTAGTATATAGTTTCTATATCATGATCTTGTCATATAGAACATTATTGTGCTTAATCTTTCATGCATACATGTTTAGACCAAGAGCTAGAATGTTATGATGAGTTCTACCCGAGGAGTTAGACTTGGTTGATGTTGGGTTCTAGCGGGATTGATAGTGGATTCCTTGAGGTGGCTCTAGTAGAAGGACAGGGGGCCCACGGGTAAAGCCTTGTTAACACGCTAGAGTGATAATCACTAGTGTGAGAGCGTGGTGTCTAGGCTAGGGGTTGCCTATCTTTTTGTGGCGCACCCACGGTTGAGGGGGTAGGCGGGTCTGGGTTGTAGCTTGACCAGTCCCGTCGCCTGTAATCCCCACGTTAGGGTGTGGCGCTTGATGCAATTCTAGGTCTTCATCCCGGTTTAGGCGATTGCAGGTGCGAAATAATTCAGCAGAGACCTTGGCTATCTTGACTTAGAATCTCTAATAGTAAAACATATGTGTATCCGCTATCTTGACATGACTATCTAGGATATGCTACTGCTCCATATTAGACTTATTCTTTTTATTCATTATTTTTACCTTTATCCTTGAGATTGGCTTGAGTGTGTGTGTCAAGTTATCCTACTACCTATCCTATTTTTACCCCAATTATGAGCATTGGTCTATTATACATTACGTGTTATCTTGACCGCGTGTCTAAATTGGAGACTTTTACACCATGCACTTCCGCTTTTGGGAAAAATATAAATAACTGATACCACGAATACTTAGGGTGAAATGCTACAGCGGTATTTCCATTAAAGCTTGCGGACTTGCTGATACGTAAGCGTTGCGAGAAATACCAAGCGA